>PVJI01000700.1:0-233234 GCA_004026765.1 Micronycteris hirsuta | reverse complement strand
TCCTTCTCTTTGAAGTAATTAACAGCATTCTTTCCTTTGTTATTTGTAAAAAGTAATCACCTACAGCGAACCTGTGCATAGTAATTGAGGACTTGTGCATAGTAAATGAGAACCATCCTTGATATAATATACCCAGAAAAGCAATAAAAGTCTGTCTAGGCGGGAATCACGGGCCCTCTCTCACTCAGAGAGTGGCCATACCCTCCCTTTTCCTCCGCAGGACTTGGTAGTCTCCATGAATTTGTCTCGTGTCTCAGCCATAATGCAATGGACTCTGCAGGCCAGCGTCTGCATCATGAAATAAACTAAGAAAGTGATTTCCTTTCTATTGGGAATTTGTGTTTATAAAGCTCAGCTTATTATGATACTACATAAATACTTGCTATTTATGAATAAACCCATTTATTTAAAAATAATAAAACAAGCTTTACCAAAATTGGAGGAACATTAAGTACTATTAGAAATAAATAGGGCTATTATTTGTGCCTTGATTACCACAGCTAGCCCTTACACGAACCATGGATGACCCTTTTTGTTCATCCATGGTTATTAAAATAAGATGAGTAAGTTCTGACTAATGTACAGTGTGATAGCTATAGTACTGTTCATAGCCGATAACACTGTATAGTATAATTGAAATTTGCTAAGAGTGTGGATCTTAAGCATTCTCACCAAAAAAACCCCAAAGGTAACTATGTGAGGTGATGATGTGTTAATTAGCTTTGTGTGGGAATCCTTTGTATATGTTGGATTTGTTCGCATCTATATCAAATCATCATGTTATACATTTTAAATATATTACATTGTTGTCAATTATACCTCAATAAAACTGGGAAAAATGTTCTAAATGGTAATAGTTATAAATAAAACAAAAGAAAAATAAACATGATTTATAATCTCAATAGCTATGATTAATAAAAATAGTAGAATTAATTTTATTTTGTAGCTACCTCACCAGTAACTTCTAACAACCTCTTAACATTATTTATTGTAAATATGTCAAACAAAAAATATCCCAAATTTACTGCAAGTGACAAAACTTTAATTCTTTCATGATACTACCTTTGGAAGTTCGCTTGTCTTTGCACATGTGATTATTGTGATTTTAGAAAAGTATTACTAGAAAGATAAACCTAAAACTTGATCGACATTCACTTGAGCTTAGCACATGTCTCTCTCTCTCTTTCTTTCTTTCTTTCTTTCTTTCTTTCTGCATTGAAGAAGCAAAAGGCTTATCTTCATTCTAACCTTTCAAGGTAAAAAAGAACATTAAAAATGTTCTCAATTCAAAAAGAATGCCATATTAAAAAGAATGGTTGCTTTAAAATATACTCTTTCTCCTCTGAGGGTTCTATGAAATCCTGCAATTCCTTTTTTTAAAAATTGTTGTTCAAGTACAGTTGTCTCCATTTTCCCCTCACGATCCCTCCCACCCCAGCCACCCCCACCTCCCAACCCTCAATCCTACCTCGCTGTGGCTTTGTGCACGAGTCCTTTATACATGTTGTTTGACAACCTTTCCCTCTAAGTATTTTTTTTTATCTTCCTTCCTCTCAAATCCCTCAACAGGGATCACAAAGTTCTTGTCTTCATAACTCAAGGATATTTTCCTTTCTGCCGATATGCTACTATTTGAAAGAGGGGAGGTGCAGGCATATAGAAAAGTTTGGTTGAATAGTTGAAGAACAAATTTCCTTACCTTTAAGAGGCAAAATACTCATGACCAGAGAAGAGGAAAGAGAAGTAACACACATCGATTCCAATTTTTACAGAGGCATAAATGAGTATGTAATGAGAACTATTTTATAACTGTTCCGTAGTCATCTGGCTCTTCTCCCAGGAGTCAACCAATGTCACCATTGTCTAGCATATCCTTCCAGAGTGTTTGAATTAATCCAGATTATTTTCTTCTGAATTAGTCAATACTTACAATCATATTCCCTCTGAGACACCCTTTTTAAAAACTTAAGTGGTAGCATATTATACACTCTGGTCTTATTTTATTTCATCATATACTTTTCTTTTCTTTTTTTTTTTTTGTTAAAGTATATACCTAAGAGAGCATTTCATATGTGTTTACAAGGGCTTTTTATCTTTCCTAGTGCAGGACATAGTATTCCATTGAATTGAGGCAATATCGCATTTAAGTGTGAAGATCATTTTAAAGTCAGGATTAAATCATTCTTGTTTGAAATGTTGGAGAAATACGAGTTACTAAGGGAAGTTCTATTACCCCACCAATGATTGTAGACGCCTAAAAGACTGAGACCAGCTCCACTAAGATGGTAATGGGATCACATGTGTTACCTTGGTTCACATTCATCCATTCATTCCTTCAGAATACCATGTGATTTTGGTTATTTCACATTTATACTCTGTCCTGCAAGGCCAGACATTTTAAAATCCCATCAACTATCAAACTTAAAAATAAATAAGGGTCAGAGAGAGGAAATTCTTCCCATGCAAGTGAGAAAAGTAGATTCATATATATATGAAATTAGTAGCTCTGGTAGTCGTTTGGAATTAAATGCCTGTTAAAGAACAAATATTTGATGGAGTTAATTTGAAGATCTAATTAGCTTTATTGAGCAATTCATGAATCAGGAGGCAGTGTCCTATCTAGCAAGCAAAGAAGTGCTCTGAGAAACTATATAACGTGGAAGGCTTTTATAGGTAGAAACTGGATGTGACCAGAAAATTATTAGTAAAAGAAAAGACAGGATTGTTTCAGAGTTTGCCTTCCCTTAGGGAAGGCGGGGTCTTGTCAGGCAGGTTGTCTCAGCTCCTTTGGGAGATGGAGAGGGCACATATGACCATCGGAACTAACCAGATAGTTTCAGACTGACCGGTTGGAATTACAACGCATTCCTGGAGGTTGAAACTGCAGTTAGGTGCAGTGCCATGAACTTTAGCACAAGTGATTCCATTTTGGGCCTCTGTTTTTCTCTTCTTTAACATGTTAAAGTCTGTTTGAAATAAAGGAGATAGGGCACTTGGTCCAGAGTGATGAAAAAATATTTGCCATAAGAGTGGAAAAAAAGAGAAGGCAGGGATGCCTGTTCCATTTTTGGTTTTGTTCTGTTGTTGTTGTATTTCCTGTTGGCAGGATGAACTCTACCTCAGTAATATGTGACAACTAATCCCATGGCTGGTATTTCACAGCCCGAGTCAATAGGCTCTTGATAGGAGTGGTAACATTTTGTGGTAATTGACAAATGTGTGGGTGAGTTTTCTGGAATAAGACACATTGTAAACACCCTAGATTACTTTTCCATGTGACATTGGACTTACTGATTAAACTATTGCCAAAGGGACTGTTACCCCCTAATAGTTTGGGCTGCTCTGTTGGAGACCTTTTCAGAACATCATGTTCTTATCACAAGGCAGTCCAAGAAGGACAGTATGATGATCAGAATGATGGTCACTGCTCAAGACTCTGTTCCTTTTCTGTTTGGAGATAATGTAAATGAATGGTTAGGGTTTAGCTTTCCAAATCTGCCGAGTATTTAAGTGTTCAAGTTCTACTGCTCTGTAGTACTTTTCAGTCCTTTCCCCGGGATTCCTATATTTAATTCTCCTATTCCATAAGATTAATGTACTATTCACACAGGAGAGAAAATGCTAAATTCAACCATCTGTACCTAAAATAAAGCTCTCTGAGGATCATATTTGGCTACACTTAGATATAGCAGATGAACTCACCAAATAAGGTTGTCCTACTGCCGACTTCAAATTCATGAGCTGGGCATATCAGCTTAGTATATATACTTCTCATTCATTTATATAAAATATGATTATAAGTCAGCAAGACATAGCGCTATAGATCGTATGAAAATTCTCTGTCATTGTGCAAGTGTGTTAATTTCTGCTCATGTTGCCTCGGATGGATACTGTGTGAGCGAACCCTCTTTCTAAGGCTTCCAAATAAATCAGAAGAGTAGAAACCACTTTTTGCTTCCTTTTCAACATTGCAAATCTTCTTGCTTTCCTCATTGGGGATAACAGGTCTCAGAGTGACATTAGCCATGTATTCATTCTGTTTTTCCTTTTTTCCTTTTGAATTTCTTTTTTGTTCCTGTATTCTTCCTCTGGAAAGGGTCTCCATTCAATTACTAGGTAGAATGGAATGTTGCTTGTCCACATGTGGAGTTCTCTCTATGTAGAGACTATAAAAGCAAAAGAAAAAATAAAACAATGTAGGCTGAGACCATTCAAATTTTTACATGTGTATGAACCAGGTTAAAGAGTAAATCTTTCAAAATTATTGTCACTTGAAAATCCTATAATGATGCACAAATATTTACACTTCTTTTTCTTTGCATTCCTGCTATAATAGTCTTAATCTTCCACAAAATATTGAATATACAGGTCATGTACATAGAAGCCAAAAATATTAAAAAATGTTATTATTGTTAAATATGTATACATTTTCATGTCTATGTTTATTCATCTGCCTCTACCTTTTTACCTTCAAAAGTTTGGCTTTATTTCTTAACATTTGCTTAAAAAATAATTGTATTTTCTTCTCACTGTCTGTAGGAGATCCTTGTGGATTACTGTTGGCATCCAGATTTTATGGATGTTACTTCTTATGCCTTCATCTATGTCATGCTGTCTCTAAGTTCACTATTTCTTCTTGTCTATCCCCTTTATCCATTAGGTACGTTTGGATCCCTGACCTTTTAATTCCAAGCATATTTCTTGCCTCTTCTACATACTTCCTTGCCCTAATTGAAACCTGGTTCTCTGGTTCATCGGCAAGCATTTATTGGACACCAATTATGTGTAATCTTATTTTGGCATTTTGTCTTTCACCAATCTGTTGCCTTTTCAGTGCCTAAAATGATGCAGCAATTTCCCCCCTAAATTGGTCGAGTGATAGCAATTCTAAAAAGCTTTCACTTCTAGATTGAAGAGATGCTGCTCCTCTCTATGTACCAAGAACAGGTCCAACACACTATTAGTATGGATTTTACTTTATAGGAAATAGTCACTTACAAATGTTTGAGTAGGAGAATAATATTCTCTTATGGAGATCAACATAACAGGGGTGAATAAATGTCACTGACCGAGTGCTTTCATGTACATGAAACATGTAGCAAATATTTTCCTACTGAGGTTGACCACTGGAGCTGCAGTTTTAGAGCAGTGGAGAGATAGAACTTATCCAGAGGAAACTGAAGAGGGAAATAGGAGTTATCGGGTGACTGTGCCTGCAGGGCCCAAGGCTATGACACACTTTTCTTTTTTTTTTTTAAAGGTTTTATTTATTTATTTTTAGAGAGAGGAGAAGGGAGAGAGAAAGAGAGGGAGAAAGCAATGTATGGTTGCCTCTCACATGGCCCCCACTGGGGACTTGGCCCGCAACCTAGGCATGTGCCCCGACTGGGAATCGAACCGGTACCCTCTGGTTCCCAGCCTGCACTCAATCCACTGAGCCACACCAGCCAGGCTATGACACACTTTTCTGTTGGCAGCGTCTCACAGCAAGACCAACTGAAAATTCCAGTGAAGACCTGAGCTCATATGTTGATTCATGTGCCTTGCAGGTGTGGGGAGACCTCAAGACTTCCCGTTCTTGTGTCCGTTACTGCGAGGAAGGCTGCCTCGACTCCTGTGTAGGCATTCTGCCGCCGCGGGAGCGAGACTTGCAGAAGAGCTCCAGGCTTCCAGACACTACTCTGATGGGTTGTGACGATACATTTTTATTTTTTTAATTGAAAGAACTATAAAATTTAAATATTTCTAGATTTAAAAATAAACACTTTCTCCTTGCTTGTCCCAATAAAAGATTTTTCTTAAGTTCTCTTTGCTCCGAGGGAATATCAATCAGATTGAAACAAGAGTTAGAAAATCAACTGTGTACCAAGACCAGACAGGTGCGACAGAAACGTGTGAATTAGGCTAGGTGTAAGACTACTGGGAGTGACTTCTTCTAGTAAACTGGATGCTCCATCCAATAATGTGCAAATTAAAATGCTTTTAAAACACTTTTTACTGCAGGGTAAACAACATGAATAATCTGTGTCTGAACAGTGTGTTTTAATGAAGCTTATGTCAAACTGAGGCGTGGAGAGAAGGGCCTCCCACCAAGTTTTGGCTCTTGTCGTGTTACGGGCTGGTTACCCGACTTGCTCTATAGCAAATGGATGTACAGGCTAGATCTCAGATTTCGCATCATATCTTTGCTCATGACTGCGTTAAAAGTTTAGGAAATAAAAAGGCAAACAGTGTAGTTCACTGAATTTTCACTATGATTGGCCATAATATTATCCTGGAGCTTGGAATAAGTCAATTTTTGCATTGTTAGTTTTAAAATTTATTCTAACTTCCACCCACTTCTAGACAAGTCTGAAGCAGTAGAAAAAGTCATAAAGCAAAAACAAATGTGTTTAAATCTCAATAAAAATACAAATGAATATTGTCAGAATTTAACATGCCTATTTATTTTCTCTTCAGCATTTTTATTCCAAGATGTAGAAATATAGGTTAATAGTAGAATTAATATTCTGAACATTATTGTCAGTGATTATGGGAAATTAATTTTATTTAATTAAATGATTTCAACTTTGTTATATAATTAAATATAGCTTTTATTAAGGGGTCATATTTTTCGTGATATTTTCTTAAATTTAATAGAAAAATAGAACTATACTATCAGAAATTTGCTTACAAATTCCTCTGTATTTCAATAAAAATATTATGAAGCAGAAAGATAAAGTTTATAATATTTATATCATAATAAGATACTTTAACATTAATTTCAAATAGGTGAACTTCCATAACCCACAGCATCATTCTCTTGAGGAATAAAATGGAAAGGGAAACACACCTTTTACATACAGTGCAGGTGAAAGGAAAGCTGAGAAATACAAGTCCTTTTTCCAGTTCGGGGGCTGTTAGATTTGGTTTGTACTGTCCCATTTGATTCCTTACCAGTGAAAATTTCCATTTGTACCGGGACAACGTTCATTAAACAGCATGTGTGTATATCCAAGGGTTTGTTTAACTTAAAGAGATACATTATCTCTAAGTTTTCCAAACAAAAGTGGCCAGTTCAAAGTTCTGTGACCAGTGGCATGTAAACTGAAGCAATCGGTGATGCTCTGTTAAAATTTCAAAGGTTACTATGCGTGGGCTTTAGAATTTGTTTAGAGGAGTCGTGATAACCTTGACTCTCAGTAGAAGTACAAACTTACTCATCTCGAATTCATCATGCACATTTTTAAATCATTATTTTTTTCCCTTCAAGATTCATGTAATCATATTCCACAGCAGATTACTTGGTTTTTACAGCTGAGTGACTATATTTCATGTTTGTTTTTTCTATGTCTACCCATTTTAAATTGTTATATTTAAAGTCTAATTTTAATTCAATTTATTTAACTCAATATCAGTGGCCCAACACAGTTAATAGGGATCTACAATGGTCTCTATTGCCAATAACAGGATTAAATCACTTGTAACTTGATTGCTAAACTCAAATTCCTGTTTTGTGGTTTTTTTTTTGTGAAATCAGATGATTTTATTCTATAATCCTGATATCTCACTTTTAACAAAAATCTTGCTGGTTAACAAAGATGAGTCTTTCAATGAGAACATATCAGCGCTAACTGATTGAGGTTAAACCTTCTCAAAACTCATTCAATAGATGCTCAGTGCGCAAGCACATTTACTCAGTAAGAGCCACTCAAAGCTCATGTGGATTTTCTGTAGTTTTAACGTGACAGGTTCTCCGTTCTCTAAAACTAGGCTTATCTTTCTACTTTATGAGGCATAACCAAACCACAATTGTTATTATTATCTCCCGATTTTATTTTTTCACCTGTCACAAAAATGTCATGTTTTTTTCTTGGATATCTTTGTTAATAATTGGTAAATCTTCTCTTCTTTCATAGATTATCTATTTTTAATATTTTAAATGAAGACAGGGATGATGCACCCCAACTTAGAAGAACCAGGATTTTTTGTCTTGGGTCTAACCCTCATTCGTGTTTTAACCTTGGACGAATTTCTTCTTCAATCTGGACTATTCTCATTGCCTTCCAGTGCTGGTGGGAGAATTTTATTTAACATTATACAAGATATTATGTTGCATTGTTATGTATCATTATTGCAGTCATTTTAAGTACTGGAGTAAAAGGCTAGTGCTTGTTCAATTAAATTATGTGGATTATATTTTGAACTAAAAATAAATACTCATGGTCTAACTAATTATTTCTTTTTTATTTGTGAGTTTAAATAACAAGCTTTAAAATATATAAAATTAAATCATATTCAAGTATGCTTTTAACCAAGATAATATTGAACAGAATGAAATAAAATAAAAATTAGTTTGGAACAGAATAGAAACCTCAGAAGTAAACTCTTACTTACATGGTTAGTTAATCTAACACAAAGGAAGCAAAAATATCCAATGGAGAAATGACAGTTCCTTCCATACATGGTGTTGGGAAAACTGGACAGATACATGCAAAACTTGAAACTGGACCACTCTCTTACATAATCTACAAAATAAACTCAAAATGTATTAAAGACTTAAATGTAACATCTCAAGCCATACAACTCCTAAGGACATAGATAGTAAACTATTTGACATCAATCTCGGTAATATCTCTTTGGACATGTCCCCTCAAGCAACGGATATAAAAGCAAAATAAACATACAGGACTAAAAGCTTCTGCACATTGAGGAAACGATCAACAAAACGAAAAGATAACCTTCTAAATGAGAGAAGATATTTGCAAATGATAAACAACGAGGGGTGGATATCCAAGATATATAAGGAACTTATATAACTTAATAACAAAAATTAATCTAACCAATAAATGGGCAGATGACATGAAAAAACATCTCTTCAAACAACACACACAGATGGGTCAATAGTCATATGAAAGGATCCTCAGCATCACTAATCTTTAGGGAGATGCAATCCGAAGCCACAATCGGGTACCGCTTTACAACAGTTGGAATGGCTGTTATCGAGAAGACAATGAATGGCAAGTGTTGGGGAGGATGTGGAGCAAAGGGCACCCTGTACACTATTGGTGGGAGTGCACGCTGGGGCAGCCACTGTCGAACACAGTATGGAGATTTCTCAAAAAGCAAAAAAATAGAACTACCACATAACCCAGCATTCCCACTTTTGGGTATTTATTTGTAGAAAACAAAAACATTAATTTGAAAAGACATGTGTTCCTCTACATTCATTGCAGCATTATTCACAATAGCCAAGATACGGAAGCAACTTAGGTGTCTATAAATCAATGAATAGATAAAGAAGATGTAGTACATATATACAATGGGATATTACTCAGCCATAAACATAATGAAACCTTGCTATTTATGACAACACGGATGGACTTGGAGAGCATTATGCTAAGTGAAATCAGTCAGATAGAGAAAAACAAATACCGCATGATTGCATTTAATGTGGAATTTAAAAAATCAAAGCAAATGAAAACAAAACAAAAACAGACTCAGAAACAAAGAACAAACGGTTGTCAGAGAGGAGGGAGGTGGAGGCATGAGTGAAAAAGGTGAAGGGGAATATAGTTAATAATAGTGTGATAACTTTGCATGGTGACAGATGGTTGCTAGACTTAGTGTGTAGACTTAGTGTGGTGTTCATATAACAAAATAGATAAATGTCAAATCACCATGTTGTAAACCTGAAACAATAATATTGTATACCAACTATACTTTAATAAAAATCAATTTATCTCAGAAAATCCAGGTGATGATTTGCCATATAAGGGCATCCAATAATTTGGTTTTGAAAGCAGTAAACTGACCAGTAAAATACTGGGGATAATATTGCTCTCTATTAAATGTATTTGTCATAAGAAAACAGAAGACAATGGGTCACTTGCCTAAAAAGAATTTTACATGCTTTATAGTATTAATTGAGCAAACATTGTCGGATATCTGCTCACTCATTTAGCAAATACTTATCGAACGTCCAGTGTTCTACTCACTGGAGACAGAGTGAGAGTCGAGAGAAGGGCTCTCAGTTCTCAAGGAGCCCGTAGTCGAGAGAGAGAGTAGTTTTGTAATTAAGAGTGAGAAGCCAGATGGCTCTCAAAAGGCAGGATTAAAATTCAGATGAATTCAGACTGTTATAAGAAGAATGGACAAGAGGTCTTTTTTCCTCATGGGAACTCCATTTTCAATTATAATAGCAAATACCATTATAATGTTGAGTGGAATTTCAGGGTGATAATGTTTTTTCAAGGATAAGTTTACTTTTAACCACAGTTAAGGCGAATTTGCAACATCAGGAGTTTTGAGTCACCCTGCCTTCCAGAGGTCCAACAAAACACATATGGTCAGCCTTGGCCCCTGACCTTGGTTAATGTGTAGGGAACCTGGAGGAGTTCTGTGAGTCTGAAAGAGTCAGTGTTAACCGTATGGATGAAGTCTGCAGGCTCGGGCAATCTGTGGGCCTGGACAGTCTTAGGTAGGCAGCAGAGTGGAGTGGTTAAGAGCACTGATTCTGAAGCCAAACTGCCTGGCTTTGCACCCTGACCCCATTCTTAATTAGCTGTGCACTGTTAAATAAGTTAAGCTACTTAACCTGATACTTCAAGCTCTTTATCTGGTAAATGGGAATAATAATAATACCTGCTTCACTTGTGAGGATTAAATGCACACATTTGTGTAAAGTGCTTACACAAGTGATGGACCAGGGACTGGTCCATCATAAGCTCTACCTAAGCATTCTTTTTGGGGAGTAAAAACTCATTTCCCCTGCCTGATGCTACCTAGCCATATCTCTTGGGGACTTGTCTCTTAGGGATATTGGGGTGTGGATTGAGTCACTTATTCTTTCATTCACTGTACAAATATTTATTGTGCATTTACCATATGCCAGTGAATCACTTAGGAGGTTAGCCAGCACCATATATATATATTATATATTGCTGTGTGGGCCTTTATTTTTCATGGCTTTGTCTAGTAACTCATTACTGTGGTGGTAAATAATTCAGAGTTAAGAAGACAATTTTAAGGATCTACTGTATATTCTCTCATACACTTTAATCTTTAAAAGAGCAGTCAACATGAAAGGATCTGATGGACAGGTCTGATGCGCTGTTTCTACTTGGCTAGATTCTTGTATTTGGTTGAAATCACATATCTCTTTGTTTATTTGTTCCAGTACTCAGGATATCATGTTTTGCATTATTTTGAATCAAATTGAATTAAATTCTCTTAAAATATGCCCTTAATTCATTAGCTATATTTATAGAATTATATTCTATAATTTCTCTGTTGGCATTACTAGCTTGCTATGGAATGTACTTATAAGCATAAAATTAGCCACAATTTATTTGAAAAATTCCTTAAATTTAGATCAAAACATCAGATACTCCAATGATCTATGAACTTGACATACATTCAGAATCAATAGAGAGTATGAGAAGATATGTATGATCTCTTAGGTAATAAAAGCAGCTGATTGTTTCTGATAGTAATTGATAACTTCAAATAGATTTTTTATTTGAAGCAGAGAAGCTTCCTGTGTTGCTAGACTTCTTCCTGACAGAAGATAGGTCAAGGAGCAGGACCATTTAGATTTATATTCTCTACACTCAATTTAATAGCACAAATAATCCTGCTGAATGGAAATAAAATACTAACTTCAAAGTATGACCTTCAAAATACCATAGTTCCCTAATGTAAGATGAATATTGTTTTATCATTGTAACATTTCTGAAATTAGGAAGCATCTTTCAATGATATGTTTTTCAGTGGTATCTTTCTTTTTTACTTCTTTCCTTCCTTCCCAAAAGTTATTATTAAATTAAATTATCAGTAAATTATCAAATTATATCTAAAACTAATGGCATACTGAAATAGAAGGATAATGTAAGTCAAATGGAATCTGAGATTATCAATTTTTGTTTCATTTCAATTTCATGAAAGGTAATTAAAAAGAAACAAATTGAGCGGTTATTCCTATGGTGTTTTCAAATTAATGAAATTGCACTAGTGTTTTCAATTTTTGAAGATTTTTGCAAACTACAGAGTCCTAGTAGTATAATCACAGGTCACTATAATCTCTGGCCACACAATGGATTTTAGAAAAACATGTTAAAAAATACATGTTGAAAATATTTACTGGGCATTTATTCAACAAGGGGACATTGAAAACAAGGCATTTTTCTACACTGTTAGTGTAATTCCTGGCACTCTACGGGCACTCTAAATATTTGTGGGGAGATTGACTAAAACAATGAATGCTTCAAGAGCATAATACATGTCAAAATGATCTCAAGATTTCTTTTAGATTATGTACTAGCATATATAATTAAATTCCATGAATATATTTAACAATGAACTAAGAAAAGACATGTAGCAAGTCTAGGTTGTCAGATTTAATCAGAAAGTGTTTTCATTGTTTAAAGATAATCACTAGTAAAAGTTACTGATAAATGTATATGTAGTCATTAAACATGTGCACATGTATAATATTGTGGCAATATATTAGACAAATGTTGACTTTGAGATACTGACAATATAACTAAAATGAGTGAAGTTTTGAAAATGGCATATTTTGTTTCTTCTGATAACATTTGAATAGGATTTATTTTCATAAGATTGTATGATTTATAAATAAGAGAAAAATGTACTTGAATAACTAATTTATTGTGATTTTTTTCATTTTCATGTATTAATATATGCTATCTAGGGTTCTTATACATGTCATGGATTTGTGAAACTCCTGTGGCTTGCTAAAAATTTGGTGGAGTATAGATAAATTTTCAAAGCAAAATTATTTTTAATATACTTAAATACAGGTAGGTGTGAATGTCTATGTGTAAGAATGTAACTTTCCTTAATGTTTTGTAGGTCAAATTCATTTCTATTTTGAACCTGCTGAAGTGGAGAAACGTTCACCTTCATCAGTCTGGGGTCTCCTAGCTTTCCCACAGTTGGCTAAGACGTGACATGGCAGTGCCCAGACACGGGGAGAGGGGAGATACGGGGGAGGGGTCCATTGGCCTGTTAGTTGTTTACACAGCTATCTGCCGAGATGTGATCATTGCCCCGCTGACCTGCTGTTTTTTCTTCCTGTAGCTTGCCTCTGAGGTGCCCCTCCACCTTGCAGGCAGCCCTGCAGTTCTGATCAAGTTCTCTGTTTTTCCCATACCAGGCCTGGGGACATTGGAATCGTTTGGTTGCTTCTCCCTGTCCCTGTAAACCTGCCAAGGTTGAGGCTGCTTAAGACATGCCACCTAGTCATTTCTTTGGGGTCTTGCCCCTCCCACAGCACTTCCTGGAATAGAACATGGAGCCCACCCCTCTTTCAAAATATGAATTTTGTTCTTTACCTTTCCTATGCTATTCAAGAAAAAAAAGTCTGTCAGAAAAGCCTTTCTCTCTGACCTCCAGGGGCCATATTGCCATATTCTCCTAACTTCCCTTCACACCTGTCTCTTCTCAGTCTGAGGGACTACTTCTCGTCCCTTCTCATGCTCTGTGCTCTTCCCCAGGTGTTTCTCCCAAACACTTCGTTTACTTCAGGAATACCGTCGGCTCCTCCAAGAGCTTAAGTTTTAGAAGCCAATGTCATAAGAGCCCTTTGCTGATGTTTTTCATCATTTTATATCCCTCCTCCAAAACATTTAGCACAGAATAGCCTAATTAATTGATGGCAAAAATCAACATTTTTTTTTCTGACCAAAGGAAGAGAATTTACTAGGTCAAGAAACGTTATCCCATCACATAGGTACTGGTATTTTATTTGGTGGGGACAGGTCATCTTCAGTTCATGGTTATTTGGTAAACATTCAGTGACTGTCATGTCAACCCCCAGAATGTTGGGAATCCTCATATAAAGTAAAGGGATTCTAAATTATCCTTCATTGGCAAATTAAGATAGAAGGTAAGGATCCTTGGAGAAATGATCTTTCCTGTGATGCTTTGGAAAATGATAAAACAGGACCATTTAACAGCGAGCCTTAATCTATTTAAAAATTTGAGTAGTGCCTAACACCAGAGGAAACATATGAATAGCACGTACTAATGGTTATGTCTTGCACCGGTAGCGGCAAGACTGAGACAGAGAAGTGATTCACTGCATAGCATGTTCATGACAGGACTCAGAACTGACTCCAGATCCTGTTTCATTCCTCATTTCGTATCAGAATTTCTCTAGGTGCCTTGTACTATTCTAGATGCTTAACATGCAGATCAAAAATCTAAAAATTTTCTAGTGTTTTTAAATGTTTTTCCCTTTAAGGGAAATGTTTGTCCCTTTAATCTCGGATCCAGATTAATGTTGGCTGCTTTTAACTGTATCATTAGAAGACTCTGAAACTGGAAAAATGCAAAGATTCTTTACAAAGAGTGTAGAGGTTAGCCTTGCAAATCTTTGTAGAGTTACCTGTGCACATAAAATAAGGAACTGGATGTGTGCGCGAGAATATTTATTCTCTCTCTCTCTACCTAAAGCATATCCTGTTTTCTAAACTTCTTGTATTCTTCATTCCCATTTGCTTGCTTTTTTAAAGACACCACACATACATATACTTGTGTTCTTATAGAACACAATAAACTAATACTAGATATAATAATAGCCAACATTTATTTAGTATTTGCTATGTACCTGGTACTACCTAGGCACTTTATATGTATTAAGTCACTGATTCCTTTAACACAAATTCATATCCCCAATTCATAGTTGAGGAAATTGAGGCACACAGAAAGTAAGTAACTTGTCCAATGGCAAAAACTAGTAAGTAGCAGAAGAAGGATTATATGCAGGCAGGCAGGCAGTCTGTGGGCTTCATTGCTTCTCTATCTGAATATAAAAGTGGCAGTATAAGAGCTCAAATTCTTCTGGTAATTTATGGGTTTTTGACAGCAGGTTGGAAGGAGAAAGAACTGCAAAATAAGTTTAATGTTCCTGGAATCATTTTCCTTATTGTGTGTAGTGTGGCAGTCATTGTAATATGTTTCAGATTATTGACATTGGAAGAGGAAAAGTGATCTTCCCAGGTGTTGTAGAAAACTGATATTATAATCCCTAGTTTTACTTCACCCCATTGTCCTTTACAAGTGTCTCTCCACTAGTGCGTTACAAATGGGCTCTGCAGAACATCTGAGACATAACAAATATTTTTTTAGTATTTCCCCAATTTAGATCATTGTCATATTTAAGTCAGTAGTTGTTTTAGAATTTATCACCGGGGCTTTTCAGAGCTGTCGGCTGTCACCCACAGGATAGAATGATGGGACTTATTTGTTGAATCCCTGTCCATGAGATTTTCCTGATTGATAACATAAATGCTGGGTTCAGCATTTCTCTTTCTCCCTAAACCTAGGCTACTCCCTGGAGGTCATTCTGTGTGTGGACTTTCTGTAATTCATTTGCCCAGAGTATACTTTTCCATGGCCATAGTTCATTCTTTGTTGATCGGAGCTGCAAAGTATTTGCCATCTTCTTGGGCTTTGCAGATTTATCTGTGGGAAGGATTTGAAGTGTACAACATCGGGTCACTGGACTTGAATGTGGTGCATGGTCCAATATTTGAGTTTAAAAATCGTTAGTGAGTTCATTTTTCATACACTGAAGAATTTCTGCAGGGTGCTTTTTTTTTTTGTATATCAAAAGAATTAACTACGATCACAGGTTGTCATCAAGTTTAAGAGGTTAGCTATCTTTATATATTAACATTTAAAAGTACTATGAATGAATAAAAGTGCATATTGTGCATAACTCAATTTAGTAAGTCATGGCCTAATGTCTTATATTAGAGATTTTTTGAGGCCATCTTTGTTTTTTAATTTGTAAGATTCCTGAAAGAAATTACTGTGCATAGTCATATTTTTGTACTTTTGACAAAGGCCCCCAATTGTTTCTGATACAGTATATATTCTCAAGAAATATTTTGAATTAACTATTCATTCAAATCAAGCACAGCTATAAACCTATCTCATGCTTTGCACAAGATTATTTAAATCTTAGGGTCAAGACATACAAGTGTGGTCACCAAGATATAGGGGTGTGTCACTAAATCAAAAGGTGTGATGTGACTAAACAATAATTGTTTGTGGGGATAACTGAGTGATGTCACTCAGAAATACACATTTGTAAGTCAGGGGACTACAGATAAGTAAAAATAGAAATTTATTATCTGGCCTATTAAGGTAAACTTGGTTTTCATGTGTCACATACATGTATTATCAATCAACAATTAATTACTTGGTGAGTTCTCACCATATATTTTACCATATATTTAGCTCTATTAAGTACTGTTGGTGACGCAGGAATAAAATAACTGTACACTCTACAAATCTTTGACACAAAGGCCTTTGCTGTGTTTAAGATACATTCATGGTTAGCAGTCAGAACTGCCATTAATCAGCATCGTTCCTTCGTTACTTCTTCTCTAGACTTCTGCATCACAGACGCTCTTGGTTTTCCTCTTACCTCACAGCTGGTCCTTCTCATTGGCTTTCTATGGCTCTTCCTCCACCTTCAAGACCCCTCCTTATTCCTTGTAATAGTGAGAGTTCTATCCTTGATGCTCTTCTCTTTTCTGTCTATACTCCTTTCCTAGGTGATCAGATGATGTCATTTAAATGCATGACTTTAAACAAATTTATATTTAAGTACATTTATGTTATCTATTTTTTTCAATTTTTTCTCCACAGTTAGGACTTCCGGCCCGAGTTCTAGATTCATATATTGAACAACATGACATTTCTACCAGATGTCTAACATGTTTGAAAATCAACAAGTCCAAACAGAACTATTAATTATCTTCCTTAAGTCTGGTATATCATCCCTTACCTTCCTTGCCCATACTTCTACCAACAATTCTCTCCAGCACAGGCCAAAACCTAAGAGTCAGTATTGAGTTCTCTCTCCTCATACCTCATTTAATTCATCAGTAAGTGCTGACAGCTCTACTCCAAAAACGTATTTAGAATCTGACCACTGATCATCATTTCTTTTTCTAGAATCCTAGACTAAACCACCATCATCTCTTGCCTGGGCTACCGCTGCCATCATGGTCTACTGGATTTCCTACGGCCACTCTTGTCCACTGTGGTCTGTTATATCCAGACAGTGATCTCGAATCAGAGCTTGTTATGCTGCTACTTGAGAATTGACTGGTGATTCTGCACAACAACCAGATTAGAGTTCAACCTCCTTCTGTGGGTCTGGAGAGCTCAGCCTCTGCCTCCCTCTGGATCTCATCTTTTTCCAGCTCTCCCCTGTGCGCTGCGCTGCAGCCACCTTGGCCTTCTCTTCAGCCCCTCTTAGAGCCTTTTTGCTTCCTATGTCTTTTACTTTAAATGACTTTTGACCCCTGCTCCCATCTCCCCAAGCATCTTTCCTTGTCATCATTCAGATTTCAACTGAAATGTCACTTCCTCAGATAGGTCTTTGGCACCCTTTTGTAACACTACAGCTCTTCCCTAGTCATACTCTCTCCCAGTACCTGCTTTTATTATCTCCAACTTATTAGTACATGGAATCACCTATTTATTCACTTATTTACCTTTACTTGTTTATTGCTGTCTTTCTCACTGCAATATAAGCTTCATGGAGTCAATGAATATATATGTTTTGCTCAATGCTGAAGCTCTAGCACCTCCGGGATAGTGGCTGGCACATAATAGGTCATTAAAAACATTTGCTGATGGACTGGCTTACTGGCTTTTATATTCTTGTCTACATGTATCCTATTACCTCTAAGAACCTTCCCAGTCCTAAAATTTTGCTCTAGTTTCTTAACACTGAATTGATCTGAATAATGAGGATAGCAAAATGTCCATGTTGCACCCACCTTCTAAGACTTAGATTGAGTTGCACTTGCTACCCTGCTCCACAGCGCTCTCTCCAGCCTGTCCTCCTTGGACAAGTTTGGAGTCTCTACGGGCCAGTCTGTGGTTAGCCACATGCTGTCTGACCTTCCCGACGAAGTGCTCTCGCGTGGAGTCTATAGGTGCAATTGCATTTGAACCCTCTTGAGGTAAGAGGCTGTGCTGCTCCCAGCCTGCTTTTTCTCTTGTAATAGTGATAGTGCTAGCTAACATTCATTGAGTGTCAATATGCGCTATCATTGTTAATACCATGAATTTAATCCTTAGAGTGACCACATGAAAGAACATTGTTTCTGATATGGAGGAGAGAAAAATCAAGGCACAAAGAATTGAAGCAGCTTGCCAATTAGATAGAACAAGTAGTAGGGCTGGTGTTCAAACTTGGAAATCTGTTCCCAAGCCGGTGTTGTTAATGAATGATAATGCCTCATATAGTACTACAATGGATACTAGAAATTGAATGAATGAATAGAAAGAAAGAGAAATATGCAGGAGCAGTTCTATGGAGGGGCCGTATATCTCACCCAGAAAACTCCTGTGTAATTGTTACTGAAAGAATATTTCTTACGATGAATACATTGTTGTTTCTGTTTGCTGCCTTCACAAAGCCTGCCTTTGTATTTATCATTATAGTCCATTCTGACTCTGCTTAACCCAGCAGTTTTGTATCCGAGCGCCCATCGGTCCTCAAACAAATCCCACAGATGTCTCCTCTAACCTCCTGAGTTTCAAAGGGCAATTATCAGTCAACTAAACTGCAAACAAACTCAAACCACTTTGAGGAAGAGCAGGTCTTTGTGTGAGTCAGCAGGACTTTGCTCTTAGAGTCATGAAAGAGTATTCTCTCATGTTATGTATCTTCTAGCAGTGACAAAGCACTCACTGAAAAGGATGTTTTAAAGTTAAAATACTTTAAAATAAATCTTTGTATCACTTTTAAATGGTAGAATCGAATAATATAAAATTGTGGATTCCAGCTTTAACTTACAGTCAGATTATCTGAAATTTGAAACATTGGTGGCCTTACTCCCAACCTGGTCGCCAGTGTCTGCTTTCCTCTTCGGCCCACACCGCCACCTCTACCAACTCTCTGACCTGCTGCTGTACCCCTGGGGTCGTGACAGGAAACATAAAAATCAAGGCGTCGATGACACTTGGAGATCTTATTTCAGGACAATAAAAAATAAAGCACAAGACAAAAAGGATCCACCCTCATGTCATGTTCTGCAGCTCAAATCCAAGAAAAATGTTTCTACTGCCGATGCTAATGGATATATCTTTTTGAATATAAGAAAATTTGGGGGCACTTCCAGTAGAGAACAACTGTTCTAATTTTTGAACATCATCATAGATTAGATCTATGCATGAATTAGATCTATGCCCTCCTGGTCCAAGACTGCCTGAGTTCATAATCCTTGCTCTACTGCTCACTAACTGTTAACCTTGGGCAAAGTTTAATTTCAATTACTTTGCCTTAACCTCAGTTTCCTCACTTGTAAAATAGAGGTGATAACAGTGCTGTCCCCCAAAGGTTGTTTGAGGAGCACTCCCGAGTATAGAGATTGGCACATCGTGGGTACTTTATAAATGTTTGTTAAATAACTGCTGTCATTTTCCTCTGACACACTTCGTAGAGTTGGCATAGTTTTAACCTAATGTACTGGCACTGGAGTGAGTGTGTATTACAGCCTTATCATGAATATATGTAAAATTTCTGTGGTTATTGTTTTTCCAATATTGAAAATGAGCTCGCAGACTTTTATTAAGATTTTGTGGTTATGAAAGAGGAGTTGATGAACACCAGACTGGAAACTGTTTATATGTTTGTTTATCCGTTCATTCATTCATCAACTTATATTTATGAAGCACCTACTACATGACAGGAATGTATATGATTACTTACATTAATATTAAATTTGCTAGAGATGGGTATGTAATAACCCTTAATTTTTTCACAACACTGGAAATTTTTACTTATTTAATTTAATTTATGGGTTTAATGTCTATCTATTAAGTGTCTAGTACTGAACTAAGATTTTTTTTGTGTGGAGAATACAATGAATAGGACAAATCATGACTCCTATAAAATGTTGATACTTTATTCAACCATAAAATCGAAGAGATGTGACTAAGAACTAAAACCAAGTAGTAGAGATATTGGAAGAGAGTGAGAAGAATATCAGACCGGGGCAGAGGAGGCTCTGAGATGCGCACCAAAGAAGAGGAGGCTTCACATAAATGGAAAGCCAGAAGGAGCCATGAAGGAGCCATCATGGTGGGAGACCACCTAACAGAGGCTGCAGTCTGGAAATAAACCTGGCATGCTGGGAGGCGTGGAGATGGCCTTACAGCGCCATGCACAGTACTCTCATGTATATTCTCGAGGTCTGAACATTAATCAAGGGTTTATTATAACAGCTCAGGCATGATTTGGTAA
Organism: Micronycteris hirsuta; assembly: GCA_004026765.1. Classification (NCBI taxonomy): domain Eukaryota; kingdom Metazoa; phylum Chordata; class Mammalia; order Chiroptera; family Phyllostomidae; genus Micronycteris; species Micronycteris hirsuta. Next base: position 212,956 of record PVJI01000700.1, on the reverse strand, counting down.
GAACCCAAACTGGAGTGATGTCAGTGTTCTGAAGCATAAGGATAAATATGAGATTTGAAATGAAAAATCAAAACGAGGAACACCTTAGCTACATGAGATTAAGGAGAAGGAGGTATTAAAATGACTGTAAGGTTATGAAAATGAGAGATGTGTATGATTAGTCATAAGCCAAATGGGTAAATTTAGAAAAATCAGATGTGAGTCATGGCGGGAAAAATGACAAACTGATATTGCGCATACCGACATACTGAGCTTATGGCAAGTGGATTTTAAGGGGAGAAATGGATCTTCGAGTTTCTTGAGAGTAACTATAGTAAGAAATACATTTTACATGATAACCTTCCTTAGTTTCTCTCAGAAGATGATCACTTTGCAAAACTTTTTTTCTGATCCTACTATATGTAGCAAAAAAAAATTGGCAAAATGATACTTCTATTACATGTAAAGTACTTTCATCAATTCTATTCATTTTATTTTACTAACAAATATTGGCCAACACTAAATTTATTTCATGACACTGATAAAAAACCAATCTGAAAATAGTTTAAAATCAGAATCTTACTATAGTAGGTGTATTTTAGAGATTTCTGTCAAGAAGAAGATTTTTATAGAGAAAAGTCAAGGCTAATATAGATTTTGGGCTGTGGCATAGGACATTAAGAAATAAGTCTTAGCTCACAGGGTATAGAAATTCTTACTAGATGATCATAGTTGCAGAGAGATTCCAACACATGAGTAAGTTAGTTAGACATACTCCAGGGTGTGAAAATCAAAAACCATTAGAAATAGCATGCAATCCAATCATTATTATTTTTCCTATAAAAATGTGTTTTAGGCCCCGGCTGGTGTAGCTCAGTGGATTGAGCGCGGGCTGGGAACCAAAGGGTTGCTGGTTCAATTCCCAGTCAGGGCACATGCCTGGGTTGTGGGCCAGGTCCCCAGTGAGGGCCATGTGAGAGGCAACCACACATTGCTATTTCTCTCCCTCTCTGTCTCCATCCCTTCCCCTCTCTCTAAAGATAAAAAATAAAATCTTAAAAAAAAATGTGTTTTAGTTTTAAAAAGGAGTATTTCTGTGTTGCTGTCTGACTGAACCAGAGTTTTCCTATTGAGTAGTGTTGTTCACACTCTCCTCTTCTCATCCTTGCAGACACATTTCATATTTGACACTTTCCAGGAACACACACGCCATTGTAGCGTGTACGCAGAAGGAACTAAAGAACAATCCCTGAACGGCCTGATTTAGGTTGTTGTAGCTGGCAGTTTGACTGGGCTGGAGGAAGGAACTGCACCCACGCGGTTAGCGGTCACGAGGAACTCTCTGTGTAGGTGGCCTTGCTTCACTGAGTGGGTGAGTCATTGGAAAGATCTGCATGTTTTATCTTCTCAATCACTCTCTTTGCTTACTCACCAAAACTAAAAACAAAAGAATATAAATGGGAATTAGTATTGTCTTGAAACTTGATTTTGGGCGGAGAGGCCAAAGAAGTGCCAGCCATATGGCGCAGGCTAAGAATTGAGCGACGTCATGAGTAATGGACGGGGCCCATGGCTTGAATGTCTTCAGCCTCTTCAATTGGTCAGGATTGAAGGAAGTCGGCTTCTGATAACCCCTTTATCTCCTCTTTATCCCTCTAACTAAACTAGTTCCCAGATGCATTCCAGTGAGAAAAGAAAAATGTGGGAGGACACACAGTCTCAAGTTGCTCATGACCTCGTATACACGGGTGTAGTTGCCTCTTAGTCAGTCAAATTAAACTGACAGTCAATTGAAGTCTTGAATGGCTCCTTTATCCAAGGCATTCAATGGTGTTTGATGTAGTGAGCCTAACAATGGTTTATGCCTTCAAGGACATTATTATGTAAGGAATAAGGGATGTGGGACACAACCTGCAACATTTCCGTGTAAACATTTATCTAACATCTGCAATGTCCCAAAAAAAGAAAAGAGAAGAAGTTTCTGAATAACCAAATAGAGATTCCAAAGTTCGAGCGCCAAAGTTCAGGCCCTAATGGCTATTTACAAGGGTCAGTTAAGCTCTGCCCTAGTTGGATGGGACCCACTTGAAGAACCTTAGACCACTGCCTCAGATTTTTCTCTTCATATTGTTCTCTGCCTGAGATCTCACCCGTCGGGAATTCACTGACAGAGAAGCAGCCCCTTCTAAAATGCCTCTCCTTCTCGGAAGGTTAGGTGGTGTTTGTGGAGTAAATAGAGTGACATCTACATGAATTGGCCTACACTTTAAGAAACAACAATTTGGGCCCCAGAGTATGCAGAGAAGAGGCACATAGAACGGGAGGCGGGGTCCTTGTGGAGGGTTTGGGGCGCCTGAGAGAAGAATATTGCTGGGCTGCGTCTAAGACACGTGTCTGCAGTCAGCAGGAGGGCAGTGCGATGGGAGGGACTGCCACAATCCCTGGTGAGGGGTGGACAGGCAGGTGGGGCAACAGGCTTTTCTTACTTTACAGGTTGGCCCTCGGCAATGTCTCTCTACTTAGTGCGTGTCTTCATTTTGGGGGGTCTCTTTCGACTTTCTCCATTTTCCTCAAACACTCAACTCTAAGCTCTTCATTCTTCGCACCCTCCCACGCCCTTTACAGAGAAAATAGAAGCCACGATTAGCGGGAGCCTTCTCATTGCCTTCTAGCTGCTCACAAGTAAACACTTCCATTGTTCCTAAACTCTCTTCAGCTGCCCCACTTCACATCCAAATTTCTTGAAAGAGTTGTCTATACTTCAGTGATATATTGCCCCCTGTTCACTTTTCTAGCCACTTTAATTTGGTTTGGTTTAATTTAATTGTGGGTCTGATCAGTCTATCAAAACAGCTCTATTAAAAACATTAGTAATCCCCATGCAAGAAAAAATTTTTTTTCAAGATCTACTATTCCTGCTGGCAATATTTGTAACTCTTACCCATTCCACCTTCAACATTCTCTTCCCACATGTTCTCTGGTATAACACTACCTTGATATTTTTCCTTTTCTCAGCCTGCACATTCTTTGATCTCGGATCTTTTCTCAAGACTCCATAATGGATCTTTCGTTGTCCCACATGGCTCTCCCCCTAGGCTGTCTCAACCTGGCACTGCTTGATGACTCCCAAATCATACTCTAATCTTTGGCTTCACCTCTGACCTCTAGACTCTCTATCTATAACTATTTCCTTGACATTTCTCCTTAGATGTCTCAAAGATGCCTTCAGTCAAACATGTCTAAATCATACTATGTTCTTCCTACATAGCTTTGGTTTTTGTCATACCACAATCATTGAATTGTACAAGGCAGAAAGCTAGAAACCATCATGACACCTTGATTTACCTTAGCACCAGTTTTTAATACATCAAGTACCATTAATTTTATCTCCTTGAGGTTTGTCCTGGGGAGATCCAGCCCCCGCCCCTGACCCACCTCTTCTCTTCGGCCACCATTGGCTTCACCCTGTGCTGTGAAAGGGCCTTATATATGTGCATGTGGAAACCACACCTCAAGGTCTAGCTCCTCCAAACAGCTGCCGCTTGGCCTCTTCTTCCTGGGAGTAAATACTTCAGTGACATGGTGTGCTCACGGGAGTATGCACTCATGGAAGAGGCCCTCTCAGGACTTAGAGGAGATTCAGGGCTGTTGGAACAGGGACTTTCAGGGTCGGGGTGCCTGAATCACAGTCTAGAAAAGGAGGAAGACAGATTTTGGTGGACATATAGACTTAATTTTGTGGACTTTTTGCTCTCTGGGGCAGATCATAGCTGAAGGAAGCCAGAGTGGGCCTTCTACAGCATGGATTTTAGAGAAGCTCTCGTGCTTGGATCCATGCTTAGTACCACTCTTAAATATCTCTCCAATCTGTCCACTTCTCTGCATTTTTATAGCACTGACGTAGCTCAAGATTTCAACATTTGTTGCTAGGACCATTGCACTAGTCCTCTGGCAACTCTTCCTATACAAATTCCTGTTTTCTTGAGTCTCTTTGCCACGCTGCAGCCAGATAATCTTTCTGAAGCATGAATCAGATTATATTATTTAGCTAATACAACTCATTGAACTTCTTCCCATGGTAAGAATAAAGATCAAAAATACTTAATGTAAGTAAGATGACATGCAATGCCATTTACTGTTCTATTTCATGTTACACTCCACTTACCCCATCTCTTTGCCTAGTTTTATTTCGTTCACGCTTCAAGCATTTGCACGTGCTGTCTCCTGTGACTAGTAGTTTAGTTTCTCTCCTCATTACTCATGTCCATTTAAAAAATTCTCAGTTTAAAAGTCATGTCTCCAGGAATGCCTTCTCAGACAACTAGGCACATGGTATTTTATTTTATTTATTTATTTTTAAAAATTTATTGTTGTTCAGTTACAATTGTCCCGCATTTTTCCCCATTGCTCACCCTTATCCTGTCCCCCCAACTCCCACAGTCAGTCCCCCACCATTATCTGTGCCCACGAATCCTCTCTATCTGTGCTCCTTTGCTTGCCCCTTCGACTTCTTTCTCCCATTTATCCCCCTCCCCACACCCCTCTGGTCACTGTCAGTTTGTCCTTCATTTCCAAGTCTCTGGTTCTATTTTGCTCATTCATTTGTTTTGTTGATCAGGTTCCACTTATAGGTGAGATCATATGGTATCTGTCTTTTGCCGTCTGGCTTATTTCACTTAGCATTATGGTCATGTGGTATTTTAAATACATGCAGCTTGAATCAGGAACACTGTTTCATCCCTTATTACTTGGGTGGCCTACTAACTTTGTTAATTATCTTAGATAGACTATTTCCCATGGAAAGTTTGGTAGCTTTCTGCAAGGATGATATCTTTCTTTGGGGTTTGTAATAATAAAATGACAATTCTCATTCTTTGCTTTGCCTGAAAATACAAATAATTGCAAAATCTGCTTTTCTTTTCTGCCTGGCAGGCTGTCTTTCTTTTCTTTGTTACTCCTACAGAAAGTTCAATTGACTTTTCAACGAGACCTCTTTTCTTTTATCAAATATTTAGAAACTACACATCGTCATATGTGTACTTCCCTCAGTCCTCTACTTATTCATTCTACCTCTGCAGGCAATGCTCCCTCACCAGCAAAAATGAACACAGAGAATGCAAATTTGAAGTTTTACAGTCTGTTGAGTTGCACAGGTAGTTAAAGAGGTTAGCGTCCACACATATTCTTTATGTATTAGATTGCCCTTGCATTTAGAGCATCTCTACCATTACTTATTTATCTTGCCAGGAATGCCTTGTATACTATGTGCATGGTGATTTACGATGTTGCATCATAATTATCTTTGTATATGTCCACCTCCCCTAATAGAGTGCAGGCTCACTGAAGTCAGAGACCGTGTCTTGTTAATCTTTTGTACCCTTCATAGCCTAGCAAATGCTTGGCATTTAGTAGGAACTCAATAAATTTTGAGCATGAATGAAAACTACATGGTGCTACTTAAAATAAGCATGAAACACTGTTTTCTGGATTGTGCTCTGTCAGCAAGAACACTGGTGTTCTTAAATAAATATTGGGTTTGTTGATGCCAAGACAATGTTTGCTTTTAGATACCATCATTCTTAATGTGTAATTTTGACCAATTTTCCATGTAACAGCAGAGAGAAATTTGGACTCATCAATAACAGTTACTTACTTTCAAGACATTAAATATTGAAGTCTAATTTATATAATTTTAATGGATGAATATCTAGTGTAAATATAAAAATTAAAATTGAAGTGAAATAGTAATAGTATTTCATCTAGTAACTTAAACTATTGGTGTTAAATATACTGAATATCTCACAATTGTGAACCAGAAGCATTTTGGAAAGAGAGTGCTATTGTCAACATTATGTTACCCAAATTACTTTTTTATGTTGTTCAAATACATATTTTTGTTGCAATACAATATTATTAAAGGAACTATTTTTTGCCAACAAAATCTTCAAACCTGTAAACAGTACTCTAATAGAATTTTGTTCTTTTTAATATCTATATAACAAAACAAATTATGAAAAATTTAATGCTTCTATATACAGAACTAATATTTAAAAAAAACAGAAAGCATAGGTCAATTATTATTTGATATGTTTCTTGAAATTGCAAGCTTTTTGGATGAAATAATTAATTTCTTGATGTTGGCCTACACATAGGAGCTTGAAAAACTGACAAGAATTTTAAGACGTATTCCAAGACTCAGTTGGGTGACAGGCTAGAGAACTTTTAGCTGAGACTGGCACTGGGAGATTCTAAAACCTCAAATAAACTCTAATTTAGAAGATATTAGGAGAAAAGAAATACCTTGTAATGACAGCTTTTAAAATTTGACCCACCGAAGTTTAACACAGGACTATTTTAGCCACACAACATTTGTTGTTTTACAAGAGGTTTTAAAAAGTTGAAGTTTGTGACTTTAAATGAACTTCCTTTTTAAGTAGTAAGTCTCCTGAATTCCATCTGGAAAAATATAGAATAGGAATAAACTAAAGACTATTAAACTCTCAGCAGTATATTTATTTTTGTTTGATTTTCATCTGTAGCTATTATTATGAGAAAGGAGGTGCTACCATTATTTTCACTTTATATGTTTATAATGTTATTTTTAACTTGTATGTAGAATAGATAAGCATGGATTCTAAGCACTAGTTATATATATGTGTGTGTGTGTGTACGCTTTTTTTTTTTACTGGGAAAATGGTAAAAATATGGGAAAGTGTCATTTTGTTTATCTCACTTGACAAGTTTAAATGCTCTTTTCATTTTTAAAAAATGCTAACTGGAACTAGACGGAGAGCAACGCCTGGGGAGCCGCTGGGCAGCTTAGGAATGAACAAACTCTCAGATCGAGATCCCAACCCTCTAGCGTGATGCAGGCTTTCCCTCCCTGCCCTATAGTAGAGCATTCCTACGCAATATCTTGTAAGCTGAAATTGTACAAAGAAGCAGTTACCGTGAATTTACGTGGTAAAAATTTTTGAGTGATCCCAGATCTAAAAATTCAACACATGCGCAACGTCTTTACTTCACTCACTAGGATTGAAATTCTTAATTATATCCATTTTTATGCAAGTCATAACACCCTTATGCGCTCTGTTAGGTTTTTCTGATACCTTAGGACGCGTCTTGCTAACGGATGCACAAAATAAGTCGAGATGAAGCACAGATGCGCACAGACACGGTGCAAGGCCGTGGCAGCGATGCTGAGCTGCGGGACGCAGTTCGAAGGAGCTTCCACCAGGGCCGCGCTCTCCACCGCGGGCACGGCCACTTCGACAACGCCTCGCTGCAAAACAGATGCTGAACACGGTTTTTGTTTTTCACCTTTTTCTTGTAAAGGCAGAAATCCTTTTCAGATATATTTCAGGTAAAAAAAAAATAGGTGCTAATGTTGGTCTTTTGCAAAAGCGAAGTGGGGTACCTGTGCAGTCATGGTCCTCTACTCATTCTGTAAGACTGTTACATTGGAAATATGGAATCACAACATGTTTGAGATAGAAAGTTCCTTATCATTAATTTAATACAACTTAACTCACATGGCATGGATATATATACAGATATGTATGTTTGAGTTGGGAGCTGGAAAGTGACATTAAGCCGAATTAAACTGCAGAGTAAAGAGTAGAGAAATTGAAGTAAATGGGGAGGATATCCGAGAGGAGGTAGGTTTCGATCCCGGAGGCCCGGTGAACATGAGAAAAGGCATAAGAAGCGACCCACGAGCCACGGGAGATTTGGAGAGAGATGGACTTAAGAGATGGGACAAGCCAAAGATGGTGATCTAATGTGGCTTTTATAATGTAAACTTTCTTCTTTTTCTCTCCTGTGAAATCTTCAGCAAATTCTGTATTTCTCACAAATGCAAATGAGTGTTTTTGGGGGGGCAGGGAAGATGGCTTATGAAGGTATGTGAGAGGACAATGGATATTTGGATTCCATTACCATCTCTAATTTGCATTAGAAATGCCTGTGTAAGTTCATACATTTTAAACACCTCTTTTGAAATAAAATTTTAATGGGAAATGTATCTTCACAAGTAAATAAGAATTAAATTGCTTAGCATGTTTCAATTGATTAGTTTGATGCTTAACAGTGTTTCAATTTTCTACCTTCCGCATGTTTTAGAACACAGTCCAGGCCCTTCATGATAGGTAGATCTGCATACGAAGAACATTAAGAAAAGTTCTTCCTGTTTTTAATTTTCTCTCCAAATGAAATATAATTCCCCTTATTTTGGAATGACTTTGGGTGAAACGGTTGTCACTAGAAAGTCTCTGTTAAAATACTGTGGCTATTATTAGATATTGTTGTCACCCTTTTATGCATATGGTTCACTTTATTTCTAAGAGAAAGCGACTCAGGAGTAGTGATCTGTCGCAGAAGGAGCCGGCATCAGGGCTGGACTAAGGAGGCAGCCAGATGGAGGGAAACCTGGCTCGAATGACTTGTTAAGAAGCTTCGTGCATCCAGAGGATAGTAGGAGAGCGCCAGTTTAAGGTTATGATTCAGGTAACGAGGAAGTAGAAGACTAGTAAAAGAAATGTTTCATCTGCTTCAAAACTGTGCCTTTTCTATCCTGTCAAAATGAAGGGAAAAGAAAGGACAAAAGAGATAAAGACTCACGTGTAACTCCCAGTTAGGTATATTTATATTTCAGTTATGTATTGTTTTCTAAATCATTAGTGCACTACTATTCTTTCTACATGAAATAATTTTCATAACTACTCTCTTTTTAAACTCTCTCATGAAATGTAAAATATTTGAAAATTACTATAGCTCATTTTCTATTTACTTTGAAACTAGATTCTGTAAGCTTCATTTATAACTCTTGGCTTATTTTACTTTTCCCCATAAAAAGAGATATTTTATTTCTCAGTCTAATTACAAGAGTTGCAAAGTTATAATGATCTGTTCCTACTTTTATTTAAACATACAGATCTTTGATTGCAAGGGACTTGTGGCTTAAAAAGACCTACTATGGGTAAACTAACTTTCCTTCTCTCTCTCTCTCGCTTTCTTTCTTTCTTTCTTTTTGATTTAATTTTTATTGCATTCTCTCCTTTACTCTTTAGTCCCCTTATACCACCCTCCCCCCAACAATCACCACACTGTTGTCCATGTCCATGAATCCTTATTCCTTCTTGCTCAATCCCTCTACCCAATAACCCCTGATCCCAGTAACTGTCATCCTGCTCTCCATCTATAAGTCTGCCCACATTTTAGTTGTTAGTTAAGCTTGTTCATTAGATTCCACATATGAGTGAAATCATATGGTATTTCTCTTTCTCTGACTGGTTTATTTCACTTAGCATGTTTTCCAGGTCCATCCATACTGTTGCAAAGGGTAAAAGTGTCTTCTTTTTCATGGCTGAGTAGTATTCCATTGTGTAAATGTCCCCAATGCTGTTTATCCACTCATCTATTGATGGGCACTTGGGCTGCTTCCATATCTTGGTGATTGTAAATAACTCTGCAATGAACATAGGGGTGCTTGTGTTCTTTCAAATTAGCATTTTGGGCTCCGCCAGATATAGTCCTAGAAGTAGATTGCTGGGTCAAAAGGCAGATCCATTTTTTATTTTTTTAAATTTTCATACTGCTTTCCACAGTGACTGCATCAGTCTGCATTCCCATGAAGAGTGCAAAAGGGTTCCCTTTTCTCCACATCCTCGCCAGCACTTGTTATTTGTTGATTTATTGATAATAGACATTCTGACAGATGTGAGATGGTATCACATTGTGGTTTTAATTTGCATCTCTCTGATGACTAGTGGTGTTGAGCATCTTTTTATATGTTTGTTGACCATCTGAATGTTCTCTTTGTAGAAGTGTCTATTCAGGTCCTTTGTCCATTTTTTAATTTGTTTTTTTTGGTGTTGAGTTTTGTAAGTACTTTATAAATTTTGGATATTAACCCCTTATCAGATATAGCAGTGAATATGTTCTTCCATTCTGTGGGTTTTCTTTTTATTTTTTGAATGATTTCCTTTGCTGTGCAAACACTTTTTAGTTTGATGTAGTCCCACTTGTTTATTTTTTTCCCTTTTGTTTCCCTTGCCTAGGGAAAGACATCTGATAAAAATTGCTGTAAGTGATATCTGAGATTTTGCTGCCTATGTTTTCTTCTACTATTTTTGTGGCTTCAGGTCTAACATTTAAGTTTTTGATTCATTTTGAATTTATTCTTGTGTGTGGTGTAAGAAGGTGACCTGGTTTCATTTTTCTGAATGTATCTGTCCAGTTTTCTCAATACCATTTATTGAATAAACTATCTTTAGCCCATTGTATGTATTTGTTTCCTCTGTCAAATATTAATCGACTATAAAGGTGTGGTTACTGGATAGGAAGAATTAACATCGTTAAAATGCCCATACTACTCAAAACAATCTACAGATTCAATGCAATTCCTTTCAAGATTCCAATGACATAGTTCACAGAACTAGAATAAACATTTCAAAAATTTATATGGAACCACAAAAGACCATGCATAGCAACAGCTATGCTGAGAAAGAACAAAATTGGAGGAATCACACTATCTAATATTGAACTATAGTAAGGCCGTGATAATCTAAACAGTACGGTACTGCCATAAAACAGACACAGATCAATGAAACAGAATGGAGAGCCCAGAAATAACTCTTAGTTTAAATGCATGCATTTACTCTCACACCAGAGTCCTTTGATAACATAAGAATTAAAAAGCTTGAAGAACAGAATATCTAGAAATAACCAACATTTATGTGGTTTTATTCTTCTCAGTATAGAATGTGTGCATAGAATTAATAGAAGAAAAATGTTGGAATTCTAACTTTAGGAATCCACAAATTGCAAATATTAAAGGATTGTTTATTTTTTGATTGTTTATTAATTAAGACAGATTTTAAGCATGCAGGTAATGTTAAAAATTAAATATTTTAATTTCTCAACCATCTACTAATCTTTAATAAGGACACACACATGTAAAACCCCTTTTGGTACTGTAGGAAAAGATTCAAGTGTTTTCATTTTTGTATTTGAGAGCTATAGGATCTTCCCAAAATAGAGAAAAATCAATTCTCAGTTTCTAAAATCATGATGAATTTGATTTTTGGAGGTTTTTTCTATTTACTATTGTATTAGAATATGATATTGCTCTGTAAAGTAGATGGAGAAACAAGTATTAATTTTTTTATTTAGTAAATGAAAAACACACACCATGTATATGTGTATATAACAAAGCCCTAATTTTGTGAATTAGAAACACAATTGTATCCAATTGTAAGGATTGCATTATTTGATCAAATCTTCCCTGGAAACTTGTATTAAAAAAAGGGTAGGGTTAGACACTGACTTCAGATAAAAGGTGCCTACCCTTCCTCAGAGAGCTGGCATGATTTATCCAAAAAGGAATTATTTTCTCTATTTAGAAAGTTAGAATAGTTTTTTCTTTTCTAATTTAAATTTCTGCGCTTTAAAAAATAGTTTTCTCCAATGGAAATTATTCCATGGGCAGACTTAAAAAAATGTCTATTCATCTATGGCTTGAAAGACAAGTCTGGTTCCATTATTCATGATAAAAGCATACTTGGATTTAGTAATCTATATAGTTTAGGGCTGGCTTAATTTTTGCAAATCTTACAAACTAAAGTGTCCCAATCACATACAAGAAACATGGTAAGGAATGATAGGTACGGATTGTTTAAACTCTGAGGTAAAATTTGATAAGACGTTTTACATAACTTTAATGAATTGGCAAACAGTTCCTGATGGCAAACGTACGTCAGGGATTTAGTCAAACAATTTTTTGGCAAGAACATTATGAATTTTGTAATCAGTTGAGAGCCAATGAAATACAAAGATGAGTCTAGTTAATAATCTACAACGATGAGTTAAAGAAGTATATTAGTGCTAATTTCTCTCTTCATCCTGCCTTTTTCCTTTGTTCAGCCCCACAGGCCTTTGGCACAATGAAGTGGGTAACCTGTATTTGCCTTCTCTTTCTTTTCAGCTCTGCTTACTCCAGGGGTGTGACTCGTCGAGATGCACGTAAGAATTTTATTTTTCTATTATTCAAATTTATTTTGTTTTCCCAGTAAAATAAGATTTCAGTAAACCCTCGGTCTTTAAAGAAATAATTTTCCTTTAGCATTAGTTACTAGACTGTGATGATATTTTACATTTATGAACCCTTAGGAAGTTATCTTAATATATTTCCAACATCTTAAGTGAAAAAAAAGGTGAGAATTGTTTAATAGATACTAAGAACATTAGATCTTATCCAAGTTTGAATATAAAGCCATAAATATTTAATAATTTTAATGATTTTTCAAATAGTATTATTGGTAATTAACGTTTTTGTTTAAAAGCAGAAGAAATAGTTCACCATCACTATCAGATTTACTGTTGTGATCAGAGCCCAGTATTTTGGAGCAAATGAATACTTAAGTCAAGTGGAGAGAAACATAAAAAATAATGTCATAACCAGTTATTTCCTTTAGAATTTAAATAAATCTTTCTTTTCCCTTAGACAAAAGTGAGCTTGCTCATCGGTATAAGGATTTGGGAGAAGAACACTTCAAAGGCCTGTAAGTTAATTTATTGAAGAGTGAAATTTAATGTTTCTAAAAGCATCGTTTATTATTCTGAAGTTCTTATGTTCCCCTGTCATCAGAGTCTGGACTCTAGAACAGTATTGTCCAGTGGCATTTTCTGCATTGACAAAAATATCCTATCGCAGTGCTGTCCAATATGGTAGCCACTGGCTACATGTGGTTATTGAGAACTTTAAATATAGAAAGTACAACTGAAGATCAAAAATTTAAATTGTGGCCAATAGCTACTGTATAGGAAAGTATAGCTCTGAAACTCTTATATAAGCTGGCTGCTGGAGACCCTTTAACACATGGTGCCTTTTCCTGCACAGTTGCTAAATTCTTTTACCTAAAACATGGATCTGTGGTTTCTTGAGAGCATCTTAATATATATTTTTTAATATAGTAAAAAATGAGGAAATCGTTTTTTTAAAGATCAATTTCCTTCTATAGCCTGGTTAAAGGAGGTGTGCGTGCGGTTTTTGTTTTTTTGTTTTAAATAGTCAAGGGGCCTATTTAATGCCCCTCATCTTAACAGTTAGATCTACTTAGAATGCATTTTCCCTGCTTGCTGTATATGTGTGCCTCTACTCACATGCACACACATATTTAAACAGCGTGGAAATATATATCCTCTTTGTTTAGAAAACCACACATGGCCTCAGATAACTGCTGATGGGAATAGACTTCATGAATAATAGTAAGATGTATAAAATACTATAGGACACATACTGGTAACACAATTTGCTCCCTAGCACAGCTACCTACTTTATATTAAAGTTTTATTATGCTACGTTTTTCTACGTCCTGTGTTCCAGAGTGCTGGTTGCCTTTTCTCAGTATCTCCAGAAGACCCCATTTGAAGACCAGGTGAAATTAACAAAGGAAGTAACTGAATTTGCAAAAACATGTGCTGCTGATGAGTCAGCTGAAAATTGTGACAAGTCACTTGTAAGTACATTGTGACTTTGAGTGTTATTTCTTCTTATTCTAAGTGATCCTTGTCCTTACAAAGGGAAAACATCCCATTTTGGCTTTCTCAATTATTTAAAGACCATATTTGTAAGCAACACTCACAAATGGGTAAAAATGGAGAAATTCTAGCTATACCCACAATTTTAAAAACATTTCTTTATTGAGACCACACACAATGGTCATAGTATATTTAAATGGAAATTTGTCATTTGTAAAAGTCTCTTTTTAAAATCTAAAGTTTGATTTGTTTTCATAGAGGCTGATAGAGATAGCAAGATTTTAACCTTCAGAAAGCACTCAGCTAATTTTTGTGCTAATTTTGTTACCTGGGTAAAATAGTAGTCCAGGTATATATTCCTCACTTTAGGGATATTTATATTTTTACACGCAATGAAATATTGTTACATTCATATGTTTTAAAAGACTTTGAGCTTTTGGTATTTTTAAGATAGGTCTTTAGGTCTTTAGATAGGACTTGTGTTTCTCTTACCACGCACTTTACGTATACTTTTCTGGATGGCAAGTCCATTTTTTATTTATCACTGAAGCTTTTCCTCATCTCATCTTATCTGTCCCTCAAGTCAGAATCAGTACTTTAACTTTGCACAGTGTTATGGCTCTAAATATAAATTTAAAAAATGCATTTTTTTGAAAATTAATAAAATCTGTCTTGAGCAGCATATTTTCTCTGGAGCTACAGTTATTTTCATACTAAAAATTAATGGGGATGAAAAGAATTCGTTTAATGGAATGTGCTTTGAGGCAAATATCTCTAAGGCAGAAAGATCTATGTTTTAACGCAATAACAATTGATACATAGAGAACTGTGCTGCTTCTCAGTTGGACCATCTGTGTAGTTTGTTACAAAGTAACTGTCACACTATATTAGTTACAGTGGATAAAACAGAAGGGCAAAATGACAGGCGGACCTCTCACAAAGGCGCAGATGGAATGAGGAACCGCTCCAACACTTAGCTCTCTAGTGGGAGTTTGCCTGCTACTTAGAGGAGTCTTTCCCCTTGGTGTTGACCATGATTGCAGCTACTCTTTAGCCTCAGGGGGACATCGAAGGAAGAGTCGTGCTTTAAAGCCACTGACTGTCATTTTGCCCTTCTGTTTTACCCACTGAGACTAATCGTGAGACAGTTACTTCTTAAGAAACGACACGTAGATGGTCAAATCGAGGGAAGCTCCCTAAATCTGAGGGGAAAAAAGTGGATTTTTCTATGATTTCCTCACCCAGGTTTAACAGGACACATTTTTAACACTGTTCTTTGGGGTAAGGAAAATAAATGACTGCCTAGCAATTTAAAGCCGTTTCTCTTCCGTTCAGCACACCCTTTTCGGAGAGAAGTTGTGCGGGGTCGCGTCCCTTCAGGACACCTACGGTGGCGAGATGGCCGCCTGCTGTGACAAACAAGGGGAGGAGAGGAACGACTGCTTCCTGAAGTTCAAGGACGACAGCCCGGGCCTCCCTGCGCTGGTGAGGCCCGAGCCCGATGCGCTGTGCTCCACCTTTCAGGAAAACCCGGATAAGTTTTTGGGATCGTAAGTCATCAGATTTTTATGCTTCAAAATTAAAAATTCTAAAATAGGTCAAGACTCATTATAACTATTACTACAACAAAGCTATTTTCAACATTAAGACTTAGAAGCTTTTGTTCTAATGGCAATTTCCAAGGAAGTAATATTTGATTCTATACAATTTTACACAATAAAAACTTTGATCAAAGATCTTTTGAAATTCATTGAAACAAGACATGATCTGCATGAAAAAATACGGACATGTCCTAAGATATTATGAAGGTATATATTTATTTATTCTCAAAATTAATTCCATTTTAGTTAATAACCTTATATCACCAATATTTAACTCTTTTATATATGTGTATATGCTATATATATGTACATATATATGTGTTTAATTTTTTCACTGGCTTTAAAAATGACAAAGGGAAGGTCATCGTGTGCACAGTGAGTTTAATTGGTAAGTCAGATGTCTTTGGGTTTTGAAGTTTCTAGGGAAAATGTTGATATTAATTGTTCCTCTAATACTGTCTGTTACAGAAAAGTGACTGTCTGTTCTTCCTTTTAAAAATTCAGATACTTATATGAAGTTGCCAGAAGAAACCCTTACTTTTATGCCCCAGAACTCCTTTACTATGCTCAACAGTATAGAACAGTTTTGACAGAATGCTGCCAAGCCGCGGATAAAGGTGCCTGCCTGACGCCAAAGGTACGCCCCAGTAGAAGACTAGAAGAACCAGTTTACCCTCAAAGCTCCCATTTGGGATATCTTATGGCTAGATTTGGGGCGCCTAAGTCTCTGATGTTAAATTTCTTTACCTGGTCAAAAAAGCCTTCGTTACTCTTATCTACCTCACATATTTTTTATCCTTTTTGAAGGCCTACGGCATCCTCCTTCCTCCTTCTGACTTTTGCCAAAGTGAATCCGATAGAGGGAATCACTGTGTATGTCTAAATATCCCTCTTTTCACAGTGAAATACAGAGCTCATTTGTAAAATTGCGTAGCAAAGTGCTGCTGTTTTTGTTTATCTTTTCATGAATGTTTCTTATGAGGAGGAAATACAAAGTGGAGATTTTCACTGCATCTAGAAGCATGGATTTATTCATTCATTTTATAAATATTTATTATGTTCTGCATCATCTTTTCTAGAGACTTTATTGATGTGAAAGTTGGGGAAGGAGGGATAGAAATTAACTTATGCAAAATGAAGAAGTCAGCAAAGTTATATTACCCGAGAAAGCAGTGTGCTCTGTTCTTCTACCTTTCCCATAAGTTCCATTTTTTGTGGGAATGCCAGCAAGCTGGCTGGTAACTACCTAGGGCTTTCACTATGGCCAAATGGTTTTTCCTCTAACTACATAACGAAATAATTATTTGCCAATAGGGAGTACTTGGGAATTTAGGTGCTTATTATATCTTTCAGATTTAATTTGTCACAGTCTATCTGAACTTATGAAAGTGTGTTTCATGTAGAATCTTTAAAAATATTTTCAAAATTATTTCTTTTTGCAGATGGATGTTTTGAGGGACCGAGTAATGGTCGCATCTGCCAAAGAGAGACTGAAGTGCTCCAGTCTCCAGAAATTCGGAGAGAGAGCTTTCAAAGCATGGTATTTTAAATTTGGTTTTGTGCTTTATAATGATGTAAGCAAGGATGGTTCCATTGACAAAATTGTATGTTATATGGGTACTTCTATGGTGCCTTCACATACATCTTTTTGGTTATCTAAAAGGTAGAAACTTAATAGAAGTAAAAGATCAGGGCATAAATGACAATTTGTCATTATTTTTTATCATATTTTTTCAAGGTAGTCAAAAAATTAGAGGATGTCTTCTTTTGTTATGCTAGGACAGATATTTAAACTCCTATTTATTTATAAAGACTAGAGATCTTATTCTTTTTGAGTCATTTTCTATTTTTTAGTTACAGTTGACTAATATTATATTAGTTTCAGGTATGCACTCCAGTGATGAGACAGTGTGTGACGTAATCTCATCCCATCTGACACCATGCATAGTTATTAGAATGTCACTGACTGCATTTCCCGTGTTGTTTCTCATCCCGTGGCTATTCTGTTACTAGCAATTTGTATTTCTCACTCCCTTCCCCCTTTGCACAGAGATATTATTCTAATTGTCCACTATTTTTTTTACAGTTGTAGTTAGGGGCTTTTATTTAATTTTATCTCCCTCTGTCCCCTGCAATAATCTGAAGCTGCCTGCTTGTCCTTTTATGTTCTGATAATAAAATTCAGCCATCAAAGGTTACTTCTCATTTTCTCATAGCTCCAGCTCTGTTCTTAATCTCTTGTTTTTCCCGGGCCTTTATTTTCATATTACTTAGCTGGTTCTAGGAATATCCTTTAACATCAGAGCTGAAAAACTCTGCATTCCAGTCCCCAATCCTCACTTGCTAGTCAACAATTAATCAACACAAACAGAAGATATAATGGAAATAATAGATATTTTGCAAGGTCTTTAGAAACCGTCATTTGCACTGTCTGCCTGTCATCTCTACCACCTACACCATTAATATCAAACAAAGAAATAAACAAAAGAACCTCAAAGGGAAACGATACACAATTAAACAGGCTGTGACTGTTTTGGGAGAAGAAGTATCTTGGATCTGATTTAGGCAGCTCTGAAACAATTTGTGAAAGAATGTGGATATTAGTTAGCTTTTTACATTTTATCATCAGACTTAAAGACTGTGCTGGATCAATTTTGTGGTAAAAATTAGCTTAATCAAAGCTCCCTAATTTTGGAAAGTTATACAATTTCTTTTCTCAGAGTCCTTCAGAAGTCAGGAGAAAGGCTTTTAAATTGTTAAAAAAAAAAAAAAGAAAAAAGATAACTGGAGTTTGCACAACACTTTCCAGTTTATAAAATGCTTTCCTGTGCATTATGTGATTTAACCCTCACAACAATCCTGTGAGTTAGCATGCAGTTATGATGCTGCAGGGGCTGGAGCTCAAAGGAGTCTAAGGAACTTGTCTAGAAGGACGCTGCTAGTTAGCAATAAAGTCAGATCTGGGCTCCAAACCTGATGCTTCCCAGATATCACCTCTTCTAAAATCCCTCTTCGATTTCTGGGTTCATGAATCGCTGCCTTCTTTCTACCCACTGTGCACTTTTACACTGGGTAATGCTGCTCTAAGGAAACGTTGTCCCCTAAAATAACAATCTGGTTCAGAACCAGCACTAAAATAAGAATGAATGAATTTTAGAAATTATTTCCATATTTCATTTGGTCCTGAATTTTTTGTTATAAGTATTATTTTCCTAGTGCTTTCACATAAAATATTGCATGTTAATAAAGTGTTGATGGGAGGGATTTTCTTTTTAGGTCCGTAGCTCGCATGAGCCAGAAATTTCCCAAGGCTGAGTTCACGGAGGTCACCAAGTTAGTGAATGATCTTACCAAAGTCCACAAGGAATGCTGTCACGGCGACCTGCTGGAGTGTGCAGATGACAGGGTAAGGACTCCTCAGTGTCTCTTTGGTAGCTCTGCTTCGGTCACATGCTTCAGTGGCTACAATGAATTTGTTTAGCGTAGTTGGTGACAGCTGACAGTGGATTGAAATGGTCTT
Source organism: Micronycteris hirsuta (assembly GCA_004026765.1). Lineage (NCBI taxonomy): Eukaryota > Metazoa > Chordata > Mammalia > Chiroptera > Phyllostomidae > Micronycteris > Micronycteris hirsuta. The sequence goes on along the minus strand of PVJI01000700.1, from coordinate 194,317 downwards.
TTATGCCTAATATGCCCAATTCTTTCCCTGACTTATGGTACTTTTTAAAAAAGAATAAACGTGGCTATCCGACTCACTAAATGATCTGATAAACATATTCACTAATTTGTAATTCCTGTGAGTCATATTCTGAGAACAAAGTCTTAAAGTGAAGTAGGGCAGGTGCAAAGGTAGATTTCTCAGAAGATTTTTTGGGAAGGTGGGTAGAGTTGGAGAAGAGCAGAAAAGATCTTTGGAAATTATGTATTTTTTCCGTATGTTCTCCCTCAATACACAAATATTTAGCGTGACATCTTCCCTCCCCCCCCCAAAACTTAAATATGTGACCAAATACTAGAATGCTAACCTCTTAGAACACTTTCTGGAAAGTTTAAGGCAGATATTTTACATGTGTAAGTAGGTCTGCGACCACAATCTTGACTAATCCTTCAAATATCTCTCATGCTTTATTTAGTTATTTGATTTTAAAATTTCTGCAGTTAATGTTGGGGAATATTTGGATAAAACAATAGCAGTTTTTAAAAAAATATGCAGTATATATATAGATATATGTACTTCTTTTTCAATTACAGTTTACATTCAATATTATTCTGTATTAGTTTCAGATATATAGCATAGTGGTCAGAGAATCATGTACTTTACAACACAGAGTGACCACCTGAGGCTTCAAGCACCTGTCTCTGTGATTATTCTGTAACTGCAAATTTATACTTCTCCATCCCTTTATCTTTTTCACCCAGCCCTTGAATACTAGATTTTAATGACAAACTTAAAATGCCTTAACAGTGGAAACATAAAATTAATAAATAGCTGATATGGGCCCCTGTTACAGAGTAGATTTTAATTAAATGGAAATATCTTAGTAGGTTCTATCTGAGTCTCCAGGTTTAGGAACACAGACTGAAAATGTTCATAGAAGGCAGGTTGGTATGTATATGGCTTTAGAATGTAATGAGATGTGTTCTACTAACATAATAAAAGTCTGTAGAGAAGGTATAATGATATCAGTTTATGATGAGTAATTTTCATCAACTTGCTTATAGGCGGATCTTGCCAAGTATATATGTGACAATCAAGATGCGATCTCCTCTAAAGTGAAGGAATGCTGTGACAAGCCACTGTTGGAAAAATCCCAGTGCCTTGCCGACGTGGAACATGATGACTTGCCTGCTGACCTGCCCGCACTAGCTGCTACTTTTGCTGAAGATAAGGATGTTTGCACAAACTATAAGGAAGCAAAAGATCCCTTCCTGGGCATGTAAGTGGATAAGGAATTATCCTGTCATAGCTTTTATATGGTCTGAGGATTTAGGAAACAATTCTAGACTTTTCTTTGGAGTTGTTATAATTGTTGCCTGCAATGCTTGGTTATCCATTCCTCTTGTGAGCCTTTAACATTTTTTGGAAAAAATTAATTAGTATTAAAAAATTGTCATGATAGTACCCACTCATAGCAAAAACTCAATCTATAGAGAAGAGTATAAAAGTAGTAAGTAGAAGTTTCTGTCTTCCACCCCTCCATTTCTTACTCCTTAGGGCTATTTCTGGAAATACCTCTAGAAACATTTTTGTGTATACATAAACTGTATACATATTTTTCACTTATTTGTTCAAAAAGTATTTCTAGAACTTACCATGATACATACATGTGAATATATGTAATACGTCTTTATGTCTCTGAATCTATCTATCTATCTATCCATCTATCTGATGGCAGTGAAGAAGTATAGAGAGAAGTGTGGAGTCTGCTGCCAGGTGCTTATGTTTGCTTGTAAAGGCCAGGTGTCCAGTGACACGGCAAGGCAGTATGCATTGTATGACAAGATAAATGATCATATGTAGTCAGTGGCGATAAACTTTGAATTCTTATTGTTGGAGCATAATAACATTGTGTGCACCCAAAAAAATGTTTTATAAAATTATGTACCCTTCAAGATTTCATTCATACAGAGAGGAAAAAGAAAAAAAATTATAAATATCTATTTATCTATCTGAACCTTTTTGAGATGTAGTCCAAATCAAACAAAGTATACATAATAAGATGTCATTCACTAAACATTTAATATGTGTCAGACAGTGTGTGGTATGTATAAATTTTGTCATGTATTTGTCATGTATTTCTCACAATCCACCTTATGAGATAACCTATTGTTATCTCCATTCTAAAGAGGAGCAAACTAGAGTTCTGATAGTTTTGATAACGTGCCTAATGTGATACAGTGAAATAAGTGTCAGAGGAAGGATTTGAATGAAAGTAGCTTTAACTCTGATCCCCAGACCCTTAGCCACCAAGCTTTACTGCATGGGGTTTAGTCAAATGAGACCTTTGGGTTATGACTTATTCTTGTGATTAGTTATGTAATTTTTCTTTCTTATTACTTCAGCTAAGTCTATTTTACTTTCATCTTAATTAGGTTTTTGTATGAGAATTCAAGAAGACATCCCGAATATTCGGTTGCCTTGTTACTGAGAATGGCCAAGCAATATGAAGCGACCCTGGAAAAGTGCTGTGCCACCGCAGACCCTCATGCATGCTATTCCAAAGTGGTAGGTTTCACCAAGGAAAAAACACGTAGCTCTTTGACTGGTGATTCCAATAATGAGGAAGAAAAATGATGCCAGAAAGCAAAATGTTATATAGTAAGATTGAGGCATTCTCTTCAGATCGTTTCAATCTTTTGCTCTTAAAAATTTTAGTGACTCTCTGGCTGGTGACTCTCAGACTGACCACAGGTCACTGGTTTGATTTCCAGTCAGGGCACATGTCTGGGTTGCAGGCCGAGTCCCCAGTCAGGGGCATGGGAGAGGCAACTGATCGATGTCTCTCTTGCACATTGATGGTTCTCTCCCTCTCTTTCTCCCTCCCTTCCCCTCTCTCTAAAAGTAAATAAATAAAATCGGAAAAAAATGTTTAAAAAATTTTTAGGGAAAAATAACCTTAATAGAATAGCTAATAAAACCTAGAATAGTCTAGGGGGGAGAAAGGATCTGAAGAGAACAGTGTCAAGATTTTACAAAATACCCGCAGCACACTCCAGAACCTGAGCACTCTTAATCACAAGCTGCTGCGCAGCTTGGATGCACTCGAACAGATTTGGATCAAAGATCTATTTGCATTGCTTTGGGCAGAAAGGAGGAAGGGTCTTATTCTGCCTGGAGGGGTAAAAAACAGCCTGAACCTTGTTCTTAGGTGGATCCTGTAAATGCAATTCTTTTATCTTTTAGTTTGATGAACTTAACACTCTTGTGGAGGAGCCAAAGGACTTAGTCAAAAAGAATTGTGATCTTTACGAAAAAGTTGGAGAGTATGGCTTCCAAAATGAGTACGTATTTTTGTTTTTGATTAATTTTTTCTGATCAGTTTGTAATTATTTTAGGACATAACATACAAGGGGAGACCTGAGAAAACCAGAATTTATTTATAAAAAATTGTGTATTTATTCTCACCTGTTTAAACTTCAGTCACCTTCAAAATATTCTCCATTTGATGCAATATATTTATCAAGACATTTTCCTGCTGCTCAAAACAGTTTTTGAACTCATTGATTTTGATGCCTTTTAGTGCTTCTGCCATTTTTTCCTCACTTACTATATATTGGCAAAGCCTCTTTAAGGACTTTTTTCATCCAGGAATACAAAAAAAAATGAGGCTTCAAATAAGACTGGCTGGATAGGGCAGGTGGGGCATGGGGGTCATGACAGTTTTGGTCAAAAAGTGCTGAGCACCAAGCATGGTATGGGCAGGTGTGGCTGTAAATCACCCATCAGGAAATGAGTAAACACATTGAAAGAGTCTTCAAAAAATTCACTGAAGCTGAATTGAGACCTATATTTGAATGTAGTTTAAAAATTAGACTCTTGAGCCTGGGAAGGAAAATACCAAATCTTGGGATGTAGGAACTGAGGATGACCTTTGAAGGTTAAGGAATACTTTATGGACAAACTAAAGACTGATGTCCTGATCTAATACAGCCTCTGTGTGGAGGTAAAAACAAGAAGGGGCACATCATTCAGCAGATATTTGTTGTTCAGCACACACATGTCCGCACTCTTCTACCTGTGGGAGCCAAGGACAACAGTAATGAACAAGTCTCCTCTCTTGAGTAGATTATAGTTATACATTGACTTTCAGTGGTGATTGGAATTCTTAATAAATGATTGTTACATGCTAGATATGCCTGGTCGATTGCATGCTTTATTTCTTTTAAGTTAATTCATGCACCATCCCTATGGAGTCAGGTATATTTCTTCCCATTTTATAGCTGATAAAACTCATCCATATCTTCCAAAGTTAGCACAGTGCTGATGTACAGGGTGGGAAAAATTAGGGTTACAGTTGTGAGTGTGTGAAACACAGAGTTAATAAAGCTACCGTAGTAATCACAACCTGCATGTCTTTTACCATGTGAACAACTGTAAACCTACTTCTGCCCACCCCTGCACGTTAAGCTTAGCAAGTTTTATTGAAAGAAAGAAGCAATTAATAAATACATTGAAGTCACTGAATTATACTAAGTCACTTTCCTGAGATTACTCAGCACCAGTGGAATTTAAAGTCAGGCTTAATAGTTGCTTAGGACAATGCCTTCTCTCACTCTACCCCATCAACATGGGGACGGAGATTATTTTATGAACAGAAAACCATTTTAATTGATTTTGTCTAAGTATTCTTTACTTCACCTACTATGCATGTTAGAAGACAACAGTTTTTTGCCTCGCTGAAAATACATGGATTATTTTGTTGTAGGCTCGTGGTTCGTTATACCAGGAGAGCACCTCAAGTGTCAACTCCAACTCTTGTGGATGTCGCAAGAAAACTAGGAAGAGTGGGCACCAAGTGCTGTAAGCTTCCTGAATCACAGAGAATGGGTTGTGCTGATGACTATGTGAGTCTTTTGAAATATAATAAGCTGATAGTGGTGCATATTTACCTTTGGATATTTACAGGCTAACTTTCAGAAGCAGGGGTGAACTAATGTGTGTGTGTGTGCGGGGGTGGCAGCCGTTAGGATGTGTTCGCCTACATTATCCTATCAGAATGAGGACTTAGATAAGATCCCAAAGATGATAAATTGTTTTGAAAAAAATCAGTGAAATTTTAATGTTTCATCTTGGTGTTTAAACGTTTTTTAGTTTTGCGGGGGTGGGGGAGGTCTTTTGCTTAATGTATCATATAAAACTACTTTAACTCCACTCCAATACATACCTTAGGATTCACCTCAAATTGTTTTAATACATTATTTTCTCAAATAAATTGTTCTTAAAATGTAGGCATATCTAAAAGAGAAAATACTTTTAAACATCTGTTATTATTTGTAGTTCTAAATTAAATTAACCTTAGATTCATTGTTGCTAGGTAAAATACAATACTGCCTTTGGTCCACTGAAAAGTAGGAATTTATGGTCCACTGAAAAGTAGGAACTTTCCCCCCCATATTTATTTTATTGTTGACACTATTACATTATGCTTCTTTTGAATTTCTGCCCCACTCCCTATTCTTCAGCTGTCCGTGGTGCTGAACGGGCTGTGTGTGCTGCATGAGAAGGCGCCAGTGAGCGACAGAGTTACCAAATGCTGCACAGAATCACTGGTGAACAGACGGCCATGCTTTTCTGGTCTGGAGGTGGATGAAACCTATGTTCCCAAAGAATTTAATGCTGAGACATTCACCTTCCATGCAGATGTATGCACACTTCCTGAGCATGAGCAGCAAGTCAAGAAACAAACGTGAGGAGTATTTCACTACTGCATGTGTTTGTAATCTCAACAGTGAGAAATGTAAATTAATTGGATGACTTTCCCTGAAGTAGTTATTATATTTAAAAAAATAGTATTTAAATATTGGCCTTAAGTTGATAAAAGTGTCAAAAATAAAATGGATAGGTTTTTAGTTTCTTACCAAAACAAATGAACAAACAACAACAAAACTGTATTATAATCTTGCCTAGAAATCATTCAAAATAATCTTGTGGATAAAGACTTCAGGAGAGTGATATCTTAGTGCAGTTCAGTAGAAAAAGCTGAACAATTAACTGATTCATTTGTGCAGATAGAAAATCAGTTAGTAAGAATCTTAAAATAACTTTCTATTCTAAGTTTCTTGTATGAAAACCCACAGACAAGGTGAATCTCCAAGATGTAACTAATGGGAATGGAATTTGGGATAAAAAAACATCTAGAAATGCGAGTTCTGAGGCTGGACTCCCTACTGCTGTCACAGGGGTTAGAAATGGAGCATAAGGTTGCTCCCGTCTCTGGTGGGTTCTGATAGTAGCCATACACTTAAGAGCAATATTGCAAAGCTTATTGCCCTCGCCTACCTTCCTCTGGCACTTGCACATGTGCAGGTGTTAATGGAATCGAACCACCAGCTCCTGTGACTTTGGATGTTCTCGTTTCCTATGGCCTCCCCTATTCACTTTGAATGAGTCAAATTCCAAAGACTAAATATAAATATACTTAGATTAGAAACTTTTACTTTTTTAAAAGATTCTATTTATTTATTTTTAGAGAGAGTGGAATGGAGGGAGAAAGAGAGGGGGAGAGAAACATCAATGTGTGGTTGCCTTTCATTCACCCTCTACTGGGGACCTGGCCTGCACCCCAGGCATGTGCCCTGATGGGAATCTAACCGGTGACCCTTTGGTTCTCAGGCCGGCACTCAATCCACTGAGCCACACCAGCCAGGGTGGATTAGAAACTTTTTAATGGAGTCCAAGATAATTAAGTTTTAAGAATCATTAAAAATTATTCAGATCTTGAAAGTTATAGTTCTTGCTACAGACTTCAATATGGCATAACTTTTAAGATCTGAATAATTTATAAGGGCAATGACATAATCTTTTCCAAAGATTTAACTGAAAAGAGACTTATTGATTTTTTTGAGATTTATTGACACTACAAGCATTAAGCTATGTACATTTATGATTTTATTTGCTCCTTCCACCAACCCTGTAAAGATAGATTTTATTCTTCTCATTAAGCAAATGAGAATATTGAAGAAGTGTATAGAGGTAAGCCTTGGCTTCAAGCTCGGAGTTGCCCAACTCTGAGACGTAATTTCGAACAGAAGCACTACTGTCTTTACCGGCTCCCTTTTTCTGTATGTGAGTAACCTCTTCCTGTTTTGTTTTCATTTAAATGCAGTGCCCTTGCTGAGCTGTTGAAACACAAGCCCAAAGCCACCGAGGAAAAACTGAAAACTGTTTTGGGGAATTTCTCAGCTTTTCTTCAGAAGTGCTGTGCGGCAGCTGACAAAGAGGCCTGCTTCTCTGAGGAGGTGCTGGAGTCGTCCTCACTCTTGTGCTCCCAATGTCCTTTGTCGTGGCGCTTGGCCAGGCCAGGGCTCAGGGGTTTCTCTATCTGAAGTCACCTCGTACCTGAGGGACAGCAGTCTTACTCTACATGTAGTTGTCTGGAAAGTGATTTAAATTGCCTCTTGTTTTCTATCTCCTTCTACACTAGAGCTTATTATTAAATGTTTGTAAGATTTGTTCTTTTTCCAAATTTGGGACATTTATGAATACAGATAGAAATATTCAGAAGTTCTGAAATCTTTTGGTAGAGACATCATTAAAACAAAGCATTAATTTATGAAATGTATTTTTAAAAGCACCGGTTTGTGATTTGGTTGAATCTGAGTGCTTGATTTGACAAGTTAGTGGGGAAGTTTACCTTGAAATTCCTGAGTCCTTTAATATTTTTCCCTATGACTTAGCAGTGATGTTTTTGTTCCTTTGGGGGCAATGGGTGTCAGCAAATTTCCTTTTTGAGATTTTAGGGCTGAACTGGAATTACAGCATGCGAAGCATAGAAAATTACTTTGTAATAATCAATGGCTGTATAAATGTTAATTTTTATCTTAATAATGATGCTAGTACTTCCCCTAAATCTGTCATTTCTTTGTCTTCAGGGACCAAAACTTGTTGCTTCAAGTCAAGCTGAGTTAGCCTAAAAACAGCGCAATCCCAAGCACCTCAGGTAACTATACTCTGGATTTTCATTAAAAAAGTTAATCATAATAGTTAATATTAAAATAGTAAAGATCAACTGACCATTTGCTGATAGCCATATGGACTATTGCCGATCACTGTTTTAAGCTCCTTGTATACATTAACTTATTTAATTCTCAAAATACTTGCCTGAGTTGAGTTCCATTATTATTATTTCATATTTCAGATGAGAAAATGAAAGCAAAGCTCAAAGCATAGGCTAAGTAGTTTACCCAGGATCGTGCAGCTGGTGAGAGGTGGAGCCACAGCTCAATATTCAAACCAGAGCTTGACAGTTAATCACTGACCCATTCTGACCTAATGTGATGCAGTAGACAGAGCTGTTCAACTAAATGATGATTCGGCAGTGGATAATTCCAAGTATTAGGCTGGACAATATGCATTTTTGTAGGTTAAACAAAAAGTTGAATGACAATGATTTCACGAAGTTCAACCTAGTAGCTCAACAACAAATTCATGTCATTGGAGAATATGATAGATTTACTTTATGTGAACTATACTTAATAGTAAGTAATATGCTACTAAGTTTCCAGTGTGTCAACATGCTAAGTCTTAACAGATATTCTCTCCTTAAGACAAAAAAGCCCACTTTAAAATTTAGATACTTGATCATAAGCAGGTTTTATCCATTTTGTTTGTAATATTTTGGGGGAAATTTTTTTAAAAATAGGATAAAATTTCTTTTTAAAAACAAGTTGTTTAACTATATTTTAGTATGAATTTTCCAAACTGACCATGATGCTCATTCCACTGTTAGACTTGAAGTTATAGGCAAAGAAGCGACTTTGTATCTCTGCAGACTTGGTAGTTTCCAACTGTGATTTGTTTTAGTCCTAACTGTCCAGATTTCCTTCTTAGAGGTCTAACTTGGACAAGACACCCTATTTCATTTTCATTGGTGAAAATTGCATATTGGAGAAAGACAGTCTATGCAATTTGATATTCATTTAAATAGATTTGAAAACACATCTCATTTTAGGAACAATGCTTATATTCATCCTTTTGTTTTACAGCTTACCCTGGAAGAACGGGAAATGAAGACCCAAAGCTTATTCATCTGTTTTTCCTTTTGTTTGATGTAAAACCAACAACTTATCTAAAAACATAAATCTCTTTAAATATTTTGCCTCCTTTCTCTGTGCTAAAATTAATTAAAAATTTAAAATTCTAATGTTATGGCTCAGGACTATTATTTTTCAAAGGTAATTGACATCCTGAAAATTTCGTCGGTTCTGTGAAAGTCCTACTGTTCTCTCCTTCCCCACTTTCATGGAAGAATTCTAGTTCCTAATGGGCTAATTATTTCAAATAAACATTAATACTCCTCTGAGTTGTTGATTATAAACATTTAAAGTAACATTTTAACATTATGATAATTCTGAATAAGAGAATAAAGACTGCAGCATAGGTAGAGTACACAAAACATGCCTTTTCCGCAGTACTAGAACTCTCTAAGAGATGTGAGGGACAAAGAAGATAGAGATGATTGTAAGGACAGTTAACCGAGTGGGAAGGAACACTGGTCCTAGAAGAAATTTAACAGTCTAGGATGACAATATCTAAAGAGAGTACGCAATTTAACAGTTTTGGAGACACATTAGTGGAAGAGGGAATTAGGAGATCTGGACAAAGTGCAGTAAGGTGTGAGTAGGGCACAATGAATTGAAGAAGTACAAGAGTTGGAGGGTAAAATTTTCTTGTAACAATTAAGATATTATACTCAATATTGGACCTCTTTTTCCTGGTCCCAGAGGTAGATGCTGACATCAGACCATTGTCTATGAATTTACCTACTAAAGAGTCATTTATAGCCTTGTTAATTTGTATACTTTTTATTTTTGTAGAATTGATTTCGTACTGTACATGCCATTTCACACTTATTTTGCCCTTAATAATAATAATGCTTTATATTTTTAAGTATGATGCTTGCAAAAGATTTTGATACCAAGTTAAAAAAAAAGCCTCCTTTTGTATCTGGAGTGTTTTTTTCCACACTGTCCCCCATCCCCACCCAACCCCCACTTTGGCCTCATGACCACATCAGATACTTTTCCACGTTGGCCGCAAAGGTCGGAGAGCCTGGGAGGGGAGAGATGGAGGTGGAGTGGTCTGTTGAGGGTTTCAGAGGCAGACCTAGGACACTGTGAGTAAGGCATTTCCATGTAAGTGGACCCCCACTGGACTAGGTCTGAGCACCCTCACCAGGAAGGCTTTGCAGTCCAGGCACTGAAGGGGGACCTAAAACTTTTGGAGAAAGATATTCCAAAATGTGAGACTCATGGAGCAGGGTGAACCAGATTCTCAAAGTTGCAAAAACAGTTGAGCCTGGGAGCGACCCAGGAGCCCAATGCCCTCTCTGGTTCTGAGACGGTGGCCTGGAAAGTGCGTCGTTCTGGCTGGCTGACCTTCACCGCGTGTCTTTCACTGCACAGTGCAGGGGCCGGGCCACCAGAAGGGTGCAGACACACGTGGGGGTGGGGGGCGTGCCTGTACGTGAAGTGGTCTTCTCATTTCCTGTCAACAGGTACAGGATAGTCACATGACTTATCACCAGGGATGTTAAGATTGAACAGTTGGTTAAGGTAGTATTTGCCAGTTTTCTCCACTGTACAGTTATTATTTTGCCCTTTCTCTATCTGGTTTTAAAAGCAAGTCACTAAATCTAGCTCACCCTCAAATGCAGTGAAGGAGGAGATAAAGTTTCCAGAAGGAAGAGTTGTATCAACATACATATTCAGACTTCTTTTGTAAGAAAGTTTTGCCACTTCATTTGTTTATTCAATTATTTATACCACTATGAACTCATGTATACTTACTTTATACTTTGGGTTATAATTCAATGTTACATTATTGATGTTGTGACTTAAATTTTTCCACCTTTGGCTTCTATATGTTCTCAAGTTGGCTCCTTGTGTCCCTTGGACATGCCCTTAAACTTTGTTTTTTGAACACATCTTAAATTTATGGCACTACAAAATTCTTCAGGCACATCTTGCCCTTTTCCTTCCTTCAGTCCTGCAAACTACATTTCTTCAAGAGCTCTGGTTCTGTTTACTACAGAGTGGTATTAGGAACAAAGTTCTGAGCACTGGGTGTGCTCATTGCTAATGGGCTATCAGTGCTTCTAGACTGTTTCAGGGAACAGACCTAAAAATGTAGGTTGGCATGCTATCCCGTGTACATATATTGCTGTAACAATTTCTGTGTCTATTTATCTGTCTACCCATAGAGCTAAATATGAGCTCATCCTGATGTTTCTGACTCTGCTCCAGAACCACAGAGTTTATTCATCTTCCCTCTTTGTTTATTTGTAACTTCCTCTTTGACAGTGAAAAATTGGGCTACCACTGTCTACCATCCATTTACTTATTGTTCGACTTCCGGGTACATGTGAAGGAGTTTCAGAATTGTTGACCCATATGTCCAAGAGAAATAAATTTACAGCTAGAGTATGGTGTTTATGTACAGTTCCTTTCGTCTTTAAAAATCATTTTCCAACATCAGTCAAAACATCATTTTCCAAAGTTACTGAGTCAGATCCATTTTTCCCCTCCCTCCTTCAGTGAGATTATGACTGGTGTGTTGTCGGTGACTCACTCACATTAGACACACTGTGAGTTTGGAGTCTAGGCTGTTGACTGAACTTTGGGATGATCTGCATGTGTGGGCATCTCTTTCCTGTCTGTGTTCCAACGGGCAGCCTCTGTCGCCCACACACAAAGGCGACTCCCTGCCCATGGCAACCAGTGTGGGCGCTCAAATTTCTTCACAAACTTCACATCAGTTATGATGCAGTCTTCAGGGGCAGACAAGTCTATCTCTTCTGAGGGCTCTGTAATGCCCCTGGGCCCTTCCAGCTGATGTCCTCCCTGGCCTCTGCCATATTGTGCTCCCCTGGGTTCCTCTTGAGCCGTGCCAAGCATGCCTCTCAAGAATGGGATCACTTCTGCTGCTTTACCACAGGCCCCTCGCTGTCCTTCCCTGTTGGTTGCTGTGTGTGGAAGTTCAGGATGCAGTTAACATCGACAGAGATCACATTCTATAAATGCAGTGATTATGGTCTGAGAGTTCAGTAAAAACAGTGTTGAAAGATGTGTTTATGCTAAGAAAGGCATGGTAGTAAATTTCAGATGACCAGAGACTTGCATTTGTGGTTGTCATAAGTGAAAGAGGGGTAATTTAAGAGAGTCATTGGGAGCTAGAATTCACGGTGACATGACAGAGAATGCATCATCACGAATAACTATAAAACCAGTATTAAATTAAATACATGATAATAGGGAACTATCAAGGCAAGACAGTTTATTTGTTGCAACACAGTCTCTAAGGAGCCATTGTATCATCAGTAATAATAGCATTGCTACCTTTTTCCTGAGTTAGCATATGTAAAATTAACCAGGAATGAGATGCGCTTGACAATAAAGAAGCCAGTGCAACAAAGAAATGGTACTTGAGCCTGAATGGGAAGATATGGTGCCTGGACATTAGGAAGAATCTTCTTGTGCATAGATTGGATAATAAACAAGTACGTAATTGTCTTTATTCACTATTCAAAATCTTGATAAATTAGTGTAACTTTATCACACCGGCTCCTGCTGGTGTTTCATAAATCCAGAGGACATCATTGACATAGAATAAAATGGGAAGTGTGCTCTCTGGAGTTAAGCAACAAGAGCTCAGTTGTTTTTATTACTCTTGCTAACAATTTTAGGCATTTGGTTTATGGAGGAGCAGCTGAGAACGTGATAAGACTCCTGTTTTATAACAGATGTGTTGAATATATAGAAATTTCATAAGACCGCATCATTTCTACCCTTCCCTTCTCACCTAACAGTTTTCTTTGCTCCTCTCCATCACTTTAAAAAGTGGCTCACTGTCCTTCCGATCCCTTTTTCCATCCTCCCTTCCACACTCGAATCTAAACACACTGTGCTTTTTCGTATTTGCTTTTCCTTCCACCTGGGACATCTTTCTCTCTCTTCTTCATCTGCTTAATCCAATTCAAAGGTCACCTTCTTGAGGAAACATTCCTTTATAGAGTTAGTCACTTCCTTCTCTGATGTCCCTTCTCCCCTTGAACTTTACTTATTACAGCTTTCACATTTTATTATACTAATAGTAGATTTTACGTACATTTTAGTATGTAAAATCTGAATTCTAAAGCTGGAATTTGAACATGCATGCCTCTGACTCTTGAGAGCAGGCTCATTTAGTGGTTCATTTATATATATTTTGCTTCAGTGAGATAGCATTTCTCACCAGAATGCAGAGAATTAGAAGTCCACGTGTATCCCTTGGCCCTTAGCGTAACCTGGGATGTAACAAAAATGGTATGAATATATTGATTTACACTGTAGGCTGTAAACATTCTAAACTACTAATCACAGAATCTTGACTTAAAATAACTTCCTGCAAATTTGAATCGTGCAAGTTTATGCTTTAAGATAATGATAAATTCCAGAGGGGAAGGGGGAGGGGACAGTTGGGGAGAAGGGTTTTCAGGAACTACTATAAAGGACACATGGGCAAAACCAAGGGGGAGGGTGGAAGCAAGGGAGGGAGGTGGTTTGGATGGGGTGGGAGGGAGTGGAAGGGAGAAAATGCAGACAACTGTAACTGAACAACAATAAAGTAATTTAAAAAAATTTAAAAAAAGAAAAAATAATGATAAATTCTATTTTGACTTGTAAAATAATATTCTTCAAAATTACAATATATCAAGAACTGCATATACAAAAGTGATAGACCTAGTATATGTTGCATATGATAGTGTCACTTTTGCATCAGTTTCCCTGGTCTAAAATTATCCTAATTATCTCTCTTGCATGAGTAGCTGATGGATAAATACTCGCCTATTTGCTTGCCACCAAAGAAAGTGCTTTAGCATTTTGAGGTACATCTTTTAGGAAAGGTAGAATCTTTTAGTGACTAATGAAAGATTTTATGTTAATAAAGTGTTACACGTGATGGTTGATATATAGGTGGATTAGCAGCCATTTTTCCATTTTATTTAATTCATATGAACCTTGTATAATCTCTTCAGTACTAGACTATGACCCATTACCTGGACAATATCTGAAAAATACTGCACGCAAAGGAACAGGTGACTTTTCCATATTTATACTTTATATCCATTCAGGTCTAACTCAGTTCTGTTTGTTGCAAATTTCTTCATTTATTCACTTAGTCAATTGATGTCTGGACTTTAGGGACTGGTTTCTCAAGAAGCTAGTCTTAAGGAACTTAAGAGAAGAACTGAAGTCCCTCACCCACTTCAAGTGGGGTAATTTGCTTGAGGAGTGACACAGTTGAGTATCAGAAGACATAGACATCTTCCAGCAAAGGAAGGGAACATCAACAAGGCAGATACATTACAAAATTTCAGATAACCTTAGCCCATGCCATTGGGCTTGGTATTAGGGCAAGAGGCTATAAGGGAGCAGAATGCAGAGTTATCTATCTCTGGTGGTTGTTAAGAAGAATATGTGCCAAAATTAAGATGCCTCCACATTATGAGAGAGATGGTATCTTTAAAAAAAATGCAATATGAAAAAATGTAGAACACCACAAACAATATCCAGGTATTCACACCACTGCTTCTTCCCAATGCTGATGAATCAGCTCTTCCATATTTAGAAAAGTAATTGGGTGAGAGAGCTGGCCTCTCTAACTTCGTGGTGAGATGGACCACAAATGGATTGCTTGAGAAAAAATGAACTCAGTGCAAAAATGATCGCAAGGTACCGAGTATGGGAATGGATGTGTGCTCTGACCCACCCTATTACCTTTCTCGTGACAGAGATGGAAAGGCCACAGTGCCATCCACTCACAAATTTCTCACCTCCCACAGAATACTGGCAAGCACATATATTGTTCTTTTTTAAAAGACCATCAAAAGCAAGCAGCATTTCTTTAAATAAAGAGGAATTGCGTAGAAATGTATAGTCTATATTATGGAAGCAGCATGATTTACTTAAGGAGAATAGATAATAATTCTAGTTTTTTATTCCATATATTTTTCATGAGAAAAAGAATGCATGTTTACACAGATGTGTTCCTGTGCATCTTAGTCTGCTCAGGCTTCCAAAACAAAAACCATAGACTTTGTGGCTTAAACAATATAAATTTATCTTTTCACATTTGTGGATACTGGCAGGGCTTACATTTCAGGGTTAGGGCTTCAACACACGAATTTTGGGAGGACACGTTTAGTTCATAATAGTGTGTGAAACCTCTGGTCCATGTAGGGAATTTTTCTGAATCTTTTAGGATAATCAGCTGTCTTGCAACCTTGCTGAGAAAAGAGAGTACTTAGCAATTATGTGGATGATGGCACAGGCCAGAGACAACCTTTGTTATTTGTCATTCTCTGTCATTGCTGTAGAAGCTGGGAAGAGAGGGGTCACAGTATTTCTCTACCAGACAAAGTATGTCATTATGGAAAGTATTTAGAAAGTGCTTTCTCTATACAAGTTATTGCTCTGGGACTTTTAGGAAACACTTTCAAAATACAATTATTTTCCTCAAGCAGTTTATAATGTATTTGAATCCGTGGACAGTTAAGTTATTTTAAGGACCCATGCTTAGCTAGCCTAGCATGATTAGCCAATACATATAAGAAGCAATGCTGTTAACGAGTCATAGTTTTTTGTGAATTTATTTCTGGTTGACTCTTGACTTACTTTGCTCTGTCTCTGCTTGACTTACTTACATTGATGTCTTATTTCACCTTGCTGACCTCACTGCACTTTTGTCCTTTTAAGTGTGGCAGGAAGATTGGTTGCTTTCTCTAATTTTGATATCTCTCTCTCTGTTCCTAGTGTAGAAAAGAGGAAAAAAATGCCCCCCCCCCCCAAAAAAAAACAAAGGCAAAATTCCTTTGATGAAAGAAAAACTCTCTCTCTCTCCCCCACCTTTCTCTTCCCCACCACCCCTTCTCTGTAGCAAAGTACTTTGATAGCTTTTAGGAGGCAGCCAGTGTGGGAGGTGGTCTCCTCACTCCAGATAATTATTTTGATAGGCTTAGATTAAACAAAGACGGAGATGGTTTGCTCTGCCTGAAAATAGTTATAGAAAAGGAATGTAGAAACCAGAGATAGATGAGAAAAGATAGGAAAGAAGGAGGGGAAGAGGCCAAGAAAGGAGGTTGGTCAGGGTACAACATGAGAAGATTCAGGTGGTGTTGATACAAGATGAAGGGCCTTTTTGTGTTTGATTTCAAGTTCCTTGACACAAACTTGTATTGGGATTCTTTGAAAAAGTGATTATGTGGTAACCAACATAGTGTTCAGGAAAAAGAAGAGATCGTACGTATAGGAGAGAAGATAAAGTGTAGGTAAAGATAGATGTTAGCAACATTAAGAAATAAGAGCCAGAAATGTAAAGGATAAATGCAAGCAGTCCTTCCTAGCTCCTTAATTCTTAGAAATCTGAGGAGAGTGGTTGGTGGTCATTCTGGTGGCTCTCCACAGGTGGGACCAGCATGGGGATAAAGGTACTAAATCTAAAGGGATAAGAGAGCCCTATTGGGCTCCAGGACTCTGGGGGCATTCACCCTACTAGAATGTGAATTATGTCTACTCTGTGGAGCTTAAGGTGTACGACTTGTGATCAGTCTCATCAGCTTCCTCCCAAGGCTCGAGGCATTGTCCTCTTCTCAGATCTGTCCCAAGGCCTCTAGATCCTGAATATCAGAGAAAATACGGATGCAAAGATTTCAGTAATGCTCTGTGGTAAGAAGGGTATTTGTGTAACATCAGTGAAGGAGGACAATTAGTGATCCTGGCCACAACAATCTGGTTCAGGGATTTTCATTTTCTACCTACAAGGGTTCTGTTTTGTGCCAGACACTGTGCTAGGCACCACAGGACTCACAAAGATGAATCCTTGAATCCAAAAAGTCACCTGTCTGGGATGAGTTGCATAAACTTGCAAATGACCGTGATATAGGGCCAAGTGAGAAACACTGTGAAAAAACACCCAAACACTCAACAAAACTTGAAATGGATCCCAGAAAGAGTAAGTAGTGCCATGTTGTCTGAAGATAAGACATTTTCTAGCAATGACATGCACAGCTTACCTGCTGTGAAGAAGAGTACGTATCAGTTTAACACAAACAGCAATGCTAATCGTGAAAGTAATTGCTATCTTTTTCAAATGTCTGTGAGGTATCAGACAGATAAACGGATTATTCCATCTATACCAAAAAAATAAGGGGAGATATCATTTTCATTATATATATATAAGAAAACAACCAGAAAGATTAAATTTTTTGCCTACTGTCATATGTCTAATAGTTGACACAGCAAGATTAGAATCTGTCTGATACTGAAGTCCAGTTTACTGTGCTTTGCTGCTTCCAAGCAGTTTTGCAGATATGTGAGAAAGAAAGCAAACAGAGTCAGAATGGAAGAGAGCTTGCTGTGAACTATGCACTTAGACCAAACCTTGAGCAATGACATATAGATCAAGGCTTGTTTGCAGTTGGTTGACAAACTCCGGTTCAAAGCTCTTTATTGCTGTCTTTTAAAATTTGGTGTTCTTCCAGATACCTCTTTTCTCTACAGTTTCTCTTTCTCCTCCAGTCACATGGCTACAATAACCCTCCACAAGGCCAGGATTCCCGAATCTTCACCTCCAGCCTCAATCTTGTTCTGGAGGGTGAAAAGCACTATTCAGCTGCCCATCCACTTCTCGACTTCAAGGTCTTAAAGATACTCAACAGGTGAACCAGGGTGTTCTGCTTAATAATTACACTGAGTCAACAGGCATAAACCAGATCTGCCTGAGTAAACTGGTCACTCTGTCTCGAACTCGATGTATCCAAAACCGAACATGTATTCAGTAAGTTCTTTTGATTTTATCTCATTCTTACACCTTAACTTCATTTCCCGTTAGCACTACTCTCCTCCGGGCTACTTACTGGATCATATGTTGCAAAACTTCCTAACTCACCTCCTTAGCACCATCTTGTCCCCCTTCATACCAAGAGAGATGATTTCAAAGCACAAATGTGAATTTTTATTAGCTTCCCTGTATAATAACCCATTATCTTAAGATGAAGTGTAAATTTGATTTAAAAGGTCTTTGAGATGTGGCCCCAGCCAACTTTGCAGCAAATTTCCTTTATAGGGTAAGTTCCCTCTTCTTTAAGTTTTGTATTTTATTGAAAATTCATTTCTTCCAGTTCTTTGTATGTGCCATGCTTGCCCTCACCAGGGCACGCCTCCACGATTTTTGCCGGCACATTCTTTCCTTTTTATTTGGCTCTAACTCACCTCTAGTTTTTCTTCCAATCTCCAGTGAGATGTTACTTACTTCAGGAAGGCTCACCTGATGCCCTCCAAAGACTGCCAAGTGTTTCTCTTTTCAGTCTTCTTATCACTGCATCCATCGCACTACTTCGTGATTGCTGACAGAACTGTCTGTCTCTCCCACGAGATGGCAAATGCAGCAAGAGCGGGATGGTGTCTGCTTCTTGTTACTGATTATCCCCATCAAATTGCAGTGTCTGGTTTGCAGACTTCGTCTTTTTGTTGAGTGGATAAATACAACTTCCTTCTATTAATTGCTACTCTGTGCAATGCCCTATTCTGAGCCTCTTATGCTCATTAATTTATTTAATCCTTATTCACTCATGATGGAGGTCCATCACCATCCTTATTTTATAGATGAAGAAAATAAAGCCAAGAGAAATTAAATAACTCACACAGAGTCATGTAACAAATAAGAGGGGGGGGGTGGATTTAGACCGGGTCCCGAGCCCACGTGTTTAACTACCACACTGAACTGCCTTTCTGATCACAGGGCAGAAAACCGCAGAGGCCCGCTTGGTAAGGGAGACTATGGAAAGAGGTTAAAGGAAGGCAGAAAACCAGCTCAACATCAGAGGAAAGATCCCAAAAGGACTGGCCTGACAGTAATGTCACTCCTGGTTTAATCTCCTCAGCGTCTCAGTGTTTGAGACTCGTCACTCACAACCCACCTCCAGCTTGATGTGCACATATTATTTATAGTTACTTGTCTCTATAGATCTATAATATTAGAATAACCACAATTTTATAAATTCCTATTTATTGCCAGGCTTTTTACCTATGTCCCCTCTAATCTTTTGATGTAATGATGAGATTGAATTGTCCAGCCTTGAGTATATTTTCATATCATTACATTTTCTCCCACAAAATTATTTTTAGGGTGGCATGTTATTTCATCTTATGGCTGTATCATACTCATTTCCTACTGTAGTTTATTCACTTCTTTAATAGTAACTACAGAATAGTGAATCACCTGGGAAGCTTTAGAAAATACTAATGCATAGGTCCCAACTCCAAAGGATTCTGATTTAATTTGTCTGCAGTGCAGTCCAGGCACTGAGAATTTTAAACGTGCCTCTAGAGAATTTAATGTGCAGCCAAGACTGAGACCCTTCGCAGATAGGGGAGCTATGAGGTGATTTCCTAGAATCAGGTGGCATTTGCAAGTGCTCTTTCTTGAGTATTAACACAATCACGTTGAGTTGCTAAGCGAACAATACAGCGAGCTCACTTCCAAGTTTGGCACACACGCAAAATTACTTTGTAACAAATAAAACTGTTACGGGACTTGGTTCACCAGGGTTTGTGCTCTGAATCTTCTATGTTAAACCATACCCAGCATACTAGATACTTAAAAAAGGGCCTTATGGCCATACAAACCAGGTGAAAAGGATTTTTGAGCTAAAGAACAACATAAAAATCATGCAATGGCTTCTTCAGCAAAAGCCTGAGTTGGTCAGTGTGTTCAGAGCTTGGCATGTGATGAGCATTTGGTTGATACTTTTAAATGGATTCATGCATTTAGTTAAATTTCATACAAATTGCTCTCTTTTCTTCACAGTATCATTAACTTTTTTATTTGAAAGGAAGCAATTATTGTACAATTTAGGGAAAATCATCTCTTTGAATACTCTGTAGTTTGAGGAGAATATTTGTTACATTTGCAACATGGAATGAATTTGCAAGTTTTTTTCTTTTTCTACCCCAAAGAGGCCTGTGTCCTTGAACATTAAATACAAATAATCCCTGTGCTGTTAATTATTGGCAAGTTGTCCATTTCAACCTAAGGAAATAAGGTAACAGATATACCAATAAAAGATTACTAGTTAACAGACATTGCTTGAGAAGGGTATAAAAGAATTTCAGCATGATTTTCGATATTCTTTCCTGACCTTTGCCAACAACAGCAAAATAACTAATAATCATGAAGTGGGTGGTATTGATTTTTTTCATTTTCCTACTAAATACTACCGAATCCAGGACAATGCATAATAATGCATACGGAATAGGTAAGACATTTTGCATTTTATTTTTTGTCTTTTCTCTATATCAAAATTCTTAAACTTGCATTTATTCATTCATCTTGATTTATTTATCACACTCTTCCACACAGGGAAAAATATTTAATTAGTGACTATTTTTAAACACATGATAAACTTGTAACTTTACAGGATGTTTACAAAATCATGGAAGTGCTTAACATTATGAATGGTTTGTATTCTTCACGTTGAATACATTTTTGTACAGAATTTAATAGATACACGATATACATATATATCATATCGATGGCATACATATTTATATCATATTTATTAGACCATAATCTTGGTTCTGTTACACACAAAAACCCCCTCGGGCTGGTGAAATAAGTAATATAAGTGACATATTTATTCCTTACTTTAGAAACAATGGGTCATTATATGACTGAAGAAGAAGCAGAGGAGCTGGGATACAGATGGGAAGGAAACTGTGTGCACACACATTCCAAAGGGCGACCAAAATCAGCACTTTTTACCATTTGATTTCCAAGCCTATTAGAGCATCACAGTACAGGAGAGAAACAGGACAATTTGAAAACATAAAATCTGGACATTAGTGCTGTCTACTATAAATTATTCTTAACTTTAAGTCTTCATTTTCTCAAGTACAAAATTAAGGTGTTTAGACAGATGATCCTTAATGCCTTCTCATTTCTAAAATCGTGTACTTCTAACTTAAAAATATTTACATGTAATAATGGTTACTTTTCTAGTTGCAAATGAAACCACCGTTTCTCATGAAGTTTATTTTGCTTTCCAGCCTCCGTACTGGACTCCTCCCAGTGCCCTGCAGAGCTGAGCTTCGTTGACCTGTAAGTTTTGCTTGTATAAATTCACTTTAAACATGCAGAGCAGTGGTGATTTTAGTGGAGTAATTCAATGAAACTGGGTAACCCTATGAATTTTTGAAGTATAAAAGCAAACTGGGCAATGTCAAGAAAAGTAATTTATATTCAATATCAAGTGGATATTGAAGAGGTTGAGCTGTTGTCCTATGCCTTAGATATTACCTTATGGATTCCTTGTAATTCCATGAAACAAACCAAATCCGATTTTAGAAGCTGAAGATTAGTATCTGATCAGTGACAACCAAAAAGAATTCAGAAATTCTTCTCAATATCAATAAGATGATATTGCAGTATTCTCTATCCTGAATACTATTTAAATACTAGTAACAAAAAAGAGCAGGCAAAATATTCAATTTTCTGTTATTTATGGAGAGTGCATTGTGCTTTTGAATATTACGTTTCTGTTCCACACTTCTAACAATGAATTGAAAGGTACGTATTGCTACTACTGTTTGTACAGGGAAACCTGCTAAAGCAATGCTTTGGGTCAGTCCGTGAGCACCACAGTCTTGGATCAAACCTTGATCATGCTGAGTAGTCACAAGCAGAGGTCTGATGACCAATTCTTTGCTTAAATTTAAAATAATATCTGTAAAGAATATAGATATGCTCAATTACAATTGCATTGCAAAAAGGAGGAACCACTCTTATGGGAAATGCATTTATTTTGATTTTTAACAGATATCTGTAGATTTATGGGTAAAGGGGACAAGAAGAAGACTGATATTTTTCCTGGATAGCTGGAACTTAATTTCCCATGAATTTTTAGTAAGCGTGACCTAAAGAGGTCACAACATAGGAAAAAAATACAAAGAAAAACTAAACGTGAGAAAAATAAGCTTGATATGTCTGTTCCTTAAGCATTCATTATATTTTTATTTCAGAGCTACCATATTTTTTGCCCAGTTTGTTCAAGAAGCCACTTATCAGGAAGTAAACAAAATGGCAAAAGATGTATTGACAGTAATTGAGAAACCCTCTGGCAATGAGCAGACTGCAGGGTGTCTAGAGAACCAGGTGAGTGAATAATAATAATAATGATGATAATGATAATAATAATGTGATATCTGATGAAAATTTAACATGCAGGAGAGAAAATGCCGGGATAACATGAGAAATACATTTAAATATTTAAAGAAGTGTTGTACGAGAGCGGCATTAGATTAATTCTGAATTAGAAGAGAAAAAGACGGTGTCCGCTATAAAGAGACAGTGTCAGCATGACGACTAAGGGCTAAGGTTCTGAAATAAGAGTATCTGGGTGACCACAGGCATATTTCTTAACTCCTTTGAGCTTTAATTTCCTTATTTATGAAAAAGGAAATTAAAGGAATAATCATAGCTTCCACTTCAGGACTGTCATGGAAAATGATATGGTAATAGTAATAGAGATTAATTGTTATTAAGCACACAGTGACAAGCATTATTCTAGAGAGTGTTACATACATATTGGTGATCACAATATTTTATGACATAGAGCATAGATAGCACTGAAGAATCAGTGTGGATATCCAGTGAGACAAGAGACCCTTGCTGGGGCTTATTGGGAGAATATCAGCTTTGCTTTACAAATACAAATTCATTAAATCTCTATAATAATCCAAATGATAGATGCTAACCTTTCAGTTGAGGAAGGTGAGTCATAAAGAAGTTAAGTAACTTGCTTAAGGGATTCCAGACTCAACCAATATTTAAACTAGGCTATGTGGCTCCAGAACTAACACCCTTGGAGGCTTCATCACACTAAGCCCACACTACAGTGAATGCAAAGTGCATAGCACATGGGCTTGCCGGATTTAGCGAACGATCAAAAACAAAACACGAAGCTCACTTAAATCTGAATTTCAGATAAACAATAAATACTTTTTCTAGTATAAAGATATCCTAATGTACTGGGGGGAGGGGGGAGGAGAGGGGAGAGGATGCAAATAACTGTAATTGAACAACAATAAAGTAATAAAAAAAAGATATCCTAATGTAGAAGATCAATAAATAATAGTTGTTATTACTTTATCTCAATATAGAAATGAATTATATAATAATTAGAGTTATCTAATTATGGAACAAAGTGCCCAGAGAACCCTTTGTCAGGGTGGGTTGATGAAGTG
The DNA here is from genome assembly GCA_004026765.1 of Micronycteris hirsuta. Taxonomy (NCBI): domain Eukaryota; kingdom Metazoa; phylum Chordata; class Mammalia; order Chiroptera; family Phyllostomidae; genus Micronycteris; species Micronycteris hirsuta. The sequence continues at coordinate 170,996 of PVJI01000700.1, read as the reverse complement.
GCCAAAAGATAGTGTGTCTGGAGTATTGCTGAGGAGATTCCCTTTCAAAGGATTTTCCAATCACAAATTTGAGGATTTAATAAAAATCCCTGTTTGCATCACTATTTTGTGGTTTATCCTGATAATCTTCTAAAGATGTGTATAAATTAAACTATATATATTCCACATTGCAACTTTACCTCAGAGGAGAAATTCAGGTAATTTTAGACTGGTGATTTATTTCTTATAAACTTACAGTCATGGCTTTCTGTAGATTAGGAACTAGAGCCTTACACAAGATTTCTGCAGTTCTCTAACTATCAGCGGTAATAAAAGCTGAACTAAGTTTCCAGAGATGAATGAAACACAGTACTCTCAGCCACACTGCAGAATACTGGCATCATCACGACCTTGGTAAAATTTAGGCAATAAAGGAAGGTTTCAAATATTTAAAATGTACTTTTTCAAACATTTTAGCTAAATCTGTGATTATGGCCCACAAAAAATGTTTGACGTTATTTTTTAAATTTCAAGTTATTTTTATTTTTATCTAAAAATAACATCCAATTTTAGATCAATGTCTCATCATAAAAGTCCCTTGTGGAATGAGTATCTCTGTCTGAAAATTGACTTAGAATAAAAAAGGAGAACTTACACATGTCACAGGGCCAAACTGTTGGTAACAGAAAAGGGTCCAATAAAATATTTCGTATTTCTTGGGGGAAGGAAACAAAACACTGCATGGCCTTTATTCTTTTTAAAATAAAAATTTTGTTTAATAATCATGTGTATTACTTAGGATTGAAACTCAAAATTCCATTTCCCAAAAGCTACCAAAAAGAGCTGTTTTGTCCAGTTAAAACTAAGTATGTTGGAATTTGTATGGGGAATTATTTTCTTAATCTATAGTCCTGGTGTTAGATATTAGAAAAGTTTTAATGTGTTTTACAGGTTTTTTAAAGGTAAAGTTAGTTGTCTTTCATTAAAAACAAATCTTTCTGATAGCTATCTGCCTTTCTGGAGGAAATTTGCCATGAGAAGGATATTTCTGAAAAGCATGGACTCTCCCAGTGCTGCAGCCAAGTTGAAGAGGAAAGACATAAATGTTTCCTAGCACAGAAAAAGGCCTCCCCAACATCCATCCCACCTTTCCAACTTCCAGAACCTGTCACAAGTTGCAAAGAATATGAAGAAAATAGGGAGACATTCATGAACCGGTAAGGATCCAAGTTAGTTAGAAGTTAGATTAAAACCCCAGAAAGGGAGCAGCACCAAGCAGAATATAGTATTTCTGAAAATTATAGATGTATTCTAAAACATGCAAAAGTAGAAATAACGTTTGGCATTTGATCTCCTGAAGTCCTGGATTAGGAAATTTGGTGAGCAGCTTGCAGTGTGCTTCAGTGTTTCAACAACGTGCCAGAGAGGTACGGTAGAGACCACACACCAGACCTGCCAGTGTTCCTTTAGCCTCTTGCAATACACCTTGGTTTTTCCCTTCTAATCTCTCAATTTCAGTTTGTACAAGGATGTATTAGTACCTCGCAAAATGACTCCTCTGGAGCCAAATATTTGTGTGTGTGTGTGTGGAACCAATTCCCTGGAAACAAAAAAGTGCTAGTGATCCAGGAATGTTTAAGATACACAAGTAGGCCTAACATTGTGCACTTAGGATGTTCCAGGAACATGTGTGCTTGGAGCGTATGATCAGATGAAGGCTCACGGCGACCTGTGAGGTCTCCTTATCCTCTTCCTCTTTCTTCTTCTTCTTCTTTCCATTTTGCAGATGAGGAGATTGCAGTTTAGGAGGTTAGAACTCGTGGGTGAGGACACACTGTGAGTGCATCCCCACGCTGGGTTTGGACCCAGGCTCTCTGTTAAGAATGCCTGTGTCGAACGCTTCATCACTTGTGTCTCCTCTGTTGCTGTGCAAACCAGAAGTCGTGGGAACCTGCCCTTAGACTAGCTCTGCTCTGGAGACTGCCAAAATGGATAATTCCATTCTGCATGGATGAGGGAAAACATAAATCTGCCATTCTGTTTTACTTAGTGGTGGTCTGGCATGGCTGGCCCTGGAAACAGTCTGAGGAGGTGTATTGAAAGGGCACTTTCATAAGAACCATAGGCAGCATCCCTGCCTATTTTGCTCTTGAATTAGAGTATGGTATCAGTTGTCAGATTTCTTTCTCCTGGGCATTTTTAGTGAGGAAAATTCTTCATAGCACATGGAGAAAATACGATGGTTTCATGATTCTTTAAACACATTCCAGAGTGCAGTTCCAAGCAGTAGTAGTCTTATTTTATGTGCCTGTAAACCTTATCAGTTCTGTTTCGTTTCACAGATACATCTATGAGATCGCAAGGAGGCATCCCTTCCTGTACGCACCTACACTCCTTTCTTTGGCTGCTCACTACGACAAAATAATTCCCCTTTGTTGCAAAGCTGAAAATGCAGTCGAATGCTTCCAGACGAAGGTACCATATTTGTGTGAATATCTGAACCAGGACTTTTATTTGGCTATGACTCATTAAAACCAAACAAAGTTAAAAATGGAGATACGCTTTGTGTGTGGAATATCATTTCCAGAATAGAGTGTATTTCAATATTCTGGAATTCTTTGGGCTAAACAACCTGGATTTGCTTTGTTTTTCATTCACTTATTCGCTCAGCCAAAATTATTTTATTGTTAAGGAAGTGAGTCTAGAGGGAATAAAGAAAGATAAATGTAGAGGTGATAAATGAAAGGGAAGAAGAATAGGTGAAAGAAGGAAGTAAAAGAAGATGGAGTGGGAAAAGAACAGGAGGAGCAGAAGAAGAGAGGAAACAATGAAGGGAAAACTATGATAAATGCTTTATATTCACTATTTCTTTTTTTATTCAATAAGCATTTTTATTTTTTATTTTATTTTTATTATTTTTTAATTAATGTTTGAATACTTTAGTCACTATTTCTTTTAATCCTGAGAACACATTTGAGGTGTAAGTACAGTTGAACCTTGAACAATATCAACTCCTATGACTTCAAAATCTGCATGAAATTTTGACTCCCCCTAAAATTTAACAACCTTGGTATCCATGGAGGATGAGCTCCAAGACCCCCCAGGATACCAAACTACAGGAATGCTCAGGTTCCTTATATTAAATGGTCTAAATCAATGCATGTAATCGGCCCTCCACCTCCACAGACTCCTAACCACAGATCAAAAATAACACAGATGTTTATTGACAAAATCCACACATAAGTGGACCTGTGCAGTTCACACTCATCTTATTCAAAGGCCAACAATATTATTGTCATTTAATAATCAAGAGAACTTAGGTTTAGAGAAGTGAATGGCTTTCTTAGGTCCAGAGGGCTAGAATAATACCCATGATTAATTACTTGGCACCAGAACCCCTACAACAAAAATTTTTGAAGAATTATTACTATTCCCAAAATGTCAGACTGTTATACAATCATTTTTTGTGACTGAGCAGACATTTAATAAATTATCAATCTTCAATATGTCTTACAGTTGTTTATTTATTATCCCAAATATAAAAGTTATATGGTTTTTATTTTAAGGTATTTTAAAATATCTATCTGGCACAGATGCATATAAATGAACATAAAAGAATGAATAAATGATACAGCTCTACAAAAATGTATTGCATTCATAATTTTTAGTAAAGGCTTTATAGAATTTCACATTTTACCTACATCTGTAGTTTCCGTAATTATTAGAGCCTATAAAATAAAATACATGCTTTCTTGATGCCTTGTTTCTTTGGATTGTAGGCAGCATCAATTACAAAAGAATTAAGAGAAAGCAGCTTGTTAAATCAGCATGTATGTGCAGTAATGAGGAATTTTGGACCCCGAACCTTCAGAGCCATGTAAGTTTCAGTTCTGTCTAGGGGAGAAGGTGAGGTCTGCAGAGCTACACCATTTTACAATCTAAGTCTATTTTATCTTTGTCACTGGGGTAGCAAATAAAGTTTCCTTTGAGGAGAGCTAATATAATTAAGAATCATGAAATCTTAGGATTGGAAGGAAGCTAACAGATCACTCTGCTGTTTCACATTTATTAACCTAGACGAGAAAATACTTAGAGAAGACTTCTGAGGTTTACACTGTTGATCTAGTTTAGATACTTGCAAGTTGCTAGCCTGCAATCACATTATACCTCATAATATTAACCTATGTTTTCCTAGATTCTCTTCAAAATAGATAGTCTTCACTGATGTGTCATTTAATAGTTTTGGCTTAAGAACAAGTTTTTAATATTAATTCTGCTTCCTAGTCTGCTGTAAAGTCCATTATGTCAATTGTTCCTTCCTATGAAAATATTTACTTAAGTCAATAATATAGAATCAAGTACTAAGAGATAAAAAAATGGTCATGTTTGAAGAACTAGGATATATTCTCCTAGCTGATGAAAGCAATGCAGTACACTGAAGTTTGTTTTCTTGTGCCAGCTACTAAAAAGCGCGAAGTTTTCAATGGACCATATTAACTCTTACACTTACTATATTTGCCTTCTCTCCTTTTTCTTGATTGTCTTTTTCTATCAATCTACCATCTGTATCTCTATCTATCTATCTATCTATCTATCTATCTATCTAGGCATTCTACCTCTATTTCATACTCTATCTATGTTGTTACAATAAACAGGAATATAATATAAACCCAGTTAAATCATCTAGTCCAATTTCTTCATTTTTATGCATGAATAACCTGAAGACTAAAGAAATTAAAGTACTTTACCCAAGACCACAATGTTGGACATCGGAAGCTAGTTTTTATAGGTCCTTCTTGTGATTTATTTTCATTATACCTGTTTGTCTACTATGTCAGTGATCTCTAATTGTTTATATCCTGACAATGAGACATTGAAGTCACACATAAAAATCTGAGCACCAACGGTTCAGGTGAGCTGTCCGATACGGCAGCCACACGCAGCTCCTGAGCATTTGAAAGGCCACTGGTACAGATGGGGAACTGTGCTCTCAGTGTGAAATACACACCCAATTTCAAAGACTTACTATGAAGAAGAGAATGCACATTAATAGATTTTAGATAGCTTTTTACATTGATTACATGTTAAAAGAATATATATATTTTAAATTTTGTTTTTCAATTATAGTTTGTATTCAATATTATCTTGTGTTAGTTTCAGGTGTGGGGCATAGTGGTTAGTCAATCACATACTTTACAAAGTGGTTCCCCAGATATTTCAAATACCCACCTGGCACAATACGTAGTTATTACCACACTATTGGCCATCATCCCTAAGCTGTACTTTACATCCCCATGACTAGTCTGTAGCTACCAATCTGAACATCTTAACCCCTCCACCTTTTTCACCCAGCCCCCCGCCAACCCCGTCCCGTCTGGCAACCATCAGTCTGTTTTCTGTGTTAAAATGATATTTTTAAATTATATTTTTGATATGTAGTGTTAAAATATATTATTAAAGTTAATTTAACCTGTTTTATTTTACCTTTTAATGCAACTACTAGAAAATTTTAAATTATATAACTGGTTAAAATAATCTTCAAAATTTAGGATGAATTATTTCTAGTATAGCAAAACGTCTGAGCTGCTAACCAAAGAGCATTAGTTATATACATTCCCATTTTATTTCTCTGTTTATTTGTGTGTCAAACGACACAGTAGAAGCCTAGGTTCAAGTTTTTAGTCATGGAGTTAGGTTAAGGTACACTGAATTTTTTTCTTGGAAGAGGCCAGACTTATGTTTTACCTTTTCAATCTATTAGAAACTTAAAGATTGATTCATGAACTGGTTTATTTAAATTTATCTTAGTAATAAATATAAATTAGATATTATTATAATGACTTTATTATCGGCTATCTGTAAGTGGTTTAACTTAAATGTCATGAAGGAAATCCATCTTCATTAGTAAAGCAACACCAGCTGCTTCAGGGGGTAGGGGTTTCACCTAGACACCTCCTCGATTTCATGAGATATGTGGAAGGAGCAAGAATTGTTTTCTTACTTCCTTTTTGGGCCACTGTACATGCCTTGGCACCATGACACATCTGAATGTTTAGTCTGCTCCACTTTCTTGACCCATTTCATTTATTTTCACATACGTACCCCTCCCTGTATTCTCAGAAGTATTTCCCCTTCCCAAGTAAAAAATGATTATCATTTACTTTTCCATTTCTTGATTGCTTATCCTTTAAAATTTTTTTCACCCACTCACTATTCTGATCTACGTGCTCAGCATCAGGGGCGAATAGCAAAAAGTGCTTTCAGCACAAATCACAGGAAGGGTTTTAGGTAAAGATAAATCCCCTCCAAACCCTTTGTGGGGCCAGGACATCATTTCTACAGCCACTGCCTGGGGAGATCAGGCTGCAGTCTACAAGACTCATAACACTTTTCCTTTCTATTTAAACGAGAACATTTCAGGCCTTTTTCTTTGGATCCGCAGCTACATTACTACTCTATAATGTTATTTCATTTTGATAGATAAGCAAGATTAATTTCTAACTCTTTTTCCCCTTCTAGAACCATTACAAAAGTGAGTCAAAAGTTTCCCAAAGCTAACTTCACTGAAATCCAGAAGCTGGTCCTGGATGTGGCTCACACCCACGAGGAGTGCTGCGGCGGAGACGTGCTGGAGTGTCTGCAGGATGGGGTGAAGAGTCTCGCTTCCCTTTTCTCTTGTGTGCTCTCATGCTAAATGGGAGAAATCTTTTTGACCTGAGTTGGTCACAGATCATGGCAACAAGCTGACTTAGTGAAGTGACAGATTTCATGCTAGTGAAGAAACTTCTGTTGATCTTGCCTTTCACTTAAGGGATGTTCTCCTCTTGTGAGACCAGCACCCAGTCATGCTCACTTCTAAAGGAGATGGTAACCCCTCAGAAGGCCTTCACATCGGAATTCTGGAGGCGGATTCTTCACCTTTAATGTCTTTGTTTTTTATCTATTTGTTTTTTATCGACAAATGTATAGTAAATAATTCCTACGCAGTAACCTCTGTGAGGGACATTTGTTATTAAGGCACAAGTTAACCTCAAGGCATTTATAGGCTAATAGGAGAGAGAAGCCTGGTGATCTCCCTGGGGTGAGGCTTTCACTTACTGTGATAGCCATGGGCTGCCGGCACCATGCCTGGCGCCTGAGAGGCACTTTATTATACGCTTATATAGTTAGCCTATGAGTACAAAGTAACACAAGACACAACAAAAATAACACACAAACTATTCTACAAGGTAAAGCTAGTCCTCCCAAAGAGAGGTGCAAATAAAGGGTCGTAGGAGAATTAAAAACCAGAACCAAACCTCCCAAACGACAGAAGCACAACTTAAGCAGTGTGGCATTGGTCTGTTTCGACCAACCCGATGCTTCTAGATATTGTATGAGAGGCCTGTCTCTTCCCAAATTACGACCTCTCTGGTCTGTACGATACACCTTTTTCTCCAAGGAGGCTTAAACGTGGCTTCCGGAAGGTTGAAAGTGAGGATAAAATGTTCGTCTCAGTGGCCTTTGGCCGAGACGGTCTTAGAAGTCAGCGAGAAGCCAAGGCTGCAGGGAGGTGGAGGAAGGTGGCCTCTGAGCCCAGGCAGAGGTCCTCGTGCCAGGGGGTTGGGGAGCAGGAGCTGAGAGGAGGCTGCCACAGAGACAGACTTTCTCATTTCATTTATTTTTCTTTAGAGAAGTATTTACATGTGTATAAGGGGCAGTGATAAACACTATTTTCGTCTTTCTTTGAGGTCAGTTTTCTCAGTTTTAATTGATAATTTTATTAATTTGTATAACATTTTAAAAAATTAGTTTTCAATTTTTTGAGCTCATAACCACTTTTTCTTTTAAAGTGGAAACATTAATTTCCACATAGTATTTAAGTTTGAATTTAATGAGTGAATAATGAGTTTCAAGTGTCCTTGCTGAGAAATGCACAAATGTTCAGTCCCATCACAGGACTGTAAATTCTGCTTCATTCTGGCCACTAAGTGCACTGTCATTTTATTATCTATGGACTGCCCTCTGGAGGTCAGAGTGAGTCACTGCAGATTGTTTAAAGATGGAGCCGTTTGCTCTCCGTGTTATGACATCAACAGTAAATGTCTAGTAGCAAATTTCAGTATTAATAGAAAGAGATACATAAATGTGCACGCAATTTTTTCAGGAGTGCATTTCTCTTTTTTAAGAGCTTCCTATTAAAATAAATGAGTATGTTTTAGCTGACATCTATCAAAAGAAATTGACCGAACAGGGGTAGGTGCAAAGGAGTGAAGAAAGGCAAATTGGAGAAAGCCTTAAAATAGATGACAAGGTAGAACGTTTTCTTTCCTCTTCTTTTCTTCCTATTTTACCCTTCCCTTTTCTCTTTTCCTCCCTTCTCTTTTTTCCTTCTTTCCTTTCTAAAAACTGGTCCTAAGGCCCTACATTAAGAACCTTAAAAATTTATATTTTATTTTTCCCATTCCAGGGAAAAATTATGTCCTATATATGTTCTCAACAAGATACTCTCTCAAGCAAAATAGCAGAATGCTGCAAATTACCCACGCTTGAACTTGGTCAATGCATAATTCATGCCGAAAACGATGACATACCCGAAGGCCTATCTCCAACTCTAAACAGGTTTTTAGGGGAGAGAGATTTCAACCAATTTTCTGCAAAGGAAAAAGATCTCTTTATGGCCAGGTAAATGCACACTGTATGTTCACACAAGTAAAGGTTATGTGGCTGACAGCTTTGGGTGATTGAAATGGGGACGGAAGGCTATGGATTTTGAGCTCTGCTGGTGAGAATAATGCTAGAGTGCCCTAACTTAAAATATATATGACAGATAACTAGGGAATAAGGAATGAGGTCTATTATTAACTGGTTTGTTTTGGGCTACATTTTATTTTTCATGAATTTCTTTGGAATCTGAAGCATTGTCAGTCCTGTATGGGTTACTCATATGAAGATCACTATTGAACTTGCACACAGGGTGTGAATATTTTTGTAATAACAAGGGTTCATGGTCAAGAATGTGATTTTTCACTGTGCATGTTTTAAAAATTCCTCCCCCCAATATAACTCAATAGGTAATGCTAGTTAAAAGGGCCTTTATTGGGACAGTTTATTTGCTATTTATGGAATTCATGTTTTATTTTTGTAAGAAAATAAAAAGGTGTTTAGAGACATTTGCAGTGTAATAGTTTGCTGTAATGTTATTGATATGACATGTCGTTCTGTTTGCCTTTAAGGGAAGCAATCAGTTCATACATTTTCCTTTCTTGTGTAGTGTGTACCTGGACGTCTGTGGACACTAGTAGATGAAGGGTTTGTGCAGCTCTTATAAAATTATGCTTAATGACCTCCAAGGGTCTTTCTAAAATTAAGAGTCTGCTTCTAATGTAGTAATGAAAATAATGACCCAATTTTCTCTTTAATATTCCTTGAGGATATTAGTTTATTGTTACATTAAATTTAGATACCCACACATTATTTGCACAGCTAAATAAAATTACGCAGATGAGAACCAAGTCAAGATTTAAGAACCCATATTGACAATTTATTGCTGGCAGAACTAACAGCCTATTTCTATTACCTTGGAATACAAGTAGTAAATTCAAGAATTATCTTTAAATTTATACATCCATATACCTCCGCAGCTTATTGTTTATGTAACAAAAGCAGTTCTTCAACTGGAAAGGTTCTTTGCAATAGAAATTTTCTCAGCTGAGAATGATCTTTCTCCAGATGCTAGTGTGACCCCTTTCACCCAGGTTTCTGGTCCAAAAGAGCCATCCAGAAAGGATTTTCTTGACCACACATTTTAACTTAGGTGTCACCTCTTTCTTTCTCTTCTAACTTTATTTGTCTTCGTTTATTTAGCACTATTGAAAATTAGATCACCTGCTTCTTATTTATTTGTTTCTGCCTCCCTATCATGTATGCTTTTTAAAAAAAATCCTCACCTGAAGACATGCTTATTGATTTTAGAGAGAGGGAAAGGGAATGGGAGAAAGGGAGAGAAACATCAGTGTGAGAGAGGAACAGCGGTAAGTTGCCTCTATCATGCGCCCCTAGTGGGGGCTGAACTCAACCTAGGCACGTGTCCAGACCAGGAATGAAACCCACTACCTTTCAGTTTATGGGATGATGCTCCAACCAACTGAGCCACACTGGTCGGGATTATAATGTACGCTTCGGAGAGGTCAGGCATTTTATCTTACACATTAGTGAAAATTTCCTTAAAGAATTCTTGCATAGAGTCAGCACTGGAAAATTATTTGTTGAACAAATGAATGTAAAATCCACAATTACAAAGCCAACAGGAAAGATGATAAAGAAGACAAGGTGCCCCATTTTAAAACAATTTGAAGGATTTTAGTTTGTACAATAGTTTGTCATGCATATAGCTTAAATCATACTTGATTTCCAGGGTTATTTATTTGGATTTTAACTTCTGCTTACCATATAACAAAGGAAGGATTTTGCTCTTAATTCTAGTAACATTATTTTTTCACACCTATTTCAGATTTACTTATGAATATTCAAGAAGACATACTAAGTTTGCTGTCCCAGTAATTCTGAGAGTTGCTAAAGGATATCAGGAGTTACTGGAGAAGTGTTCCCAGTCTCAAAACACTCTCGAATGCCAGGACAAAGGGGTAAATCGCTCTAGCTTTTTACACAGAATCTGAAATACTGGATTGAAGTCATCCACTAAAATATGCTGTGAGCTTGAAAGTATCTAGTCATTAATTAATAGTTAGCTCGTTGTGTCTGTTTACGAGTCTCTAGCTATTAAGTAGTTATTAACTTAGTTGTCAATCACTAGTGGCTTACTTTAGAAATAAAAATGATACTTAAAAGTTCTTTGACACACAGAATAAAAATAATACTAATTTTTCACAGCATAAGAAAGGCAAAATTTTATGTAGAAAGAACCGTAATCCTTAATCCAAAGATTGAATTCTGTCATCAAATAGCTTGGTGATTCACAAAGTTTTAAACTTAATCTTCCCAGAGTCCATTTGCTTTAATTCTCACAATTCAAACTTTGCCATCTTTGATATTTAAAATGTTCTTCTAAAATTGCTTTCTCTAAGATTGGTATCATCATAGAATAAAATATTGGGCAAATTTTACATACAAAGTTATGTGCCTAAGAAGAGAGAAAAATGTCTGTAATAATGCTTGTCTTGTCAGGAAGAAGAACTGGAGAAATACATCCAGGAGAGCCAAGCGCTGGCAAAGCGAAGCTGCGGTCTTTTCCAGAAGCTAGGAGAATATTACTTACAAAATGCGTATGTTTTATTAAGCAGTATTTTTAGTAATTTAAAATTATGAACCGGTGAAGGAAATATACATCTACATTAGTCACCGTGGCTGCTCCAATTTCAGCTTCGCTTTCAGATAGGCAGTCGGTGTAAAGTGATCACCCACTTTTCCCGGAAATGGCAGCTTTCCCATTCCCCTGGTTCAGGAGGGGACCAGAATGGCCTGTGAAGTCTGATCTGTGTCACTGGCTTTGCGTTCCCCCAAATCATGCACATTTTTGCAGGAAAGATATCCATTCTGCCATAGTCTGTCCTAGTTAAAACAACAGAAGATCAAAATTAAAATCAATGAAGCTTCTGACATTGGAAATAGGAGTCACCCTTTTGCCCAGCATTTGTTTTCCCGTTGTGATATGTTGGTATAAGGGGATATAAGGAGTGGTTGTTAGACTAATCTCATCTCAAAAGTTGGTCCAAATACCATGTGGGTGATAAAATGAGTCCATGTCTCCTGATACCAAAAGAGGGTCTTTGAGAAGAATGAGTCCCCAAACTCATGAATGACTTAGCAGGATTTGGTGAAAAATGCCTTTCAGGTTTCTCGTTGCTTACACAAAGAAAGCCCCTCAGCTGAGCCCGCCCGAGCTGCTGGCCTACACCAGGAAAATGGCAATCGCAGCAGCCACTTGTTGCCAGCTTAGCGAGGAGAAACAGCTGGCCTGCGGGGAGGGCGCGGTGAGTGTCTCGTCTCATCTCATCTTGCTTCAGTCAATTACAGTCAGAGGGGGTGTGAAAATTCAGCTCTGAATAGTTAGATGTGGCCAGGCTTCTGTCCTTCTAGAACAGCCGGTGGGAGTGCCAACAGTTTACTCAACAGTGTCTGAGCAAGCTTGATATCAAGGGAGGAGAGAATGACCAACACATCATTCAATTCGTGATTTTCTTCTCTTGTTCACTAAATACTTATTTTAATGTTTAAAAGAAAATATAAGCTTCATCTTGGATGGATTAAAATCAGTCATTTTATTTTAGCCATACTTGTATTTTTACTCTTTGTAGTATATTATTCTTATGATCTTAAGAATAATTTATTCCCTTCAGTAGGGTATAGGGTACAAAACAGGGTAAGTCCCATGTTCTCAATAGTAAAATGACTAATGTCATTAGTGCCTATGATTATGGTTTTGTTTTTCATTATTTTTTCCCTTAAAGTCACAACTGTGACCAAAATTGTATACAAATTTTTCCCTTTTCCTCTTTTTCATGATGGGGAATGATTTGTTAGTTAGGCTTCATGTCTTGAAACTTCTCACCAAAGATCAGAAGGAAAAGGAGAATTTCCTGTGATTAAGCATTGTTCTTTGTCATTTATTGAATTCTACCATGTTGGGAGGAGGCAGGGATGCAGGATGGTATGATGGCTCAGTAGTGTGTTCTGGAAGGCTCCTGTCTACGGTCCCTTCCCACTTTCAACATGCGTTACTCATGTCACTGGGGAAGCTAGCTACCTCACTGAGCTCGAACTTCTTCATCTGACATTTGAGAACAAAAATTGTGTGCCCTCATAAGAAGGCTCAGCTGTCCAAGGTAATTTGCCCAACTAACTCAGGACTAACCTAACACGTAGTGTGCGCACAAAATGTGTTGGCTCTTATTAGAAGTCATTAGTAGGCACTTAAGAAATATCTCCAAAGTGTGGAAGATAGGAGGATTCTACATGGGGAAAACCTTAAAGACACACACACACACACATACGCTTGTGTGCCCTATTTCTTTTCAATTAGGAATTACTATGTTTATGCTATTCTTACCATCAAAAAGTGATTCTCTGGAGCCCAAAAGTAAAACAGAAAACTCATCCGGATAAATATGGAAAATGTAAGCCCTGCATTGATTTCCTAGGTCAAGGCAGAGATTTTCTTGCCCTTTGGAAGTGTGTTTCGAGTAGCTGACACAAACAGCCGAAGGGACTGACTTCAACCTCATGTCTGGGTCATCTGTCACTAAATGCTGAGGTTCATCCCCAACAAATGGGCAAGCAAGAATCTATAATGTAGCAACACATGATCCTACAAAAACAGCAACTTTTCTTATAATATTAAAAATTACCATATGTTAAAAATCATTGTAACAATTTTCTGGAAGCCAAAATCGATTTTATGGCTAATGCTCCATCCTCTTGTTTGTTGGTGTTTTCCTCATTCTCCTAACTAGGCTGACCTTATTATCGGACAACTATGCATCAGGCATGGGGAGACTCCCATAAACCCTGCTGTCGGCCAGTGCTGCTCTTCTTCGTACGCCAACAGAAGGCCATGCTTCAGCAGCTTGGTGGTGGATGAAACATATGTCCCTCCCCCATTCTCTGATGACAAGTTCATCTTCCATAAGGATCTGTGCCAAGCTCAGGGTGTAGCCCTGCAAACAATGAAGCAACAGTAAGAAATTGTTATTTGCTAGCGTGGAGAAGAGTGACTATACCAAATAGCAGTTGGTATTTCTGTGCTGCACACCCAACACTCTTGGGCTCATCAGGAGAACGTCCTTACTCCTAAGCACTTAAAGTGGCTTTCAAAATGTTTTTCTCTCAGTACCTTCACAGCCTCATTGGGATGTAGGTCTGGGAAAATTTAGTAAGGCAGACAATTTCTTTGTAAAAACAGTCTCCTTTGTAACTATTGTGGTAATGTTATTTTGAGATTGAGGGCAATGAGCAATCTATTTTGGAAAATTAGAATATATCTTTGCAGTGTCTCTGGGTACTTTCATTCCAAAACACTACTGAATCATTTTTCACATTGTTTACTTTTTGAAGAGAATAACCATAATGTTTGATTTAAGCATGAAGTGTGAGTGTTAAGGCATGGAAGGCATTCTGTAACGGTGATAGTCATGCAAGTCAATGAAACTGATGGTGTCCAATGCCTTTTAATGGTCCCTGCATTTTAATACTCTCTTGCTTTGTGAATGGTCTTCCTTCATTTTGGAAAATGTGTTTTTCCCTGTTAAAATGTGGGACATGTTTCAAGGTACAGTAAAAATGTTACCTCCTCTGACAAGCCTTTCTTATTATTCTATTTGACATTAATTTCAGCATGAAAGTATTGCTAAATGAATAGAGCAGAGAATTAGTATTGCAAGTGCTCAGGCAGGGGGGTCATAATTATGGATGGCTGGTGTTGGGAAAGCCTTTGAGTATGGATAAAGCAATTTAGAAGAGAGAATTGGAAAGGATATTCCAGATAAGTAAGAAAAAGACTGCATTTCACTACATGTAAGTATGGTAGAACTATGAAATAGTGTTTCCTCTATCATGTTCAGAAATGCAGACCAGGGGAGCACTCGGCATGTTTCTATCCTGGCTTTCTGATGAAAGCATTAGACAAGGTGTGTGAGCTAAGTCTTAAGATTATGGGTTGATGGAAAGAGGGTTTATGGTGAGGGTTGCTAAGGCTCTGAAAATTCTCTACTGGGAAAGCTTAAGAAAAATAGCATTGCATAACAGACTTCCCTTGTGTTTTGGTTTGTTTTAAATCATAGGTTTCTCATTAACCTTGTGAAGCAAAAGCCACAAATAACAGAGGAACAACTTGAAGCTGTCATTGCAGATTTCTCTGGTCTACTGGAAAAGTGCTGCCAAGGTCAAGAACAGGAAGGCTGCTTTGCAGAAGAGGTATGTGCAGCTCATTTTCAGACTCAAGATACTTGGTACAGAATTTTTTGCAATGAATAATGGAAAGGACACCCTCTTAATCTATAACTTTAAAATAATGCTAGAGGGATTTAAATTTGATTTAGAAATAGAAACAGTTTTCTCACCAAATAGTAGAAGAAGGAAAATTTTTAAAAATATTAATAGAATTAGTAATTTTGATTTATTTCTTAGTAGAAAAACAATAAAATGAATATATATTTAATTGATGATGATTTAGAGAGTTTCTGACCTAAAACTTTTCAGTTCAGCTAAATGGATTAAAAGAATTTATTAGCAAATGAATTGTGCAAATAGGGTACTGGAAGAATATTTATAGAAAATGTATCTGAACTCATTTGGAAACATGCCTTTGAATATCAACAGAGTAGTAATTAGGAATTATTTTAATGTAATTACTTAGCAATTTTAGCTGAATTTTAATTGGCTACATTTTGTAAGCCTTTAAGTTTGTATTACTAAACATATTTAAATATAACATCACTATATTTTAAAAATATATTCTATAACAGCCATTTTTCCAACTTTATCTATTTCATACTGCAAAAGTTTGGATGTCTTTATATAAATAACAAAGATACATAATATTTAGAAACGTTAGTTTTCCCACAGATAATATAATTAAGTGTGCTTGAGTGTGTGCACTTATCAATATGTGGTTGTGCTTCAGACATTGGTGTAAAGCAAACAAAATCTACCACTGAGCTGAGTGGGTTTTTTCTCTCTCTGGCCTCCACTGTTCCAGCTTGCCGGCATCAGAAACGTATATCTTTATTTTCAACTGGGTTAACCTATAAACGTGTGAATTCACCCTTAAGTAGTGGAAAATTAACCGTACGGCTAGCACAGCCATACATTTCTTTATCTGAGGATTCTTATTTGTTCTTAATTTGCAGGGTCAAAAACTAATTTCAAAAACTCGGGCTGCTTTGGGAGTTTAAACTACTTCAGGTAACAAAAAAAATCAGACAAGGCTAAATAATGTTGATTTTCTCCCAAATATCTATCTATAGTGAAATGCATCCTAAGAACTACCATAAATGCTTTTCTTGAAAAATACCTCCAATTTGATAAAAAATTTTATTTTAAAGATACTGAAACAAAATTATGGCAACAATGTTAAATTAATGACTCAACTAACTCAAAATCCTTTGAGGTTAATTCAAAGGCTTCAGAGAAAGCCATCAGAAGAACTTCCTATTTATCCAATATTTCTCTGATATAAAATAATTAACCTGTTACCTTCTGCACCTAGTATTTAACTGTCCTTATCTTATTTATTTAACCTATTTAATTATTTATTTAGTACTTAATATATTTTTGTTCGTATTACAGGGTGAAGAGAAGATAAAATGTCTTTGGGGTTTGGTGTGAACTTTTAAATTCTAAATGATTTTAGTACTTTTTATGAATTAATAAAATGATGAAGACTTTCATGTGACATTTCTTTATCATAGAAATAAAGTATCCTCAAATGTTCCTTTTTTTCTACCTGCTTATTTATGAAAATCTAAAGGTAATTTCTTTCAAGAGTTTTCTATACCATTGTCTGAAACAGATTCTAGTCAAAAAGCATTGAGTATTGGTTATGGTAGGAGGTTAAGTCCAGTCAAGGATAGATTTATAATACTAAGGTCTAGAGTACTTGATAAACTAAAAAATTATTCCCAAGTTAAGCACACTCTGGTGCTGCCAGGGCACATCTTCCATGAAATAACTACATAGGCGTGCTAACAGATAAGCTGGAGAAGAGAAAAGAAATTATGCTTTTATAGAACTCATCAAGAATGATTCTACTCTAAGTTTAGCCTCTTTTTTCTCTCACTCATGTTGAGTTCTCTATTCACTGACATTTGAAAACCTAAGTGTTAATGCACTGTAGTTGTTTTAGTCGAATATAATTTTCATCAATGAATTTTTTATTCCACAAATGTTCTTTGAGCACTCACTGGGTGCCAGGTGCGGTTCTGGGTGCAGCCACTGTCCTCCAGTTGCCTCAGGAGAGAAGGAAGCAGCTAATAGCAATGCCAGAAGACTATGGCTATCGTAGAAGTGTGACAAGTTGTTGAGAGAATCAAAGGACGGGTGAGACCAGTGCTGACTGGGGAAAGTCTCACAGGGAAAGAGACCATCATTTAAGAAGAATCTTAGAGATGAGTGGGCATTTATCAATTCAAGTAAGAGGGACGTCCAATCTTCGAAAGAGTGAAATAGCCCATGACCAAACATGATCAATGGTTTGGCAGGAGGACGGGGTGAGCAGAAAAGCACAGATATGGAAGCTATGTGAGATTGAGCCGGATGCTCATGGAATTCATTCCAAAGGGTTTGGACAATATCTTATAGGTAACAGGGGACCAAAGTGATATTTAATTAGTAATGATCTTTCAGAAAGATATCCATGAGATACGGAAGATGGAGAGCAGACGTAGGGGAAAGAGTACAGAGGCCCAAGGTCAGAAAGTGGTGGAAAAAAGATCAATCTATCAGTAGGAGACTGTTTAGCTTTGAATAGAAATCTAAAAATTATGTTCCTACGCTGCCTCTCCTCCAGGATGAAATGATTGCTTCACAGCAATGCAGAAAGCTTTCAGTTCCCACTCGATTGCTCTGGACCTTACAAAACTGTAGACTTCATCTGATTTTGTTCTAATTCTGAAAGGTATTAATTTAGAGGTCACAATAAGATAAAATAGAATTCAATATGAAAGCATTAAACAGGAAAAATACATTATTTCTTAAGAGGGAAGTTCAATGAAGATAAAACGACTAGAAAAATTTATGAGCCAAATGATGTTTCATTGAAACATATAAAGAAAAAAATGGTTGGAAACACAAGGACAAATGACATCAATACAATGACAAATTGGAGATTGTAGAGGATTTTTACTTCTGTGAAATAGTAAGTTAGGGAAACAATAAAGATTCAGGGTAACCTCTAGTCAAGGTTACCGGTGACTGCCATGACCCAAAAATCCAATTTCTGTCTTCAGGTTACTTATCTCTTTCAGTAGAATCTGACACAATTGGTCACTCCTTTGGAAACACATTTTCTGCTTGGCTTTTGAATTTTTTCCATTTTATGGCTGTATCTCCTGGGTCTTCTTTGCTGCAATTTCTGCAACTCTTTAACCTCTAAATGTTGAAGTGCCTCAGAGCAGCCTTCCCTGAATCCAAACGTTCTCTCTGGATTGGTTCAGTGATACCAGTTAGATGTGTACAATACCTCTTCATATCCTCAGCCGGGGTTTCTTCCTTCATTTCCAGGCTCATACGTCAGCTTCCTCCCTCACATCTCCATATTGATAACACGGAAAGAACTCGAAATTAGTGTAGCACTTTCCAAATTGAATTCCGCCCTGTCCCAAACCTGTGTTTCCCCTCTGCCTTGTCAATTCTTCTAGTTTCTCAAGCTATAAACCTTAGAACCACATGGTTCTTCTCATCTGTATCACCCCTACGAGCAAAGCCCGTCGGCTCCATCTTCAAAGCATATCCAGAATTTAACTCTTTCTCAATACCTATAACATAAACCTCAATCATACCACACATGGATTATTTCAATAGCTTCTTAACTGGTCTCCTTTCAAGTACTTTTGCCCCATCCCCAGCTCTGGTCTCAACATACTAATTGAGGTGATTCTTTACATTTAAGTACATTATACCTGCAGCCAAAAAATTTATGAGAAGGTTGAAATTCAGGGGGATAACAATGGAATAACTAGGAAATGTTACCAAGAGTGAAGACGTTTCATTAGATAATGAGGCTAAGATCACTCACACCCTCAACTTCTCAATTATTATATATGGCTGTGAAAGCTGGACGGTAAAGAGGAATGAGACAAAAAATTGACTCATTTGAAAGAGAGTGTTGGAGCAGAGCTTTATGGATACCCTGGGCCATGAGAAAGATGGACAACTGGGTCTTAAAACAAATTAAACCTGAAACATCCTTGGAGGCAAAAGTGACAAAATTGAAGCTGTCTTACATTGAGCACATCATGAGAAGGCAGGGTTCTTGGGGAAAAGGCAATAATGTTGGGAAAAACAGAAGGCCGCAGGAAAGAGGAAGACCAAATATAAAGTGGGTGATTCCATAAAGGCAGCCATAGGCATGGACCGACCAGAGCTGAGCAGGGCTGTTGAGGTCAGGACACCGTGGGATCACTCATTCATAGAATCGCCAGGACTTGGACCTCACTCACTAGCACATCACACACACATACGCACACATGATGCCACTTCTTTACTTAAAACCTATCATGGCTTCCCATCTAACTCAGAGCAAAATGGAAAGTCTGTCCAACGCCCCTCCATGATGGTCCCTTTCTGCCCTCTCCTCTTTCTCCTTTTTCAGGCGAGTGGCCTCCTTGCTGTTTTTCAAGTTATCAATTAATTTCCTGCCCAGAGTTTTGCCTTTGTGATTCTTCTTTTTTGGCAAACTGCCCTCAGATGTGCATGGGACTCACTCCATCATCTCCTCACACTCCTACTCATTACCACGTACCGGATGATAACGTCTTCCTTTACTGCTTCGTCTTCTAAAAGGCACACTGAAGAGACGATAAGCATGGGACTAAAAACTAACATTAAAGAAAAAAACATGAGAAAAATACGTTTCTCCTCCACAAGAAGGTTGAAGATCTGGTGCATGTGAGTCTGTGTGTGTCTGTGACAGTCTGGGGTGACTGGCCTTAAAGAGGATGAGTAGGCGGAAGGGAGAAGAATGTAGCTGTGCTCTTGTCTGCATGCTAAATTGCAAAGACGAGCGTCACTTCACCCGTTGCCACTGGGAAACACAAATCAGCAGCAGTGGCCCAGATTGCCTGGCGTTGACAGGGTTACATTATCTGTTTTTTTCTGGAGTGAGCTTTGGTAGTTTCTCTCTTTCAAGGCATTTGCTCATTTCATCTAAGTCACAAAATTTATTGGCAAAATATTTTTCAAGTTATCCCCTTGCTATTATTTTAATGCCTATGGTGACATCACCTCTTTCATTCCTGGTGTTTGTAAACTAAAAACTCCTGTGGAAGTGACAAACTGTCAGAAAAAGTGAGCCCAGAGCAGCCACTCTTAGGAGTGAACTCTTCTAAAGTTTCCCTTGCTTCCTCTCACCCACTCTAATTGTGAATTACCATATAAGGAATTTGTCTCCCCCCAGGAAAGTTAAGTGAGATTCTAGAGAATTGCTTGATAACCTGGAATTAAATTTGTAATAAATAATAGTGGGGTCCCTGACTATCCCCAAATGTTCATGAACTACATCACTCATTTCCAAAGAACTCATGCATCAAAAGAGCAAAAAGAGCATTAAAAATATCTTGAGCTGAATGAAAATGAAGATATCAGAATTTGTGGGATGCCACTAAGACAAGGAAGATCTCCAACCAATGAACTAAGCTTCCACCTTAAGAAACTAAAAAAAAAAAAAAAAAAAAAAAAAAAAAAAAAAAAAAAAAAAAAAAAAAAAAAAAAAAAAAAAAAAAAAAAAAAAAAAAAAAAAAAAAAAAAAAAAAAAAAAAAAAAAAAAAAAAAAAAAAAAAAAGTAAGCAGTAAGCATAAGAAAGGAAATAATAAAGATAAAAGTAGAAACCAATAAAATACAAAACAGAAAAAGCAATAGATAAAAATCAATGAAACAAAATGCTTGTTCTTTGAGATTAATAATATTGATAAATCTCTAGCCAGACTGATCAATGGAAAAAAAGACAAAAGACAAATGACCAGTGTCAGGAGTAAGAGAGATGATATCAAGCAAATATGTGTATCGGTATGTTCCTATTACACCATTCTATCTTTATTACACATATTACAAATGTTGTTCAATACCTTGCTTTCTACACTTAAAAATATAATCTTGATAATCACACAGCATTAGCATAAGTTTTTCCTAAATTTTTTAAAAAACAACTTCATAGAACTTCTTTGTGTGGATATGCTATAGTTTATTAACCAACCTTCTACTATTGGACATTTGGGTTATTTCCAATCTTCTACTACCACAAATAATGCCACAAAGAATCACCTAGGTCTGTAGTCATTTAATAATAGTGGCACTGTATTTTTAGTATATGTACCAATCAGAATTTTTTCAGCTCAAAGGACAAATACATATATTTTTTAGATATTGCCAAATTCTCCTTCATAGATATTGCATCACCAATTTGCATTCAAATTAGCAATGGATGAGAGAACCTATTTCCCAACAGTTTAATCCTCAAAATATATCATCAAACTTTCAGATTTTTACCAATGAAATAGGTGAGAAATGGTACTGGGGTGTTGTTTAGATTTGCAATTGTATTATTATCAACATCTTTCTCTATGGTCTTAGTTTTTCCTCCTTATGTACTATCTGCTTATATCATTTTACTATTTTTCTATCAGATTATTATTCTTTTTCTTTTTCCCTCCAATTTCTAGGAGCCCTTTGTGTATTATAATGCAGATTGCAACTATCTTTTTTCAGTTTTTCCTCTTGGTTTTGGACTTTGTTTATAGTATTTTTTCCATGTAGAGTCTCGGAAAAAAATTATGTAGTTGAATTTATTTCTTTTTCTGGGTTTTGCATCATAGTTTAAAAAATTCTCCAGAAAGTCTTTGTATTTTTTAAGAACACTTATGTTTTTTTTTCTTTTTACATTTGGATCTCTGATCTATTTGTAATCACTCTAGTGTATGGATAGGCATTTCAATATAATTTCAGATTTTTAGATTGTATTTTTTCTTGATTGTCATTGTAATTATAATTATTACAATGTTTCAGAATTTGTTTGGTTATCCAGTAGTGCTGCTTTAGACCACACCTCACTCCAGTAGCTTGTCTTCTTGTCTTCTTAAGGTTTCATGATTATTAGTCCTGCTCGCGGGGACCTCAGTGGGTGGCTGACGCCCCAGCTTCCCAGCCCTCTGGTAGGGCAACTGTAGCACGTTTTCTGCTTCTTAGTTCCCAGTCAGATTCCACCCAGTTGCCTACACTATTACTCTTCTCCTTGACACCTGCTTTATTAACATTTTTTAAATTATGTACTTAAAAATATTTTCATACTTAGGATCATGTTCCTAGTATAGGTTCAAAAACTTGAGTGATTGGTTTAAATAACATGAATATTTTGAAGACTACTGAACTTTATTAAAAACTTGTTTTCCAAAAGCTTTGACTATACGAGTACCTATTTTGCTATTTGTTTACCAGAATAAGATATCTCAATTGTTTTCTTTTTCCTAATTCTATCAGGTACGCATTTTTTTAATGTTTAAATTAAACTTCCTTTGATTACCAGCAAAATTTAACCTCTCTCTAGTTGTGTTTTCTCTTTGGTAAATTATTTATTTTAGTTCTTTTTCTCTTAGCAGTTGCAATATTTCAAGATCTTTTTTCAGTTGTCTATTTGATTAGGTACTGTGTGTACTTAACCTGTGGACTTTTTTTTCTAACCAATAGATTTTTCTAGTGAAAAACGGAGATAATTTTTCCTAGTTAATAATTAGCAAAGATTCTCCAGTGTGATCAAATGACAATCAAATTTGAAGTATGTGAGAAATAGGTTAAACAGGTTACTTTTTTACCAGCAGTGTCAAAGAATAATATAAAAACCTGATTTTCCTCATTCACATTACTTTCCCGAGTGAATGTGATTTCTAAAAAAATGAAACAGTTGAAACTTACAGGTTTTGTTATTTTCTTGTTCTTTTTGACTGAATCCCTAAACTTGCCCACAGAGCCTCGGGATGTTGGTAAGATATTTACTTGTATAAATCAGCTAAGGACTGACTAAGTTGTGATAATTTCTATTATTTTAACCTGTATCCTTTCAACTTAATTTTTCATTTGTTTCTTTCTCCCCCATGGCCCTACTAGCTTATATATACTGATCAGATATCCTGAGCTACCCCAGCTTTCGTATTTTGGTGGCCATATTACCCAATCTATAGAGACAGCTACCACACCCAGCAAATGGTCACTAGTCCGACGCCAGTACAGGAAGTGTTGTTGGGAGATATAATTTGGATCTTAAAATGCTCATATTTCTTGCAGATGTGTATAGTATGTGGTAACAGTGGAATACTAGATTTGAGTCGGGATTTTTCTGGAACCTGTAGTTGTTCAGCATATCTCTTAACTGGGTAGGAAACACCTGGAGGGATTGCAGGACCTCCAACTAGACAGTTTATGAATCTCTTCAGCCTGCACACACCCCTGCCCACAATTCTGCACAAGGCAGTGTCAGTCTGAAGGAAAGGGTGACTTTTATATTTCTTCTAATCAAAGGGAGGACATTTTGAGCGTCATCTAATCAGAGGAGGTAACTCTTTGTAATCCCTTTGGCCTGGAAGGAGCACCTTTTTGTAACTTGCACAAAGGTACCATAAGTGTCACGGTGACCCCTAAGGTGAGGATTGTGCCTTACTCAATTTGACACCTCCCACAGAGCCTGCTGGTGAGACCCAGTCACAAGGCTTGAACACAAGTGGTCATTCTTGAGTTTTCCTCCCCATTTTCCCCTTGTAACAACCTGTTCAAAAATTCTGTTGATTTTTGTCTCTAATTTTCACATCTATGATTTCTTCTGCATTTCCATTACCCTGTCAAAATCCAGGTCTTGCTAAGTTTTCTTTCTATTTAACATATTTTTATTGTTGTTCAAGTACAGTTGTCTCCATTCCCTCCCCACTGCCCCCACCCCAGCCATCCCCACTTCCCACTCTGATCCTAGCCCCCTTTGGTTTTGTCTATGTGTCCGTTATACATGTTCCTGAAACCCTTCCACCTCCCCAGCCTCCCATTATCCCCTCCAATTGCAAAAGTCTCCTGATGGGTTTCTTGCTTTTTTTCCATCCATCCATACATTATTCCATCCATCTATTTGACAAATAGTACTTGTCACTTTTTATTTATTGGGCACTGTGGGAGATCCCAGCATATTAGATATACTGCTACCTGGCTGGTATTTCTTGGCATATAAAAATAATTATTTTACATAAATATTTCAATGGCTCTTCATGGCTTCCAATTGAAGCCCATACTCCCAGCTTTGTATGCAAGACTCCTATAGTCTGGATCCAGGTCCTTTTTATAGTAGGTTCCATTATCCTTCTTTACGACCCATGTTCTCATCAAAGTGGATTAATTGACTTTCCCTAAAAACATCTTAAGATTTTTCACCCTTGTGCTCTTACATCCTTCTATTCACAGAGAAAAAAAGAGCCCCCTATTTTTTGTTAGCTGAAATCTTGTACATTTTTTTCAGATTCAACTCACATGTCACTCCTATAATTTATTTCTAATTCCTCACCCAGGGGTCATAAAGCATCCCTATCAGATACTTACCCACATTATTTTAGGATGTCATACACATTTTATTTTTTAATGTTTCTTTTTATTTTTGAAATGTACTTCTTGTTTTAAAATTATATTTTATTGATTAAGCTATTACAGTTGTCCTGATTTTCCTCCCTTTGCTCCCCTCCACTCAGCACCCCCAACTCCCTCAGGCATTCCCTCCACCTTTGTTCATGTCCACAGGTCATGCATGTAAGTTCTTTGGCTACTCCCTTCCCTATACTGTACTTTACTTCCCCATGGCTACTGTGTAACTACCTATTTGTACTTCTTAATCCCCTCAGCTCTCACCCATTCCCCAGCACCACCCTCCCATCTTTTTATCTTTAAACTTTGGCATTTTAATTATGATGTGTTTTGGAGTGGGCCTCTTTGTGTCCATCTTGTTGGGGACTCTCTGTGCTTCTTCGGCTTGTAAGTCTATTTCCTGCACCAAATTAGGGAAGTTTTTTTTTTGTTATTTTTCCAAATAGATTTCCAATTTTCAAAGATTTTTCAATGACAATTTACAGTCAATATTATTCTTTATTAGTTTCAAGTGTACAGCATAACAGGACTAAGAAGTACAACGTGGTAGTTACAAAATGTTCATGAGGATGGAAAGTGTAGCCTAAGGGATATAGTGAATCATATTGTACTAATTATGTATGGCGCCAGGTGGGTACCAGAAATATTGAGGGGAATGCTTTGTAAGGTATATGATTGCTCAGCCACAATGTTGTCATATACATTGTAAGCTAAATGACACATAATCATGGTCATGGGTTACTTGCCCTGGGAGTGTACTTAGGAGCCTGAGGTCCAAAGGAGATGTCTTGGTCATCATTGATTGCCTTATAACGTACAGCACACTACTTTGCGAAAGTAAGGACTCCACAAAAGTAGTTAATGCGGTCAAATGTAAATGTGCTAGGCTTGTGCTCATTGGGAAGGAATTAGCGATCTGAGACTAGTCCGGAGACCACCTAAATGTGTGTGCCTGGCTGGCACTGTAAACTACGCTGACCGCCGTAGGCTCTGGCAGCGTTTGTTTGGCTCTGTGATAACATTACATCACCTATTGGTTTACCTTCATGTTACTTTTATAGTCAAACATGATAAATCCTTACCATGGAAATGATGTTTGTATTTGACATTTGTGGCTGGGGAGCCGTCAATGGCAACTCTGAAGTCTGGTCGGTTTGAGATTAATTCAAGTCAGTTCAATTAAATCAGTACATGTTGAGTATATAATTAGCTGTAATTAAGTTCCCATATTTGGTTCATATGACTTTTTTTCCTTCTTATTAAATATACATAACTATTTCTACCTTAGTTCTCTATTTTATGCTTTGTATTGATAAATTTAGATATACTATATAGTTATTTATTGGGAAAATGTTAAAATGCCATAATATAGAATAACTTAAATATCTTTGCTTTTCAGATTTCAGTACTACCCAGAAATTTATAGAAGAGAATATTGGACATATGTGAGTTTCTCTAAACTCTTTTTGATAATATGGCATTTATTGTAATCTTATCTGATATATTTCAGAACTGTTAATGCTTCTCAAAAGTAATTTAAATAAAAACCATATCAAAAAAGTAAATACAGTGTTAATCTTAAATTTCAGATGAGATAATTTAATTGTCAAGAACTTATACAATTTACAGCCTCACACTTCGATAACTTCCAGAGGCTGGTCAACAAGTGGCTGTTCCCATGAGTCTGTTGAACGTGCATGGGCATTCTGCAGGTAGTCACTGTGTGCTCTGTGTGGACTGTTGCAGCGCCATCATTGCACTTGCTCAACATATTCCGGAGGCATCGTTCGAGGAAGCAGAAATGTTGGCAAAAGCCATGACGGAATACAAAGATCAATGCCTGGCCAACAGCACACTCTCTCAGTGTTTAAAATTACCTGTAAGTAAGCTGTTTGCATTTCTTAAACAAACTAGCTTATTTGTCAACACAGAAAATTTTTGGCTTGAAAGTCTAAAATGAGAGATACTCTGTGCCCCTCATTTTTATTTTACCTCACTTTGGTATCTAGGATGAGGTAGTTTCCTAAGAGAGGTGCAATTCTGTATTATGATGCACAGGGGGACTTGACTACCAGATTGCAGTCTATGCACAGCAGGACTTGTCCATGAGCTTGTGGTCCATGCCATATGCATACAGGCACAGGACAGCCAAAAGCCTGCTAAAGTACACAGGAGTACAGAGCTGCCCTCCTGAGCTGCCTCTCTCAACATATACTTCACTATCACACCCTCTTTTCTTGGCTTTTCCCACATAAGGTCACCATCTCCATCTCGAGGAAAGTATTGCCAAACTCCACTACTAAATACTTTACCAACACCTTCCCACTCTGACTTCATCACCTTGGGAGAGGAGGAAAAACACTGTTACTCAAGTGAAATATAAGCAGCAAAGAAAAAGTAAGAGGTTAAAGAGCCTTAGGACAAGGCAGAGAAACTTTCACAAAGTGGGAGATGGTTGTCAAGGGTGTGGGTCAGGATGCTCCGCCGCTGATGTTGAGAGAATGGCAATCTTTTCCCCAAAGCGTGATGCTCACTAATCATTGTATCAACTCAGAAGGTTGAGAAACTTCACAATGAATGAAAAGTGTCTTTTACTTCTCTGTTGTCCAGCAAGATGTTTTACTGGAAACAATATGTGCTATGGAGGGGCTGCCACAAAAGCATAATTTTTCACACTGCTGCAGTAAGGTTAACGATGAAAGAAGATTCTGTTTCTTCCGTAATAAGAAAGCTGATGTGGGATTTCTGCCGCCTCTCCCTACTCTGGATCCTGAAGTGAAATGCCAAGCTTATAAAAATAACAGTGAATCTTTTCTCAGCAAGTAAGTTTCATTTTAATTAAAAATGATGTAACTGAAGAATTATTCTTAGGCTAAAGAATATCTTAAATCTATTTCAAAGGGACATAATGATGTTCATTGAGCAATTAAGTCATTCACCACTTACTGTGTTTCAGGTTCCATGCTCAGTGTTGAGAATATGACTATGAATAAGATACGAAACCTGCTTCAAGGTCCTTTCATTAATGATGTGTATTTTCTAATGTGACGAGCCCTAGAACAGAAGTGTGTGCGTGGTGACGAATTGCTAGTGGAGGAAATAATATTACCTTCCCAAAGGGAAGGTGCAGCTTTTACTGAGGGTAAACATGAAATCAATAAATGTTTAGTAAAAACCTGTTTTCAATAGTGTAGTGATGGCAGAAGCAGGAAGCTGGTGTACTCATTGAAACCTAAATCATAGGTTTATATGAACATAAGTGAATATGATTCCTGAATCTCAGAGGCAGTGTGTCTAGGTGGCTCTTTTTAACATGGAAGGGAGAGAAGGAAGCTGACCATTTGGCAGCGTGGTGGGTACGGACAATAGCCACAGCTCAGCGCTCAGGGTTAGAATTGCAATCATCACTCACTTTAGAGTTGGCAATTCAAAGATAAGGCTCCAAAAGCCTTTCATTGGAGACTGGATAATTCTGCCTTATGTCAAACACTTCTCTAATGGAAAATCCTTCTTTGTACTTTCATTTTCACAACTTGATCTCCGTGCCTTTTCCCATCTTTCCTTTCCCTTCTATTTTCTTTCCCTCCCCTGTCTACCATTCCCTTACTTCTTTCCTGTCCCTTCTTCTCTCCTTTTTTTTCTAGTTATATCTATGAAGTTTCCAGAAGGAACCCCTTTGTCTTCGCCCCTACACTTCTTAGAGTCACTGATCTTATTGAGGAGATGACTAAAACGTGTTGCAAAGAACAAGACAGAGCCAACTGCTTTCAAACAAAGGTGGGCGTTGCATTTACTCCACGGAGAAGGCTAAGGAGTCATCCAACACAGTAGATTCGTATTGAAAATTAAGTTATAGAGAAGAATCATTTACCATTTATAACCATTCTCTTCTTACTTTGACTGGTTTTGAACCCACTGACCTCCTGCTGCTGGTCTAAAAGTTCTTATTTCCCGAGACCCTAGAAAGACAATGACCAGTTTCCAGGGCCTCCCCCTCCCGCTTTTTCTAAAGAAAGCCCTAGTGAGTGAGTATTCAGGGTAAAATTAGACATTTTGTCTTCTATCCTTGGCCGCTTTCTTATAGTTGACCATAAAATGAAACCATCCGGTAAAGATGAGGAAGCTCACAGCACACTACATGATTCATATTCCTGCCAAGTGCAACTCAGTTATCAGAAAGACTGGCTCCACCTTTATAATGTGCCACAAATGCGTATTTTTTCCTGGTATGTAAATTTACTACAATAAAAATCCCATAGATTTTTTTTTATTTATGAGCAAGCTCTGGAATAGCTTCGCTGACATGTAGCTAAGAAATAAGAGAACAGTGGGTTTGCTCTGCTTCAACAGGATTTTCTTTCTCCTTCAGGCAGAAACCGTCATACAATATTTAAAAGGATTATCTTCTTATCAAAAAAATGTCTGTGGGGCATATTTGAAATTTGGACAGCAAGTTTTAAACTCCATGTGAGTTTTATAATATGTATCTTGTCTGTACTTGTATTTTCTTGTCTGTGTTCTACATTGTTAAATCATTGATAACTTTATTTATACCCTCCCTAGTCCTTGAGTCTGAGTAGAGAATTGAGAACCAGGACACTGTGTTGGGATGAAAAAAGACTTGGTAGGTCGAGAGAGCACAGAGAGAAACAAGGCTACTTCTAGATTTTCTTTTGGTTAGTTGGGAATACGAGCTGGTTGGCCTGGGAGCTCCCAACTGGGAACTAAACTTCTACATCCTTTAGTATGACATAGGTATCCATCTTTGACTTTAATGACTAGGAAACAACTTTATATGGATAAGTTTTATATCACCTGGTCGCCCTAATCAATTAGTAATGGTGCCAGTGCAATGTTTTGAGAAAAATTCTGAGATTTCCAATTGATGAGCAGGAAACAGCTCCTGCTCATCATAGGGGAGCATAGGCTCAGCATAGGTGATGGCTTACCTCTGCTGACCTTGGGCTCACAACAGGAAGCCGTGGTCTTTACAAGGTGTGCTTTGCTATAAAAGTTATGGAAGAGACACATCTCTCAGGCCTCCCCCTCCTCTCCCCAGCCCAGGACGCAAACTAGGATTTTCAAAGAGATCATGCAGGGCACGCAATGCATAAACAGTCCTTGATAAAGACATCTGTGAAAACGCAAGGCTACCAATGCCTTTTTGTAGCTACTTATATTGTATCATCAAATAACTCCCTCTCATCTTACTTGCTATTCAAGTTTTTTTAGTGGTTTATCAATTCTCTTTCCAGATACACTGTTATACTTACTCACAAATTCCCCAAGATTGAATTTAAGGAACTCACTTCCCTCCTCGAAGATGTTTCCTCCAAGTACGGTGTGTGCTGTGAAGGGGATGTTGTACAGTGCGTCCGTGACAGGGTAAATATTCTCCAAAACAGAGTGAAGATAGTGGCTGTGACAGCCGTTTTTTATTCAGAAGTAGCACTGATGCATGGCTACTCTACCGCAATGAAATGAGAATGTTAATAGATTGTTAAATGATAACATAAAATAAATATACTAAAAAGTAAAATGTTAACAAATAAGCCCAAATAAAACTGTTTTTTTTTTAATATATGGGGTTATTTTTAGATTATCCAGCAGATTCTATTTCAAGTGGCTAAATATCTTTGGCATAAAATTTTATAAATTTAGAATTTGTGAACATTTATTTAGACCAAATTAAAGTATTTTTAATACTGCAAATCCCCTTTTAGAGATATTAGAAATCAATAGTAAAGCCCAGAGAATGATTTGTTACCTTTGTTTTTAAGAGCTGCTGTCTCTGTTTACTCAGGTTATTTAGGAGTAGTCTTTCTGAATAAGTGGATATGTTAATTTAAAGTAAGGGGGGTACATGGTAATGAAAAAATGCATTAAAAATAACTATTACTCTGTTCTTTAACATTATTCTCCAAGGGTGTATACTGGTAAATATATTGACTTAGTTTGAATTGTTTGTGCACAGAAAGTAACCAATTTTATTAAAAGTTTCCTGACTTCTCAGTTGAAATAAGACTTTTTCATAGTGACATTTAATTGGTTTTACTTTTTCAAATTTTCAGTGAAAGAATACGTTAATTAACCTGAATTTTAGAACATGAAGATACGCATATTTTATTTTAAGCAGTGGACAATAGATGTCCCCAAGAATAATTTTGTTCCTAAGCATACTCCAGTTAAAAGCAATCTCACTAGCTATTTATTTTTGTATTGTTCGTTTATGGAGAGGTGGGTTTTAGAATATAATGTACTGAATTAGGGTATAATTCAAGATTTTTCTATGAAGTTCAGAGCTGAGACAAAGGGATCATATTATATTCTTAATATCTTCTTTGATGCTTTTATAGAGAAATGCGAGGAATTAAATTACAGTTCATTAAAAAGAGAAATAATTCCAGACAACAAGACATATGTTGTTTAAAACAGTAATGGCCTTGAGTGAGATGTATGTGTGTTTGCAAAAACTGGGCTCAGGGTGGTTTATTGAAAACACGATGCCAACCCTCATCCCACTTCTCACCTCAACCCAGAGCTTCATCCGCTCTCCCGCTGCAGGGTGCGCCAGAGAGAGGGGCTGGGAGGGAGGCCAGCTGGAGCAGGGGCGCGGTGGCCTGCTGCTTTGGTGGAACTCAGTGTAGTTCGTGTGACGCTGGAACAGAGTAGCAACAATGTGCAGCCTTACTTTGGAGAAGAAACTAGGGGTCGAATCAGCTTTTTAAAAATTACCCAACTATGGTGTAAATTAGATAACTTCACCCTCTTAATCCTACAACTTTATGTGGAGATCAGAATTGGGATGAAGAGATAGAGTAAGACTTTTTTATTTTATACATCATTTAATAATTTGAACAGCTTGAAATGAATAATATCCATCAGAAAATGACAACAATGAGTAAAATAGCTTGTTTCAGAAGTCTTCATCTGGTAGTTGCTGTAGTGGTTCATTCTTTCTTATCAAATATTTATTGGGCCTCTACCATGTGCTTGGCAATGTAGTTTCATTCCACAAGAAAAGAAATCTAGGATTAATGATATTAAAGTAACATGTCTTTGATGGCCCTCATTCATGCACCGGTAAAGTTTTATGGGAAAGAAGCAACCTGTAGAATTTAAAAAGCCAATGTATCAGAGAAGTAGGGGTAAATTATTTATATGATTAATATTTAACAATAAATGGGAATTTATAAGAGTCCCATTTTCATAGTTATATCATCTAAAATCTTGAGTAATAAAGTTTGTTTAATATAAAACTTCATGTGAATTAAATTAATACAAAATTTAAATAACCTTTATCCACCGAAATAAAGCAATTTCAGATGTTATGCTCATGATTGGCTTTGCATTACATTTTGAAGGAAAATCTAGTCCTGACGAAACTGTCAAAGTAAGTTTATTTCATTCT
This sequence comes from Micronycteris hirsuta, assembly GCA_004026765.1. Classification (NCBI taxonomy): domain Eukaryota; kingdom Metazoa; phylum Chordata; class Mammalia; order Chiroptera; family Phyllostomidae; genus Micronycteris; species Micronycteris hirsuta. The sequence continues at coordinate 139,287 of PVJI01000700.1, read as the reverse complement.
TCCTTGGTACAGAGCAAAGTTATGAGCCATATTTGTTCAAAACAAGATTCCATCTCCAACAAAATTAAAGAGTGCTGTGAAAAGAAAATGCCGGAACGTGGCGAGTGCATAATTAACTCAAATAAAGATGACAGACCAAATGATTTATCTTTAAGAGAAGCAAAATTTACTGAAAATGAAAATCTGTGTGAAGAACGAAATGCTGACCAAGATATCTTCATGGCTAAGTAATATAACTCTATATTGAAATTTACAATCATAGAACAATCATAAAACAGAAACTTTTGATTTGACCTATTTTGGCTAATTTGGGTGGAAGAAATGGCGATCATTTAAATCATTGGGTATTACATAATTTTAAAAAATTGCAGTTGCAGATTATACTATTTTTACAATTTTCAGAAAATGCAACTCTGTTATTATAGTGATGGCTAACATTTATTGAATCCTTGACATGTGCCAGACAATGGGCTAAATATTTTACATAGATTATCTATTTCAACTCATACAGTGTCATGTAAAAAATGATTTTCCCCAATTTTTCAGATGAACAAATTGAGGTACAGAGAAAGTAAGTGATTTACTCAAAGTTCACAGCTAAAAAAAATGGCAGAGTAAGGATTTGACCCCAGAAGTTCTGACCTAAGAAATTGTAGGCTTGACTGCTGTGCTGTGCCACCCTCAAGCTGCTCATGGGAAAGTTAGTAGACTTGGAACCAAAGGGACAAGATTTGGGTCCTGGTTGAGTCACTGAGACACGTTAACTTCTCTGTACTTTAATTCATCATACATAAAATTCATGGAATAGTAATCCATTCATTCAAAGTTTATTGGTAATGAAGTATAATCCAGGAACTTTAATAGGTTAGACAGGGTTTCTATCCCCAGTAAGCTTTCATTAATAAGAAGTGGAACAGGAGAAGAAACAGAAGTATAACTGAGTGCAGGAAATGTTCTTTTATTTCCAATAACACTATATGCTAAGTAATGCGAGGGCAGAGGAGGAAGTGGGCAATTCTACCTGGGGTCCCTGGAAAGGTTTGACAGGAAGAAGTTCTTGAGGAAATCTAGACACGGGGTAGAGGGCAGATGGAAGTATAAATCCACGTGGTGTATGTGTGGCTACGAGGGGGGTATCTGCAAGTGAGCGACAGGGCGGTGAGAGGGAAAAGGAGCCAGATCACGCAGCCATGCTAAGTAATGAGATGCCACTGAAGGCTTTTCAATGAAGAATAAGGGAGGACAAAATCGCTTTTGTTTTTTAGAAACTTCATCTGAAATGAATCCCAGTTTGGGGCTTAGGTGGTTGGTAAGTAGTTTTCAGATTCAATAAGACGGAAAGCATGGGTAGAGGAGCAGGTACTGGGGAAAGGACCTCTGCACACTGACTCTGCGGCCCTGTAGAAAAACTAGTTGGGACTGTCACAAGACAATTTTACATGAAAACCTGGAGCCCTGGAAGGAGGCCTGCACTAAAGATAGGGTTATTGAATACTTACCAAATTTTAAGTGCTTCTCACTTACTAACAAATTTAATTTTAAAAACAACCCTCCTTGAGGTTAGCACACTTTTATTATTCTCATTTTACAAGAAAACTGAAGCACAGAGGTTAAGCAACTTGCTCCAAAGTGACATAACTAATAACTCTGTGGTAGAGCCAGGGTCCAGATGCAAGCAGTCTGACTCCGGACTCCTGTTCTTACACCCACCATGATCTAGTGCTTCTGAGAAGTCATGGTCCGAAGTGAAGTTAAAGTAAACCAATTGATAGATGTAATGCATTTCACTTCAGCCTGGCACATGTGCTTACCAAATGAAAGCAACTTTTATCATCCTCATCATCACTATTATAACATAAGTAGTATTTGCAGTGTGAGGGAAAATGATTGAGCAACAGTGAGCATGTTCAGTCCGAAACAAAGTTTTAAGGTGCAGTCTCTCTGGGTGTGAATGTTTGACACAGGACCTCAATGGATCGACCAAGCAAGGGTAGACTTCCAGGGGCTTTTGTGTGCAACATTTTGGTGGTGTGTTTTTAGGCATAATTTTATTCTTGGGGAAAGGTCCATGACTTAGGTCAGATATTAAGAGCAGTCCTTCATTCTCTGAAGAGTAACCACCTTTGCTTTTGTACACGGGAATATATTGCACAAATGGGACTGAGAAGACAGATGAAGAAGTAGGAGAGATGAGGTCAGAAAAACCAAGATTAGTCAAGACAGTCAAAGGCTGCCAAACGAAACAGATAAAAAGAGCTCACTGGACTTCAAAAATTCTCCTGAAGTATTGCTCTCACAAAACACAGAAGGCCACTTTAATTTATGTTAAGTGGATAAGATTCTTTTACAAGGAGGATTGTAACTACTCAGCTAAGACATTTAGCGAAGATACTCCTCTTTCAAGAAGAGTCTTAAGAAGAGAGTTTTATAGTTTTAAAAAGAATGAAGTAGGCATCACATGGAACCTAGGTTCACATTTTAGACTTCCACTAATAGCAAGGTGCTTAACTGGTCAGAGACGTAGTATCCTCAGCTATAAAATAGTGCTTATCTTGAGGACTCAGTAAATGCAAATGAGAAAGTGTAGAGGTTACAGCTGGTCCAGCCTAAGTTACTGCTCCATCAGCCTGATAAATCCTTTACTGCCAACATAATAATTAATTCTAAATAACTCTAACAATTCTATCCTCCAAATAAAAGCATTGTTGGTTTAAAACATAATATAAACTTAAATGTTAGACCCCAAACCATAAAAATCATAGAAGAAAACATAGGCAACAAAATCTTGGACATTGCTCATAGCAATATTTTATTGGGTATATCTCCCCAGACAAGGGAAACAAAATAAAAAATAAACAAATGGGACCACATCAAACTAAAAAGGTTTTACACGGCAAGGGAAAACATCAACAAAATAAAAAGAAAACCCACAGAATGAGAGAATGGGTTAATATCCAAAATTTATAAAAAACTTACAAAATTCAACACCAAAACCCAAAAAGCAACCCCCCCCAAAAAAAACAAAACTAAACTAAACAACCCAATTAAAAAATGGGCAAAGGACTTGGATAGACACTTCTCCAGAGAGGACATAGAGATGGCCAATAGACATATGAAAAGATGCTCAATATCACTGGTCATTAGAGAAATGCAAATTAAAACCACAATGAGATAACATCTCACACCAGTCAGAATGGCTATCATCAATAAATCAACAACAACAAGTGTTGGCAAGGTTGTGGAGAAAGGGGAACCCTTTTGCACTATTGGCAGGAATGCAGACTGATGAAGTCACTGTGGACAGCAATATGGAGGTACCTCAAAAATTAAAAATGGATCTGCTTTTTGACCCAATGATCCCCACTTCTGGGAATACATCTGAAGGAACTCAAAAGGCTAATTTGAAAGAACATAAGCACTCCTATGTTAACTGCAGCATTGTTTACAATCACGAAGATGTGGAAGCAGCCCAAGTGTCCATCAACAGATGAGTGGATAAAACAACTATGGGATATTTACACAATGGAATACTAATCAGCTATAAAAAAGAAGAAAATTTTACCCTTTGTGACAGTATGGTTGAACCTGGACAACATTATGCTAAGTGAAATGAACCAGTCAGAGAAAGATAAATATCATATGATTTCACTCATACATGGAATGTAATGAACAAACTGAACTAAGAAGCAAAATAGAGACAGCCTCATAGATAGAGAGCAGGATGACAGCTAAGGGAAGAGGGGAGGGATTGAGCAAAAAGGAAAAAGGTGTCATAGACATGTACAATAGTGTGGTGATTGCAGGGAGGGGCAGGGGAGTATAAGGAGACTAAACGGTAATGGAAATAAATAAACTCTCAGAAAGAACGAGAGAGAGAGGAAGGGAGAGAGAGAGAGAGAATGAACATCTGGGTAAAATGAATGCCTATGGTCAGAATGCGCTGGTGAATCACTCACTGCCTGACCACCTGCGGAGGAACATCATTTGAGAACAGACTCAGTATTAGACCTGACTACACTGAAAGCAGGATTTGGTGTCTTGCTTTCTCTAAATTCTAATGTATGCAGAATTTTACATATCGCAGGTTTCTTTATGAATACTCAAGGAGACATCCAGAACTGTCCACACCACAGCTCTTAAGAATCGCCACCGTGTATGATGACCTCCTGAAAAAGTGCTGCCGTGCAGAAAACCCCCGGGAATGCTACCGTCATGCGGTGGGTGCCAGCAGAGACAGGAACAAAACTCAAAACAACAAATACTTAAAAACTGATATCAAAGTTTTACTTTAGTCTGGGGGTAGAAAATGTGATTGACCAATTTGAGTCTACTTTAAATTCAGTGCAAGCTGACCACGGGGAAGACCAAAATCACTAGTTTGGGTTATACATAGTGTTTTGAACTACTAATCTTGTGTTGTTGATGCAAAAAATTCTTCTCATTACATATTTTACATTTTTATTTTCATTTATGTACTGTGTATTTTAATGAGCCATATTGGAAGTTTTTGTGATTTAGAAGTTATAAATGATTGTTAAAGATGATTAGAAAAGCGCCAAAAGTTACAAAGAAAAAAAAGTTTTCTGTCACCAAGAAATGGCTATAATTAACATTTTCTTTCATCTTTTTAATAAAAATGTGCAAACTCAGGGAGGGACAAAAGCAGGTTTACAGTTGTTTATATAGATAATAACACAAGAATAAACTCTGTGTTCTGTGCACTCACAATCGTCAACCTCCTTTTGCCCCAGCCTGTGTGTGTGCTTGTTTAAAAACAAGACTGAAATACTAGTTCTGGAGGAATTTTTGGAAATGTTTTTTATTTAATATTATAGAAAAATTTATGTCATTAAATGGACATCAAGATGTACTTTATATTTTAAATGGTAGCATACCATTATAATAATTTATGTGGCTGCTTTCCTGCTTTGTTGGGCATTTTAGATGTTTAGTTAGGTTGTTTTTAATTTTATAGGTGACCCTGAAATATCTCTTCACTCATTTTTGTTAATATTTGTTTTTATTTATATTTTGTATTTATTGTCGACACTGTTACAGACCCTCATTGCCCCCGCCCCCATCGTTGCCAGCCTCCACCCAGCCCCCACACCCCCTTACCTCTGGCCGTCACCACCCTGCTTTCTGTGCCTATGGGTGATGCATATACGTTCTTTGACTAATCCTTTTTATTATTAATTATCTGTAAGACAAGTTATTAGAAGGGAAATTGTTAGGTCAAAATATAGACTTTACAAAAAATTAATACAAATGGCCTAGTTAATTCTTGGAAAGTTTCTACCATCATATAGGCCTACAACAATGCTTGAAAATGCTCATTTTATTTTCACCTTCACCAAATATTGTACATGGAAGTTATATTTACTAGATTTATATGTAAAAAATAGAGTGTTTTAAGCATACATTTATTTGATTTTTTAAATGAAATCAAGCTTTTCTCATGTAATTTTGGATATACTATTTATGTTTTCAATAAATAATTTATTCATGTCTGTTACTCATTTTCCTATTGAAATTAGTGTTTTAATATTAATTTATATGGATTCCTATGTTTTATAGAAATTATTGACATTTCCGATTTGTTTTTCATTCATTTGATATGTGTTACTTTTGATTTATTTAAATAATTTCCTCCACTAGCCATTAAAGCCAGTTTACCCCAGTCCACAATTGAGCAACGAAGTAAGAAGACGTGAGTTTGGTACTGCTCTGCCACTGTCTGGAATGAGGAGGTCTTTTTCTGATCCTAAATGAACCACACTGCCATCATTTTTTTTTTTAAACATGGAGACACAGTTTGTCCCACAGTTTCCACCCACTGGTGGGTGGTTTTCTTTCTGGTGTTCATTCAGTGTCTGATTTTATGTCTCATGAGAGAGAGTTTGTCAAATATTAGAAGACCACTATTAGAAGTTTTAATTTCCAATTCTAAATAGTGAAAAGAAAGTATAAAATAAAGATAAATGGGATTTAAAATAGTCTGCAGCAATGGTTACTAGCTGGGTCATTCTAGGCTATTCACTACTTCACAGGACCAGTTTCCTTTACGTAAAAACAGAGAAAACAATTACTCAGGCCACTTCAAAGTGAGAATTGAATATAATCATTGTCTCCATAAGATTTGAATTGTACTTTATAAACTGGAAATCTCCCCCCAAAACAGTATAAAATAATGATGATGAAAAATGTGGACTTCTACATTTAAGAAAAATACATAGCTAACTATAACCATAATAGATAAAATGCAAATTTTTACACACACACATATAAAGAAACATACCTTTAGTTTAGTGAGTAATGTATGGTAATGATATTTTGAAAATATTATGTAAATAAAAAGCTATTGACAAGTTGATGTGAAGTTTATGATTAAATTTTGGATGAAACATTCATAAACATGATTGTTCTTATTTTCAGGAAAGCAAATTCAATGAGACAACTGAGAAAAGCCTCCGGATGGTACAACGGGAATGTGAACATTTCCAGAGTTTGGGGGAGGACGGTGTGAAATACCAGTAAGTTGTCTGCACAAGCAGGTTAGCACTTGTGACCAGGAAGAAATTCAGAGAGCCACTGAGTGTCAGTACTTCAGCTCAGCCTTCGAGTTAGGGTGAACCCATAAGCTCTGGGAAAGAAGAAAACCACAAAAGTCAGGAATGTACACTGAGCTGTCACATTAAGCCTTTGACAGGATGGAGGCTAGAAATGAAAAAAATACAGGATTCTGGACAAATCGATTCTAGAATGTTTTAGTTTCTGTTTGGACTTGCCTTTCTCACTCTCAACCCAGAATTTCTGGATTCTTCCCCAGTAAGGGGTGGGGGTTGGGTAAAGCAAACTTTTGGTTGTTACAATTTCTCAAATAAAAAAAGATTTGTCCAGGATTTAAGCCCATCTTACTGAGTTTATGAAAAATTCTGGATTTGCTTAACACTTGAATATTTATTTTTTGGTGAGCATTCATGAATAATATGCAGTTTATTCTGGATTTCCTTAATTAATTACCATACTAATGTAGTGTGTATTGAAACCAAACATTTTCAAATCGAAATGAAATAAAACATGATTTAAAAAATGTAATTTCACTTAGCATAATATATTCCGGTTCCATCCATGTTGTCACAAAAAGTAGGAGTTCCTTCTTTCTTTCTGCAGCATAGTATTCCATCATGTAAATATACCACAGTTTTTTGATTCACTCATTTACTGATGGGCACTTAAGCTGATTCCAGCACTTGGCTATTGTAAATAGTGCCTCTACAAACATAGGGGTGCATAAGAAAAATATGGAATAAAGCCAGTTGGTGAAAGAAAAATACCATATGATCTCACCTCTAAGAGGAATCTAATGAGCAAGATAAACTAATGAACAAAATAGAACCACAGGCATGGAAACATGGAACAGGCTGAAAGTGGCCAGAGGGGAGGAAGAGGGGGAATAATGGGAAAGAAGGGGAAGGGAGTAGACAAAGAACATGTATGAATGACTCATGGACATGGACAATTGGGTGGGAATTGATCGTGGGAGCCGGGGTGGGAAGGGTGGACTAGAGCAAAGGAGGAAAAATTGGGACAACTATAATAGAATAACAATAAAAAAAGATTTTAAAAATTCTGTTTTAATAAGGAAAAATAAAATTGCTAATAGAACTGTAAAAACTAAAAAGTAAAAAATCTGATTTCACTATTTCTGCAGTCTTCCTGTTTGCTTAGAAGTCACTCAGCCCATTAAAGATCTTAGTTTCCTTCATTTCAGATTATCTCTTTCCAACATGTGTTTATTAAATTTTTTCTTTAAAATATTTGTTACCTATTTCAAGCAGAATTTCACACACTAGCCAAGGTATTTGCTGCCAACGTGCTCCTAATCTCACAGGTAAAATAGGATGGACAAATCTGAGAGTTTGTGAGATTACTATGTAATTAGAAAGAAGCCAAAATACAGAGATCTAGCAGACAAGGTGCAGGAAAACAGGGAGTGAAGAGACAGTTCTTTCCCTTTTTATGAGAGAGCTGAGGTCACGTTGTCCTTACATTTATTGTTTGTAGCCTTGAATGGTCAAGGTTTCAAGTAGCTAGACAAGGGAAAATGGATATCTGCTTCATTCAGAACCAAACAGACCAATGTCCTTTCAGCTACTTGATCAAATTCACAAAGATAGCCCCTCAGCTCTCCACTGACGAAGTAACCTTTCTTGGAGAGGAAATGGTGAGAGCTTTGGCCACCTGCTGCACACTGAGTGAAGAGTTTGCCTGCGTCGATAACTTGGTGAGCATGGACCATGTACCTCACACACACACACACACGCACACCCTTATTGCTTTATAGCAATTATCTGTTTTCCTCTCTTCATTGTTTTCAATATTGTTAAGCTAGGAATATCAAGTTTTCTTTTTGGCTCACTGAATCAAAACCTTAAGAAGCAAAAGAGAATGTCTTAAATATTTTCTTGGGGTTCTCCAAATCATCTTCCTTACTTCTTATTTATATTAGAAGTAAATTATTAGGGTACATGTTTTAGGAATCATAATAATGTTTCAGAATGATATGGGAAACTTGATAATTTTAAGTAACATTACAAATTCTCCCTCTTGCCCCACCAGGTCAGTAAGGGAATTGCTGCTTCCCACCCAATTGCAAATCGAGTGTGTTTCTTTAGAGCGGGGCGGGCGGGGGCGGGGGGTGGTGTACAGCGCCCTGGGAAATTCCCCAGGAAAGGAATCAATCTAAGAGCCATAGTATTTGGCTGCCATTTTCATTTACCTATCTGCAGTGAAAAAACTACAAATTTGTATATATAATAACAAGGAATTAACCTCTAGGCATTTAAATTGCTATGGCTTGAAATGTTGTTGTATGTAATGCCGCTCAGGACTGCAGCTTCTACTTCTCTTTGTACATCGTGTTGTGTTAGGAGTGCATGTTTTTTTCTCAGTCAAGTTAGCAGTGAACTTAGAACAATCTATTCATCTAACAGTATTTCAAAGCCCCATTCCAGTTTTAAAGTCCTGTCTGCGTTTCAACTTTCGCTGGTACAGGCGGACTTGGTTGTTGGAGAGATGTGTGGAGTGAATGAGAACCGGACCGTCAACCCTGCCGTGGATCACTGCTGCACCGCCAGCTTTGCCTTCCGGAGGCCCTGCTTTGAGGCCTTGGGGGCCGATAAAACCTATGTGCCTCCATCTACCTCCCAAGGTTTATTCGCCTTTCACACAGACTTGTGTCAGGCTCATAATGCGGAGCTCCAGAGAAAAAAAGACAGGTACTGACATTCTCTTCCATTCACCTTTTTGTTTGACCCGAAGACACACCGTGTGTTGACGAGAAAGTTTGTTGTAATGGATATGTGATTTTGGTGTCCGAGTTCTGTTCCTTCCATCAAATTGTTCTGTCTCTCTAATTAAAACAAAAAACAAGCAAACAAACAAAAAAACACCAAAGCATGTTGATTGCTTTATTTATACATCAAAACCTAGCAAGAATTTTTTTTTGTTGCTAAGGACGTGGGGTGTCCAGTAGATTGTGATTTGGAAAGGTGAGTTAGAGTAGCCAGCAGAAAGGCTCATAGGTAGGAGTATAATGATCAAATTTTCTTGAGAGAATGCCCTAGATGTCTGCCTGGGAATCCCACTTAGTGTTTGAAAAAAAGAGGGGTCTAAAAGAGACAGGAATTTCATTTTTATTTTCTTAGGTAATATTATAAATGTCAAGAAACATGACTTATTTCTTAATTTAGGCAATGCCTATATGAGGTAGAGTGGAAATAAATTTTCTAGAAAGATCAGCTGTCGTCACATATTCTACAACAGTGTGATAATGAAGGCCTAATACATGTTCACGTTTTAATACCACCTTGCCTGTAGTTACATAACCCTGTAAAGAATGTTACCATGGCATCTGTCCTATAAGTTTAATAGGAAAATTCCGGGAGATCCTTTCAAAAGTGTAATATTTTAACTTTTATACTCACCCAAATTGAGACCCCCTCTTCCCCCAAGATACATGGTACTGTAACAAGCATTTTGGAGAAAAGGAGCTTAGGAAAGAAATCTTCAATTGATTCTCACTGAGACCTTTGTGTCACAGGTTTCTCGTCAATTTAGTGAAGCTGAAGCCTGAACTTGCAGACGAGGCGCTGCTGTCACTGCTCACGGATTTCAGTAATCTTGTGGACACATGCTGCAAAGCGGAGGGGCCCCAAGCCTGCTTTAATGAAAAGGTAATTATGTTCTTTTCCACTGAAATTCTGCTGGTATTTCTGGTCAAATCAAATACAACAGAACTCCCAGTAAGCTCCCGTTTCTCCCCACAATGTCTCCAAGGCTAATGTTTGAGAGCACAATTGCCAAAGCAGCCTGTCTCTGATACAGTTTTGGCGCTGTCTCCTTGGTGACAACGTGGTGTAAGAAAAGATGTCAGGAAAACCTGTGACACATACGTACTTTGTGCTCACTCAATGCTTCGGGCACACTCACACATGGCTTTCACACTGTTTGAGACTCCTCTAACTTTTCCAAGTGACTGATTAGTCTGTGAGAATTTTGGGGGTGAACAAATCGTTAGTTCTTAAAAATATTTTCAATGTAAAATATTTAGAGGCATTAATCAATATCTACCATCTACCTGAGTGACTGTGCACCCATGTAAAGGGGAGGATAAATTCATTGGCAGTTCATAAAAGGCTGAGGGTGTCTGAACTGAGGTTCACTTGAAAAGAGAGTTCACTGTCTCCCTGTATAATATACGAGTAGTTTAATTTTTCTTTCCAAAAGTCAAGGCAACAGGCTTCTTTAAGTTTAAATAATATCTTAAATTTTAATTCCTATATGTTATGTTATGTTATGTTATTTATTTATTTATTTAAATTTTTCCCTCTCAGGTTCCAGAACTGGCAGCCAAAAGCCAGGCTTCTTGAGGAACATAAAGTAAAAACCACCAAAGGTAATACTTTCTCTCTCAGTCAGATGCCAAATATACTTGCGGTTTCTTGGTTGCCCTGGCTTTTCCCCTCTCACACTTCAATGTCTATTTCTAGTTCACCCCCTAGGCCTTGTACCTAACAGACCCCAATATTGGTCCTGTCACGTTTTTCGGGACCTCCACCACTCCTTATGGGCTGGCACTGCCGGCACTTCTTACTGTTCGAGCAGTTTCCTAAATAGCCCGAAGACGCGCACTGCTTGCCCCTCTGCCATTGCACTCAGCTCTGGACCAGAAAGGGGCAGCGTCGAACGTGTGAATGTTGACAGACAGAGGAAGGGTTGGGATGACCCTTCTGGGATGACACGCCTCAGTAAACCTGTTCCAGAAGTTTTGCTGCAGCATTTACATATACACAAAGCAATGTTTGTGATTTCAAAAAGAAACGTAAAGGATGCCCTTTCTTCTGCAGTTTGGGTAAGCCTCAACGCACAAACTTTAGGAACAAAATGTTGCACAGATATAGCAATGATGTTCAGTGCCTGCGAAGAGAGACCTGGACCACCACAGAGAGGAGGTTTGTATCTACAAGAGGCAAAAAATAGTTACCATGAACTATTTTTTAAAAGATTTTATTTATTTATTTTTAGAGAGAGTAGAAGGGAAGGAGGAAGAGAGGGAGATAAACATCAATGTGTGGTTGCCTCTCGCGTGCCCCCTACTGGGGACTTGGCCCACAGCCCAGGCATGTGCCCTGACTGGGAATCAAACCAGTGACCCTTAGGTTAGCAGGCCCATGCTCAATCTACTGAGTCACATCAGCCAGGACCATGAACTATTTTTTATAAACATGACTTTTCATCACCCCAGCTATAATATTTCACACTCTTTTGTTGCATAAGATACTATTTTTTTTTTTCTTCCCAGGTTATGGAGAAAAAAGAGAAAGACCAACTTACCTACTTCCAACTATCCTGTGGTGAATTTCATTTTCTGAGATGAACACAGTAAAAAGATTCTGCTGGAACCTTTACCTGAAATCAAGTTATTGCAGCAAGCAATAAACAATGAAATTGTAAAGCTAATTCTCAAAGACTGATTTCATGTGTCAAACTGATAACAAAATTAAAAAATCATGATTTATTTAGTCCATCAGCATCTCTGGCTCACTGGCTAAATCTACTCCATGGAAGGCAGGACTCGAAATAGCAACTGTGTGGGCAGAACCCTCACAGATCCTGTTCTCGCTGCCACGGGGAAGGAAAAGGGAGGCTGAGGGCGCCCAGCGCTGCTGCCACTGCCACCGCCACCATCACTAGTGAGCACCGAAAGTTTTCCATGTACCCAACACTGCCCTAGTACTTTTCATGCATTATCTCGTTTAATCCCAGTAACTCCATGAAGTAGACATCATTTCTAGTCCCATTTGACAAACAGGGAATCTGAGGCTTGGGGAGATAAGCTCATTTGTCAGGGTCATATGACTCGTAATTGGCAGAACCAAGGTTTGAGTCCTTTAGTTCCAGAAGAATATTCTTAGTCCCTGTACGCACTACCTCTCAGGTATGGCCATGGCGTGTGCCTTATAGAATCCGTTATGTAGAGAGAAGGAAGAGGACAGTGCCCCTTCTCTCCCTCCATAACTAGCCAACATTGCTGTTACATTGAAGCCGTGCGTGCTTGGCAGTGATGTCTAAGGAGAGGGCGGTCTGAACTGGGAAGCTAGGAAACGAAGGTTGTTCATGGGCTCAGGGCCTGATCATCCTTATCAGTCTCTAAACTTTCAGGCTTTTAGTCTTTCAATGTCTGAAATTGAAGATGATGATCACTTAATAAATGATACTTGAGAATATTCAAAGAGTTCTTTTGGAATAACATTTAGAACATAGTTTGGGGGATTCTTATTCATTTATTCAACAAATAGTTATTATACTGTTATCATGTGCCAGATATTGTGGATACAAATGTGAGCTGTGTAGACATGGTTCCTGCATCTTGCGGGGCAGGGGAGAAGGACCATAAGCAAGCCATCACATGTGTCAGAGGCGCAGGAGTGAAAAGGGCCCTGCTGTGGTCCCCCTGCACAGTCACTCAGTCTAAGCTGAAGAAGCAGGGTGAGAAGGGGGTGGGAAGTTTCAAATTCCTACTGCCATTAACTTGCTGTACGGTTTCAGACAAGTTTCCGACAACCTAAGACCTCCATTTCTTTGTGTAGCACAGGAGAATAATCTCCATTTCACAAACGCTTCACAGAAACATATCAAATTACTATATTATAACGTAACCAATGCAATTGCCAGCAGATAATAGGTATTTATTTCATGAAGCTATTTTGTCCTTTTACCATTTTTCTAAGTACTCTGCTTTACTAATAAGGATAACAAGGAAGAACGTTTTACTTAAATAATGAACTGTAAGTTCAGTAAGCAGAAGTGAAACAGAGCACAATTAGGTAATTCAATTTTGTATCTAAAAGTGGACCTGTGCCCGATACTACGCTAACAGCAGCTATGCAGCCTGAGCCCCAGGAGCCCATTACCACCATAAGGCTCCGTCACAGAAGAAACTGCCATACAACTCTCTACCGATGTGCCAGAGAACAAATTAATATCAGTCACTGCGATGTGACGGGGGAAAGGCATGGTTTATTCAAAACACATTTTGCACGGAGAGGAGAGAATTCAGAACAACTTACTCTGTATTGCTCAGACAGAGCTCATACCAATAAATAACACATACCTAGACTTGATGCTGGAAGAATTTTCTAGTGCTAGAGCTGCTTATAAAAGTGGTAAGCCTTGTGGTGCACTAATGAGTGTCGGGGCTAACGAGTGCGCGAGTAGTCTACAGCTGAGTGTTTGGTTGGATCTAGGGATCTAGCTGTAGTTTTTCTAAAGTTTGCGGTGCAAATAGTATTTTTAAAAAATCGTCAGTGTGTTTGCACTTATGTACCTTCTATTTTTGTATACTGAAGGTCAGGGTGAAGATCTTATTGTCTTAGAGAACAAATTCTTTGCTGTCTTTTGAGTCCTATCACAAAAGTCATTCTCCACCTTCACTTAAATGATCCCCACTGCTTGTCTTTCCTCTGGTCTGAAATTCCACCATCAGGCACTAAGAGAGGACTTAACATCTTACTAAGTGTTCAAGAGTTTCACTCTGAGAGAACGGTTCCCCTGGAGAGTTAATTTCATCCAATTTTTTAAAAAGGGGAGTCAGTGTAGCACACATACAACAATTTCTTCCCCCTTAAGTGCCTACTCCAATCAATCAATAGTGGCTGTCCTGTGGCATTGCACTGTGAATGATTTGGGGGCTGAGTCTTGATTCAGAGACAAAGAGTGCAGCCATCAACTAGTAATGTCTGCAATGGGTGACAGTGACAGCACCCACCCAAAGGACTTGCCATCCCTAGAGTCATAGGTCCATTTCTGACAGTTCCCCCAGGTTTAGAGTAAGATCTCAAGGGAGCAGCTCTAAGGATGCATGGCAGAAAGGACGTTGAGCATTAGGACTGTTTTGAGAACCCTGAGAAAGATGATGAAACCCCGCTGAAGGTGCTCTTCTGTCTGCTGACCCTGCTTTCTATCACATGTGGCCATGCATGCTCTTTACGTTAACCAGTGTGCTCCAACTTTAAATAGTAACAGTCTTGTTGTTGCTTTTCAGGCAAACACATCTCTTTTACTTGTGATATCCCTTTGCCTAGAAGACCAGAACTGTGACTATGTGGGTCACAGAATCAAGCAGTGCGCCGCCAGCCTAGAGATGGCCCAGTCCAACCCCCCATCTGTAAATGGGGAAACTGAGGACAGAAATGGCTGAAGTAGTAACCAGTGACTTCCCATTTCCAAAAAGTTTGGACTTCACATTTATTTTAGATTTTTTATTTGATCAGTAGTTACGTGTTTCCTGCCCTGGACCCAAGAACTGAATGACAGGCAAAGCAGACAGAAGCTGAGGAACATTGGGGCCTCAGCTTTTGATATTAGTTCTTGGCTAGTACAGGATCTGAAGTTAGGCAAACCGTAATTTCTACTTGGGAGCCCATGAGCAAATAATATGACCCTGAGTCGTAATTCTTTATTCAAGAAAAGGACTATTGCTCTTATGTAGTTGTATAAAGTGCCAGACTCACAGTAAGCACTCAGTAAATGCACTCTGTTCCCTTAGGTTTTCACCAAAAGCCTGTGCTCCTGACTCTCTCCATGGGCTTGAATGTATGCCTGGCACTGGAACTGGAGACTTAATCATCTATTTGAATTCGAGGTAGTACATGTTTGTCTTCTCCCCTGCCCCTTTAGAACTTTGTACATGTCAAACAGACACTTCCAGGAAATGAGATATTTACCAAAAGTGTTTATTGATTCCTTCATTACAAGGCCCATATGGTGTAATCTTGAGAAAACAAGTATATTGATGTGATTCATTTTAAAATCCACTATTCATTAATGAATGGCTATCCATCAACATTTCTTCATTGCCATGAATTCTTCAATTTGATCAGGTTTGTAGTGGCCTCAAAAAAATATTCACCAGAAGAAGTTTAATTATTAATATTAATCACTTAAAAAGTCTATAAAAGGATTCTTCAATTCTTTCAAATGATAGAACACCTTCTATAAAATTTTGTCTGAAATAATGAAGGCTGTTACACTCACATCTTTTCTGTTTGTTTTCAGCTACATTAAATGTCAAACTCTTCTGAGAAGTTTCCTAGATGCAGGTAGGAAATCCTATTTACAATGTATGAATTCCATGTGCTAGGAGTAAGACGTAATGACTACTGAAGTGTGTACGGAAAGACTTAGCTTTCTCAGCACACATTTCTGACAATAGGGTCATTAAAAATTTCTAGACATTAACTTGTGGAACAAGTAAAGGAAGAGAGCTAATATATTGAGACAATCCACAGGAAGACGTCACGTTAGCCTTAATTTCACTGTAGGTGAAGAAATGATACATCTAAACCTTGTATTTAAAATTGGTTAAGTGGTTTTAGATAAAGCAAAAGTGTTCATCATAGCAGGAATAATATTAGAGCTACATTATTTAGTATCTATTATGAGCCAGGCACTGTGATCACTGCTTTGCATATGTGGTTTCATTTAATACGAACAACCATCCACTGTAACACAACTTACATTTCACAGGTAGAGAAACCGAGACTCTAAGAGCTTAAGTTACTTTTCCAAGGCCACCTTAAGCATCAAAGCTTGAAGATGAACTCAGAATAGCTGTCTCTAAAACCTTCCCCTGGGTTAATAGAGCAAATAATAATGGTTCCTTTATTTAATAGATAGCTGCTAAGCATTTTAGAAGCTATTAATATAAGAAGGAAGATATTGTTTTCAATAGAAAACATGTGTGTGAGTAGAGGCGATGAAGAAGATGAAGATGATGAACAAATCCAAGATGTGTGAGATACTGCTTTTGCCAAATTAATCAAACTTTAATTTTCTTAATATTTTTTCAACGTGGTATTTAACCTAATGTGAAGAGTTAAATAACCAAATCATCAAGTTTAATTAATTCAGAAGTGTCAACATAAGTACATGTAACTTACTTGTAGGCTAATGATAGATTTCGATTATATAATATATTTGAAAAGAAGTAAGTCATTCACAGGATACAGTTTAAATATAAATATGATATATTTTGGTAATTTTTCTAATTTATGATAATTAAAACATATCTGGAAATGTATGGGTGCATAAGTATAGATTTCAGAATTTTAAAGGGGGATGTCAATTTGGAAAATTTCCTCTTACACATATAAAGTGTTTTTTTTTTCTTTTTTCAGCTGCGCAGCACACTAATAGCCAGAATTATCTGGAGGAGAACTTAAGAGACATGTGAGATTTTTAATCAAATTCTTTTCTGAAACTTAAAATCACATTAATTATGTGGGGGGAGGGAAGCGGGACAATGATTCAATAATGATGGAGCAAAGCGGTTCAACTCTAACACTCACACGGTCCTGTTTCAGCATTAGCATTATGGTTGCTCAGTTTCTTCAGAAATCCACTTATGAAGAAGTACAGACCGTAGTTAAAGAGTTGCTAGGTTTTGCAGAGAAGTGCAAGAGCCTCAAACTCCATGAGTCACCTTCAGAATGCTCTCACCAGTTGGTACGTGAATCATGTTCTGCCTCTCTCTCTCTCTCTCTCTTTTTTTTAAAAAACTAAATTGCAACCAAAGACGTTGTTATAGGTAGGACTTGGTGAACAAATTGGTAGGGGATTGTGAGGCAGCATTATGTACGATTCCTACTCAAGATATACTCTTTATATGTTTATGAACTTACAGTTTATCAGCTCATTTCTGGCACCCTTCAAACCAAACATTCAGGAGGATGAATTATGGTCCAGAATGTCAGTTTGTTAAGTTGGTTGCTCTGCTGCTGTCCCTGAAACACTAATGTATGCCTATCTTATGTCGGCAAATTCTTAAATAGCACGAACACAGGCTGCCCATCTATCTACCTGCCTACTTGAGCAATTACTCTTATGCCAAACAATTTAAAATACAAATGAGTAGTTTTCTTCTTTATTTGTAATATTTTACTCCATCTTTATGGAGCTAAAACCTACCTTTGATCATATTCTTTGTAGATATATAAAAATCATTAGCCTTATTAGAAACAGATTTTAAATGAAATACTTCTATCAGCGGCTAGTCTCATTTATTTTATAGTGATTTCTTCTTATTTTTCTTTCAAAAGATGAAGATTTTATGCCCTTATCCCCCAAATCTGAAAACGTGTTACTTGAGGTTTACAGCATCCTGCACATTTATGGCTACCCAAAGATATTTGAAAATGAACTGAATTATTACATTTCCACTTGGAAACTTGACAATGAACGCACAGTGCTTCAAAGTTCAATTCTTGAAACAAGTTGCCATGGAAATAAAACTAAAAGCAATTAAGAGGCATGGAACGCAGACTACTATCTATTGGTAGATAATTCTCATTAAAAATACCTTGATTTCTTTAGGCCCTGGACATTCTGGCTTATGTTTATTTTAATATCTATGAACTGTATGAAAATGAAACAATTACATAGGCAATGAGAGATTGATTAATTTTATTTGGTCAATGTCCAACATGTGAGAATTTAGACTTAAAAACCTGAGAGGTTTTTGCTCAGAATGACTACGTCCAGGGACTACTGGATACAAAATGTAACATTCTGCACTCAGTCGCCTTTTCTAAGAAAATAATAATTCTTTGCCTTGCCTGTGGTTAGGAATGTAGAGCACACAGCCTTCCCCTTTAAGTTATTATTTCCTCCTGCAGATGACTACCTTCCTAGAGCACATTTGTAATAACCAAGGAATGGCCGACAAGCATGTTCTTTCTGACTGTTGCAAGACAAATAACACAGCAAGACAAAAGTGCTTTCTATTAAGTAAAAAAGATGATGCAGATTACAGGGACACATTCCAAATTCCAAATCCTGAGAAGATCTGTGAGATGAGCAAGGAGGACCCAGTGTCAATGAAGAAGAGGTACCGAAAGTCATTTCTCCTTGCCATTGTATTTGGAGAAGAGTGTTTTCCAATTTTGGAGACAGGTCTTTCTTACATAACAGTCTCTGAGAACACAATGCTTTATTACATGAAACTGAAGTGAAAATTTGAGCTACAATATATTTTTTCTCTTTCTAGGGTCTCAGTGAATTAGAGTCTCAGTGAACCCCACAGGGTATGGAAATGTCTGTGCCCTGAAGCCATAAACATGACTAGGACCTGTAATGGGCCCATCTCCTGAAGGTTAGATTAGTCAGACTGGCAGCAAGTGATGTGGAAATGTGCAGTCAAGTTGGCAAAGCATAATAAACGCAGAGTACTGGAGACAGAGAGCAGGTAATAGCTCAGGCAAGAGGCTGGCATTTAGGATGTTCATCAAGAGATATCAGGGAGGGTATGTGACAGGCATGGACAAAGAGTCTGCCATTGGGAACCTAGGAATAAGTAACACTTGTGGACGTCAAAGATCAGTTTTCTACTCAAGAACTCTGATTCTCTAACTCCCAGCTGAAGTGGAGAGCATTATAGCAAATGCTACAGGCAAGTTCATATTCTGGTTTTCTGGTCAACACAGCATAAGTTTACCTGTTGAGAGTGGGGTGCTAGCAAGTGACTGGGGTTTAGAGGCAGGAAATCAATACCCAGAGAGGCAGAAATGACCAGGGAAATACAAGGTTTCAGTTCTCAAGGAATCTAATTGTGGACATTTCTCTAAGACAGGCTTAGACACCAGGAATGAGGGCAAGACCTGATTGCTGGGTCCAGAGGGCAAGAGCATGGTGGAGATTTGACTTCAGGTTTTAATTATGAAACATTAGACAAGAGATGAATGAGCAGAGCTGAATAAGGCAAATTTTTTAATTCACCCATACAAGGACAGATTGCCTCAGAAATTACTGAGCTTTCTAGAAAAAATTAAATGGGTTCAGTTGCTTAGGGATAGGGTTTGGGCAGGTTCCCAACCTGTCTGATATTAGGGGCAACCAGATGGGAACTGAACTACGAGCGTGGCTGCCTCTTTGCTGTAGTGCTATCCGCTGCGGGTGAGAATTAGAGTTCGATTTGGGTTGAACATTCAGAGATTTAAAAATCTAACCAATGCTCAGGCAGTGCATTTAACCTCTTCTTGAACATTTACAATAAAGTCAGTAATTAAGGAGTTATTTTATATGCTAATTTTAACTCACGTGCACATGACTAAATATTCAAGAGAAAAATAATTTTCTAACTACCTGCCTCATAATTATAAACCAAGACCTTTATTTCATTTTCAACTAAGTACACTGTAATTCACATCAAAGTTAGAGAAAATTCATCTGTTTTGGAGTCAAAAGATAGCAGAGCAACTTTCCTAGTCTCGAAAGAACTTTTGGATGATCTTGAGAGACACCGCTTCACCCAACAATAGCTTCTAAATTTAATTCCTCTGCACTTGCGTGCAATCCTGACTTCACAGTTCAGTTGAGACTATTGAACTTTTTACCTTCTTCTACTTAGAAAAGAGTGAAATGTTTTAATTACTGACTTCCTTTCCCCACTGGCCCAGAGGAACCGTTGGTCACTTCACGGGCATTCGGAATGTCTGACTAACCTCGCAGTGAGCTACTGTAAACATTTGATGCATTTAAGTATAGTGCTATCTCATGTCTTTCACCACAATATGCTAGATGTTACAGGTCAGCAGACCTGAATGAACCCTAAGTTTTCAAGAAACACTGTCAGCACATGTTCTGGAACTCCAAATTCCATGACTTTGGGTTTGTCAAATTATAGGTACATTTATGAAACATCTAGAAAGCATCCATTCTTGTACGGACCCACTATCCTGGCCATGTCTGCCTGCTATGAAACAGCTATTCAGTCTTGTTGCCAAGAAGAAAATAAGATGGAATGCTTCCTAATAAAGGTAAGATGCTCATATGTCAACTGTTATTTAGGGCCTTGCTGTGCAAAGTGTGGCCCGTGGCCAGCAGCATGCGTATGACCTGGCAGCTTGGTAGATGTGCAGAGTCTGAAGTTCTTCTCCAGAGCTACTCAACAAGACTTCATTTTAACAAGACACCCAGGCAATCTGTGTAGTCATTTAAATCTGAGAAGCATGATCTGACGTAGATATTACTTCATAGTAAATGTATAATATTTCAGTTACTACTGCTATGTAAAAGAAGACCCCAAAATTTAGTGACTCAGAACAGCAATCATGTTATTATATCACAATTTTTGTGGGTCAGGAGTTCAGGAAGGACTCACCTAGGGGGTTCTGTCTCAGGATGTTTTGTGTGATTGTAATCAGACATGAATGGTCGGATCTGAAACTCTGAATGGCTGAAGCACCAGGGGGCTGGCTGATTCAACATCTCTTTCTCCTTACAGAATCTCAGGGCCTTTCCAAGCAGTCTTGCTGTTGACATAAGAATGTTAAAAATCCCCTAGAGAATTTTTAAAAGAATTTATTTGAGCCCAAATGATGACAATGCCAGGAACCAAAATCTCAAATGCCTGGGAGAAGGGCAGTTTTGCAGTTTCTTTTATCTATTTGGAATTAAGAAGAGAATGTAAGGATTACATGAAGGTGAGAGAATGCAAGGTGGGGATTGGATTACAGGACAGTTAACAGTATTACGTGTTCTCTTCTGGGCCTGAAAAAGCAGCATTTCAAAGGTGTTAACATAGATGCACAGGGCTTGCTTAATGGAAAGAAAGCCTTTACTAAAGAAGTTGTATGCCTTGGGCATGACTGCTCACCATAATGCACCCAGTTAAGAGTTCATGATCAGATGACCCTGTGAGGTTACTTTTGGTTAGATTCATTACATACCTCTCTTTCGTCCCCACTGCCTTGGCTAGTCTGGGCTTCCTTCCAGCATGGTAGCCTCAGGGCACTGGGATTGCTTACTTATGGCTAACGTCTTCAAGAATGATTAGTGGTTAAAGCAGCAATTGCATGACCTTTTATGACCAGACTCAGAAGTTACTTCTGCCACACTCTGTTGGTTGAAACACCATGAAATCTCCCCAATTTGAAGAGGACAGTGTTTATATTGTACCTCTGGATGGGAGAATTGTCAATGTGTCATTGTAAAAAGAGCATGGGACAGAAGATACTGTTGGAGCCATCTTTGGAATATACAGTCTGCCACACTTCATTTTTAACGAAGTGTTTTTTTCTCTTTCATTAAATAGATGTAAATAGTTGTACATGTGATTAGTGCCATGATAAAGGTACATTTTAAGAGTGCTCATTAAAGTTCTAAATATAAATATAAAGTAATTGTTTTTACTAGAGGGGACACCACATGGATTTTCCAAAGGCTCCGCTGAAATGCGCAGTAGTTTGCTAACCGTTTTGATGAATTCCTCAAGGCTAAATGCAGTACTACTTCTTCCTTGCTGTTTCCTTCCATTTTTTTCAGTGAGATTTTATTTCATATTCTTCTAAACTGATATTTTTTCTATTTCTTTAATCCTATTTTTTCTATGCATCTCCTCATTGTCTACCTTGTGTAAGAAATTAAATAATGTATCTAAAGAGTTTCTGGCATAGGCTAAATATGCAGGGATTGTAGCTATTATCATTAAAGCTACACATATATATCTCATTAAAAAAATATATATATATTTCTTACCTCCCTCTCCATTCTTTCCCTTAGTGAATTCCAATTCCTTCAAAAGCCAATTCTGAATTCCTAGCAGGACAGTCTTTCTTTTTTGGTTTCATATTAATCAAAAGTGAATGATCATGTAGATGTGTGTCTCATTACCTGGCATTTCTGAGGGTTGAGTTTTTTCATGAAGGTGAGTTTTGTAGATAACTTGGTGCTTACTGTTTTAAGTTAACGCAGTTTTCTTACCCTTGACCTTTTTCAGTAGAAATTTTTTCTTGATGTACAACATACCCCTATAATGTTAAGCATAAACACATGTTTTTAAGTCAGCTAAGAGTTCTTTCCCCTTTGCCTCACTGGGTGACTTTTACAGCCCTGCTGCTTCCAGGGTGCCTGTCCCCAGCAGTCTGGCTCCAGCCTCAGGAAAGATTACGCAGCCAGTTGTGCAACTGTGTGAGTCAAGTCCTCACACTCTCTCATGAAGAAATAATTAAGCTTTTTGTACTTAATTCCAAATGAGTACAATACAACAAAATAAGGACAAAAAGAATTACATTTATAATTAATTATAAAAATATAATTATGATTATTGTGCCAGTTTTGCTGTTTGAATATTCCCTTTGTATACATTTTCTAACTTCTTAAAGACAACATTGTAAAGTGCAGTTATCCAAAGTAAAAAATATTACATGGTCAATATAATGTTTTAAGTGAAAATATAGAGCTCTTCTGAAATTTAAAATATAACATATTGTCACCACTAAGAGATATAAATTTTGGCCTACTTCTTTTTATCCACTTTTTTCTACTTACCGATTTTACTTTGTACGTTGTTGTGATCACACTGAATACAGAGTTTTGATTAGAGATTTAAAAATGTTACTTTTTATTAGAAACATACATCTTTTAAAAAATAATGTGCTATTATTCACTTAACCTTCTCTTGGCTGTTGAGACTTTTTTCGTCTCCAAATTTTTGCTATTATAACAAAACATGCATATTTTCCTTTTGTATAATTGTGTCTTTATTTATTAGAAAAGTTTATTTGCAACAGTTTCAAAGGTAAAAATCCTGAGTTAAAGAATATAAACATATTTTGGAGGAATTCACTTAAATATTGCAAAACTGAAGCATATATTATAGATAACACTAGGAAACATGTCCAAGATAACAGTTAGTAATTGAATGAAACTAAAATATGATTGTAAGACATATTGGATGTATTCCAGTGACTCTGTACGCTTCCCTTTGCTCAGTTTCTTGTTCTCATTTATATTTCAAATGTTTGATCACTGGAACAAGTGATCTCTGGGGAAGACAGATGTTATTTTATGGAAAAAAAACCTCCCAAATTATGCTGTTGTATTGGCCTCTTTTAAATAAGACACTAAAAACTTTCCAATTTTGAAGCAACACACAATTTTTACTTTTCTCGCTTCCTTACTAATACTGAAATTAACTTTTTCTCTTACTACTATATTTTTCTGATAAGTTGTTTTTCTAATTGCAGCTAGACCCCATCAGAAAATACATTAGAGACATATCTTTGAGGCATCACCATTTGTGTGAAATTGGGATTAAATTCGACCACAAAGTAGCAAAAGCAGTGTAAGTTACCTACTTTGACTGATGCACCTTGTTGCTGCTGGGCCACCCCTTTTAATTAAATTCATTAAAAAATTATTTATCTTTTATTTTGTCATGTCTCTCAGTGCAAACCTGTCTCCTTTCTCTACACACATGCTACTTGCCTGTTCAGTAGGGTACACAGGGCTGTGCAAGAAAATCTCCCAGTTCTCCTCGCCCGTTATCTCCTGCCTCAATCTCTCCCATCTGCTCAAATCCCTTAGTAGCCTCCTCAGCGCTCAAACAGCTCCGTACCTGCAGAAGCAGGTGCTTAACCGTACTGCATGGCGAAGGCTGGAGGACCAAAGTTATTCTTTTCTCTGGGAAGATAAAAAAGAATTGGCTCCAATGTTACACAGAGCAGAAAAAGCCAAGAATGTTTTCTGGGGGTGGGCTGAATGAGGATGAGGCGGGAGAAGAATTCGATGTTATTCATTATGCCGCTTTCCTGGCCCAGCTTGTGTTCCTGTCCACGTTGACCCCTGATGACATGTATCTTCCTTATATCACCTTCTTCCCCAATTTAAAACAACATTGGGCTGCCTGGAAACTCAGTTCTTATTTTCCCTATTCCCCAAGAAATTTAGGGGGTGTTGCTCACTTGTCAACAGAGAGAGGCAAGGGAGACCCACGGCTCCTGTAATTGTCTATGATGAAGAATTTTACTTGGGAAGTCAGGTCACATGAATATCCAAATTACCTCTCTAAGCAACTCAGCTCTTTCAGCAATAATTTAAATGATTAAAATGGCTATATTATCCACGATCATGATTTGAATCATGTTTGTTTTGTGCCCTAGATCTTATATGGCTCTGGGTGCCGTCACTGAAGAAATAGCATTTAGAATACATTCTCTTCAGCCTACATTGGCAAGCACATTTCTATCCTTTTGGTTACTCAATGAACTAGGATTAATTTTAGAAAGGGGCAAATTCACAATATTGTTGAAAATGTACTTATTTTTCTTTTCAGGGAATTGGTTCTGTTGACTAAAAAACAACCTAAAGCTAACTTTTCTGAAATTGCCAAATTGGCTGTTGATGTTAAAAATCTGCATCAGACCTGTTGTGAAGGAAATGCATTAGCATGTGTGCTTGGCAGGGTAAGAGCCTCTGTTTTCTTAAAACTCACTTCAGCCTTTATGATACTTGTAATTCTTACTGTAGGGGAAGAGGAATGGGGGAGGATGAGGAGGGCCAAATATATGGTGTCAGAAGGAGACTAGACTTTGGATGGTGAGCATACAATGCAATAATGTGTCATAGAATTGTGCAGTTGAAGCGTGTATAATGTTATTAACCAATAACATCACAGTAAGTGTAATTTTAAAAAACTTATAATTCTTTTTTATTGTTGTTCAGTTATAGTTGTCCCCATTTTCCTCCCCTCATTGTTCTCCCCTGCCCTACCCACTCCCACCTACCACATTCAATGCCACCCCCCCCCAACATTGTAATCCTTAAATAAAGGTGATAGTGGTATATAATACATCTAAAAAAGTGATGATCATTTATCAGGTTTTGGTATTCAGTTATGCTAACTTCTGAAAATGAATTTGAATGTTTTTCTGTTTAATTTTCTGAAACAAATTGAATAGTATTGAGGCTTACCGGTTCTGTGCAGGTTTAAAAGAACTCGCCTGTGGAATGAGCAGGGATGAAGATAGGAACTGCTGGGACAGCTTTTCTATTTCTTTTGTTATGGACTTATTTTAACCTCTTTCAGTCGATTTTCATTCCTCATAAATTCTATACTTGCCAAAACTTATTTGTAACCCCAAATCTGCACTCACAGCGCTTCTGTGGTTGTTCTCAGGCTTGCGCCTGCTCAGGGCAGCGGAGTCCCAGAGGTGCCTGCTGTGCGTAGTCCCAGCTGAGATGGAGCCCCGCAGCGCTCTGGCTTCTCCCACTGCGCACAAGTGCTTGTTCTGTGGTCTCTTTAGTGCCATGTTTTCCTCATTCTTGTACTTTTTGTTGGTGATTTATTAGCTGTTGAAAATGCCCTCGGGGTAGTGCTGAAGTGCTGTCTAGTGTTCTAAGCACAAGAAGACCATGATGGGCCTTAGGAAGAAAATACGAGTGTCAGATGTGCTTTGTTCACGCATGAGTAACAGTGCTGGTGGCTGTGAATCCAGTGTGCATAAGTCACCAATATATATTGCGTAAGGTGTCTTGAAACCTGAAGTTACGTAAAACAGGGTTATGTCTTGACCTTTTGACGAAAATGTGGCTGGAGTCTTGCAGAAACTGAACCCTGTATTTCCCCTGGGGTTGATGATTCAGTATTCCCAAATTCAGTGTTTACACAACTGTGAATAATGAGAATGTGCTTATTTTTGTGAAGGTTTTAGGCATACATTTTTAACAAGTCTCCTTCATCAGCATTTTCTCATGAGGAATATGGAGTTGCACATGGTAATATTATGTGATAATTAAAAACATCAATTATGTAACTACACCTCCTTTTTCTGAGTATTTGTATTTTCTCCTTTAATTAATTAACTTTGTGAAAGGACTATTATTGGTCTTTTCCGAGAGGAAATTCTTGGACTTATTTATCAACTCTTTTAATTTTATTCATTCTTTCAAGTTTGTTTAGTTGTTTTTATCTCAATTATTTTGGTTAACTTATTAATTTATTTATACTCATTCTTTTAAAATAACTTTGTTAACAATAATTATTTCACTTGAACTATCACTTCTTTTACACACCATGTTCCACTGAATATTTTTGATACTGATGTAATTCTCTTTTGATTAGAGTATTTTTAATAATACTTTCAGGAATGGTGTATGGGTTATAGGTATCTGAGTTGTGTGTCTTCGATAATTTTCTCTCTCTTATTACTGCTCATTGTGTGATACCACCCAGTGATGAGTGCAAAAGTGTGTGTAGAAGACCATAAATGGTAGGGGAAGTTTTTTTCTTCTGCCTGGAATTCCTGTGTTCTTATAGTTTCTTTCATCAATTTTCTTCCCCTTTTTTCACTACCCTTTGAAAATTGATATTACCAATAGGTCTGCTCCTGGTCTTTTCCTTTCTTATTTTACACACACAGTCAGAGCTGGCTGGCCATCCTGCAAGGATTCACTCTCCTCTTCCATGGTCCAGATTAGTTGCTGGGCCATGAATTGCATTTTCTGTCTCGAAGCGAAGTGGGGCCACTTCATCGAGTTCTGGTCAGAAGTGATTTGTGCTGTTTCTAGGCCTGCCCATAAAAATCTCCGCACCAAAGCACCCTCAGTTCAATGGCAATGTTAAAGCCTCAGGTTGAAAAAGCCTGCTTTCTAGAATCATGGCTTAGGGGCAATACTCCTTCCTTCCCAATAGGACTTTTTTGCGAAAGAAATAAACCTGATTTTATTCAGCCAGAGAGAACATTCTAATAATTTAAATAATACACTCTTTATTTTTTACCAGTCTCACACTCTTTATTTTTTACCAGTCTCAACCTAAATTTATAGCTTCAATTTATCCTCAGCCCATTCTTCTTCCCAAATTCTTAATCTACAGTGCCAACTGCTTAGAGGAAATTTTCATGAAGATGCCTAATAGATGCCTTACATCATCTTTTTTTTTTTTTATCCTGGACATTTTTCTTTGCATTTTTTATTGTTGTTCAAGTACAGTTATCTCCATTTTCTCACCACCACTTTCTCCCACCCCACCCTCAATCCTGTCCACCTTTGGTTTGTCCATGGGTCCTTTATACACGTTCCTTGAGGACCCTTCCCCTTCTTTCCCCTGTTACCCCCTCCCTGCTCCTCTCTGGTCACTGTCAGTTTGTTCTTTGTTTCAGTATCTCTGGTTGTATTTTGCATGCCTTCTTCTCTGTTTTGTTGATTAGGTTCCACTTATAGGTGAGATCATGTGGTATTTGTCTTTCACTGCCTGGCTTATTTCACTTAGCATAATGCTGTCCAGTCCCATCCATGCTGTCACAAAGGGTAGGAGTTTCTTTTTTCTTTCTGCTTTGTAATATTCCATTGTGTAAATTTATCACAGTTTTTTGATCTACTCCTTTACTGATGGGTGCTTCTGTTGCTTCCAGCACTTGGCTATTGTAAATTGTGCTGCTATGAACATTGGGGTGCATCGGTTCTTTTGAATTGGTGTTTCAGGGGTTTTAGGATATAATCCCAGCAGTGGAATTGCCATGTCAAAAGGCAGTTCCATTTTTAGTTTTCTGAGGAAATTCCATACTGTTTTCCACAGTGGCTATACCAGTCTGCATCCCCACCAACAATGTGCTAGGGTTTCCTTTTCTGCATAACCTCACCAGCCTTGTTTGTTGATTTATATTTGATGGTCATTCTGACCGGTGTGAAGTGGTAACTAACTGTGGATTTAATTTGCATCTCTCTGATGGCTAGTGATGTTGAGCATCCTTTCATTTGTCTCTGGGCCCTCTGATGTCCTCCTTGGAGAAGTGTCAGTTCAGGTCCTTTGCCCATTTTTTAATTGGATTGTTGGCCTTCCTGGAGTGGAGTCATGTGCGTTCTTTATGTATTTTTGAGATCAAACCCTTTTCCGAGGTATCATTGACAAATATATTTTCCCATACGTTTGGTTACTTTTTCATTTTGCTGATGTTTTCTTTAGCCGTGCAGAAGCATTTTAATTTGATGAAGTCTCATTTGTTTATTCTTTCCTTTATGTCTCTTGCTCTAGGGGACATATAGGTGAAAATATTGCTGGGTGGAATATCTGAGATTTAACT
The DNA here is from genome assembly GCA_004026765.1 of Micronycteris hirsuta. NCBI lineage: Eukaryota > Metazoa > Chordata > Mammalia > Chiroptera > Phyllostomidae > Micronycteris > Micronycteris hirsuta. Next base: position 110,863 of record PVJI01000700.1, on the reverse strand, counting down.
TTATATCCTTACAACTTCTGTCATGCATTATTATTGTTTAACTATTTGACTCTCCAACTAGATTATGAGTTCCTTAAGTGTAGAAAATAGCTTATTCATACAAACACACAGTTACTTGTGTGTATGTATGCATGTATACTGAACCCTAAATATGTAATCATAATAGTAGTATTATTGTAATATATGTAGTAAGTGACAGAAACAAATGTTTCCTAAATTGAGATCTTAAAACAATAACCACAATAGCAAGACAATATAACTCTTAATTTGTATTTTGTTGAGCTAAACATGGAAACAATAGTATGGTCTGGGTCCCCTTAAGTTCTTTAAGAGATGTTAAAAGAGATTGTGACACTTGAGTAAGGTCAAATAGAGAAGTTTTTCTTATTAGAATGAGTCACTACAAATGACTATTTTGGTGTCTCAGTTTGTCAAGAATAGAGCAATGTAAGATGCAAAGTTTTTTTCTGGTTTTCTACTAATAACAAAAAAAATAAATAAGTTTAGAATGAAGTCATCAAGAATAACTGCTCTCTTTTATGTTTTAGAGCCAGTTTATGAACTATACCTGCTCTAAACAGGCTATCCTATCAAGCAAGATCACTCCATGCTGTGCACTGCCGGTGCCACTCCAAGGGGAATGCATTATCAACTCAGAAAATGACGACAAGCCCGCTCTTTCACCCTTACCCCTCAGCCGGTTTACAGAAGACCGATTTGTATGCAAACAATTCACTGACAAGCACGATGACTTCCTACAAGAGTAATACAGATTTTTGTAAAATCTTATTGATGGAATATTATACTTATGATTCTTTGGGATATTGTCTTGAATTGTAAATTTAAATGATGACAGGGGTCAGCCAATGATGTAAGTGAGTGACTAATGGGGGGCTATGACCAAGAAACATCTTGTGGAATCCAAAGTTGGCAGCTAATATGTAAGTTATTATCTAGCTCTTCTGGCCGCTTATTGCCATATTGGAATGCAGGCTTTGGGTGGCTGGGTCTATTGCATTTTGAGAGAAGCCAAAAGTCTTTTGATTTTTAAAGGTTGACAATGTAAGAATTTTTAAAAATGCAGTGGGAGTCAAGTGTTTGCAAGCTTCGCTCTAACAGACTCAGAGTCGTGTCTAAGAGCTTCAGATTGATATACCTGGTTAGCTCCTCTATTTTAAATAATTTAATACCTATTATCAAAGCCATGTGTGGCATTTAAAGATTAGAGGCACGGATGGAGTACTAATATCTCTGGTGTCCACTGAGAAGTACCAATTAATTTGTGTGTAAGACAAACTGATTTCAATATACAATATTAAGACAATGTTGTTGTATGGTTGAAATCCTTCCAAAGTCACTTTGTGAAGCATTATTTGGAGCAACTAAATTCTAACAAAGTATAAGAATTTCAGTTTTCTTTAAAGTTCTTTGTACAATGACCATAGGTATATTTCTGAAATTACACTTGATGCTGGCTTAAAACATAAACATCATTTCCTGAACCCATTTATTCCTAACCATGTATGTGGCACTGAAAACGTTGGTAGGCACAGATTTCTCATGGAATTCACATCAGACTTGCGTTCCAGTCTAGCTTTGCCATGTGTGTGTTTTCGAATGGAGGTCAAACCACTACATTTCTTCAGGCTTTTGTGTTTCAATTGTAAGCTAAGGTGTTTGGATAAGATGACTACTAAGATGCCCTTTGTGATTCTATGAATCCTTTGAAAATATTCTAGAATCCAAATTTCCTTTCTTTTAACCCAGAAGAATGTGTAGATTATGCATGGACTACCCATGCTTAAAGGTATATATGGAAAAGAAGGGGAGATGGTGATTTAATAACTAGCCAGCACCTTCTTTCAAATGAATTGTAATACTTGTAAATTGTAGCCTCAAAGATCATTGAGAAAAATGTATTCTTACCCAAATACTTAAAATTAATTTCTCGTAAAAGTAAGTAGAGATCCTGAGCTAGGAATTATCAGCTAATCAGGATATTTTAGGTTTAAGTTCTACATCTGCCACTCACTACTGTGTGATTTTAGAAAAATCACATAATTAAAAAAAATTTTAAATTACTTTATTGTTCTTCAATTACAGTTGTCTGCATTTTCTCCCCTCCCCTCCCCTCCCCTCCACCCCATCCAAACCCACCTCCCTCCCTTGCTTCCGCCCTCCTCCTTGGTTTCCTCTATGTGTCCTTTATAGTAGTTCCTGAAAACCCTTCTCCCCACCGTCCCCTACCCCCTCCCCTCTGGCTATTGTTAGATTGTTTTTAATTTCAATGTCTCTAGTTAAAAATCACATAATTTTATAGATTTGGTTTCCTTATCTCAAAATATAGTCAATAAAATCACCCTGACAGTCTCTCAAGGTTTCCAAATGTCTTAAAGTCAGTTAAAATATTAAATAAATTTCATAATTACAATTGGCTTTTGAAAGAAAACTCATAGCCTTTGAATTTTACTGTTCATTTTCAAATATGTTTCATGTGGTTACAGGTTTCTTTATGAATATTCAAGAAGATATTCAGAGTTGGCAGTTCCGGTGATTTTAAGAGTGGCTACAATGTATCAAAATTTATTGGAAAAATGCTGTAAATTAGAAAATCCTCTGGAATGCTATAGCCATGGGGTAAATGACTTCTTACTTTTTAACCTGTGGACTCATTAGTGATTACAAACATGAGAACAATTACGGTGCTGTTAGTAGTGCCACACTTTGGTAAGATGATCGCGCATGCTCTTGCTAATCGCAGCGCTGCGCAGGAATTATTGCCGTCTAAACCGAAGGCCGCATGGGCACACTGCAGCGACTCTCTGAAAGCCACTGCCGTAGATTCCGTGCTTCACAGAAGCTTCGCTGTGCAAGTCCCCTTCCAAAGTGAATGTCTGCTTGGCACGGTTGCAGGCAGCAGGGCAGCATCGCCTATTTTAGGGTATGAAAGGTGGCTGGAAAGCTGTCCCTATTTCAGGCCAGAAATCACATTGTTCAGGGGCAGCAGCTCCTGTTATTCATTTGACATAAAAAAATGCAGGTGGGTTTAAAATCTGACTGGATGATTGTTTATTCCTGGGTCACCACCAGGAACCAGGTTGCTCTGGCCTTTGTTATTCTAACCAATTGCTTACATATTTATAGAGGATGGGGTGGGGTGCAGGGTGAAGGGACTCGCTTGACTTCTAAGATGCCTGAGCTCAAGCAGATATGTCTAGTATCCTCCTGTTCCCAGAGAGAAGGATAAATGAAGGTGATTCAGTTTCCTGTGGGTTTGCACCCTCTCCTGGCATTGCCAGCAGGCCTCCTCAACAATCATGATTATAATGGCACCTTAAAGGAGTATGGATGTTTAGTTAACCAAGCAGCTTTACAACCAGTGTTCCATTTGATCCTCGTACCAGCTTGGTGACATAGGTAATTCCAGAATTTCTAACAACACTTTATAGATGGGAGTATTGAGTTTCAGAAAGTTCAAAGGACTTGCCCAAATATCACACAGGTAGTAAGGACAGGGCTAGGGGTTAAATATAGGCACACAGTTCTCAGGTCTGGTAAAATTTTCCCTGTGACCAACACTACTTATTAGGATCAGGTGGACTGGGTTTTGTGCTCCCACCAAGGTGCTAAGCCTGGAAGGTTACCTATTTCTTCCCACAGGAGTTTATTGCATAGCTCAAGAACTCTTTGAATCTGTGTCAGCTCTCAGAATTCCATTTGATTCATTTAATGTGTACTTGTGAAATGTTTTACTATAGTCAAGGCTGGCACATGTTTTTTATTATACCATGACTTCTTAATGCACATCTGTATTTCTATATCTATATCTTTATCTCTGTATTTGTTGTTCATGTAAAAGGCAGTATTATTAAAAATAACCAACACACATACACATACATATTTCCCAATCAAACTTAGATATATAAACTACCTTTAATGATCTCTCTCTGGCTTGACAAATGATTTGCTTTATGCTTACACAATATGCCATTTTATCTCAAACGAGTTTTTATCACAGGAAACTGAATATCAATCTTGCTGTCCCACTTTTTTCTCCATAAATACTCAGCCATTCCTGTTTTAGCATAATGTGTTTTTCAAGATTCGTAAACTCAGAAAGTAAATAAAACCCTGGGTGAAGGAAAACAGCTACATTAAACTCTTACGAAAGATGGTTTTGCAATATTACCTCAAGATATAGTGTTGCAATGATAGATAAACACTGATTACCTTTATTTTTCAGAAAGAAATGTTCCACAGAGTGGTTCGTGAAAGCCACGAGCATGTTAAAAATCACTGTGATTTACGTGAGAAATTAGGAGATAGTAACTTCCATGACAGGTAAGCTTGTAAGAGATTGTCCAGATTTATGTTTGTTTAGTGAGTTTGTGTTAACTCCTGATGCGGAGAGTTGCTGAGAGTTTTCATCTACCCTGACGGTCAGAGGCCTAGCTATCTTTGTCTCGATAAGATAGACGTCCACATACTTCGGATGCTTCAACAAGGCTTTCCAGGCCAGATTCCGGATTTCAGCCAATGCTCCGAGGTTAGGGAGCCAAGCAGGTTCTGGCTGCCTTCCTGCGTGTGAGATTTCCCACGGGCCCCCTTCTTCACACCTGGGCATTTAGTTCAGAGTTTTGCCTGCAAGGTTGAGTCAAAGCTGCAACAGATATCTAAGGTAAGATCCCCTTGTTGGTTTCAGATTAGATCCATATAGCAAATTTAGTATTTTCGCCACTGAGAGTAGAGGTACCTTAGTCCTTTGCCAGAGGGAACCAACACAGCTTCTTGTGTGCAGAGACTGGTAAATCCTACTGAATTTTGAACACTAATTTATCAAAAAACAAAAGCCAATTTTTAGGAATCTTTAGAATCATGCCATAATAGTCTATTTAGAAACAGAATATTGAGGAAAAGTTGTTTGACATAGTGTCCCCAATTATTGATCTTAAATGCCCAGAATAATGATCCAAAACAAGTATTCTTGTTTTAGAGAGAATATTTGGCGTATCACTTTTCTTTTATGTTGTATTTGTCTGCTAATGTCTCGCTTAAGGGTTAGATCTGTGGTCCTCAAACTTTAGAATTACCTGGAGGACGTGTCTCAATGCAGCCCCGCCCCAAGTGTTTCTGATTCTTCAGTCTGGGGCGGGGCCTGCAAAGCTGCACGTCCACCACGTCCCCAGGGCCGCTGATGCTGCTGGTCCAGGAGTCACAGCTGGACACCCATTGGATTAGGCTGACTGTTTCATTGGATGTTACAGCTAAATTCTCCCCCCGCAACTCCATTGGAATATACTAAATGACAGACTTGACTCTGATTTTTTTGTTGTCTTCAAAGTCAGGTCTGTAGAGTCTTTCTCTTTAAAAAGTCTCTTCATATCCCTCACTCAGTTTCCTCTACCACTCTGCTAGTTCAGGCTACCACCATCTCTCACCTGTGTTACTGGAATGGCCTTCAGTTTTTTTCTTCACTCATGTAGTTTCATGCCTACCTTATAGGCATTCTTTATATATCAACCATAATCATCTTAAAAACAATGTAAATCTAATTTTGTAACAAGCTTTCTTTCTTCTCCCCTCTCCTATCCCTCCGCCCACATCAAGATAACTAAAATCTCATTCGATGACTTTCCACATGCTCCCCTCCTACTTTTCACTTCCCTGTACCCAGCTCATTGTCAGTCACTGTCAGATCTCAGCTCACAAGTCCTTCCCTCCAGGAAGCCTGCCCGATTTCCCTGGGATGGGATCTGGAGCCATCCTTTGTACACCAACTGCCCTGTGTACTCCTCCCCGCTGCCTGGTGTACTTGCCTCTCTCCCCAACTAGCGTGTGAGCCCCATAAGAGCAGGGATTGTGTCTTGATCATTGCTGTAGTCCCTATACTTTGTGGACAACTCATAACAGCTTTAATTGCCTATGCAGATGTTTACTTCAGAACCTGTTTAAGTCTGATTTTGCAGCCATCCAAATTAGCTACCATGGTAATCCTTCATAATTAGAAAAAGATGGACCAGGGTGGAGCAAATACCTTGCAGGTTAATTTTCCCTAAAGACAATAATTTCTAAAATCTTCTGAGTCTGACAATACAAAATTGTTCAAATTGTATTTCTAAAGATACAGTTTTAATAGAACCCAGTTGAAAACTGTTACTGAGGCAGGTTAGTAAGAAGTGGGGAAAATTCCTGGGCACATGGCATGAGGAAACTGAGCTAAATGGCTGAACAAATGGCCAGAATGGCTGAGCAACTAACAGCCAGCTGATAAATCACAAGCCTCTATCCTCCCTAACTGAAAATGCCTAAGAGCACATGGTTTATATCACCACAGGGAGAGAGATAACAAAGACCAGTTAGAGCCAGACTAACCCAAGACAGAGTGAAACTAACCAGAGAATGACACTGAAGCTCATTGTACCATCATTATAATGAAGATTGACACCACAAGTAGAAGGGACAAGCACTGACACGTCCAGAACAGACCATATTAGGAACAATACCCGCTCCCAACCAGAAGCTGAAGCCAGAATTCGGTACCACAAAGCTTGGAGACAGCGCCCCCAGCTTGGAAACACAGAAAACCCCAAGAACTAACTCAGCAGGTGTAAAACCCACTCGTGAGCTGGCCCGCATCCACTGCTACATGTACTTTTGCTTCTTTCACAGTGGTGCCTGCGCCCTGGCCTCTTTCTTTTTCTCTGCTGGAATAATCTTGCTTTGTTCTCACTCCAACTTGTCCTTGAAATTTTTCCTGTGCGAGTCAAGAACCTGGAGGTTGACTGACATGTGAAAGGTCCCAAAAGGTTCTGACAGGCCCCAGACGACGCCAGGGCAGGGCTCACCCACGCTGTGGAAGAGGTCCGATGGCATTATGAATATTCACCTGTCTTTATACTATGCAGGAAGTAGGCTGATATTCTTCCAAATGTTCCCCATTGAAAGCAAAATAAATATCTATAGCTGAATCTTCTCAGTAAGCACAAACAGAAAAACAGGATTTTACTGAGTACCAGTGTAATTAGGGGCAGTACTAATTGTCTACATAAATAAGGTCACATGAAAGCAAGAGAGAAAACACTCGAAGTTGCATTGTTTGTGCTTCTTTGAAGAACCTTTCTCTAGGCAACATGGTTAACACTACAACGTGTGAGGTTGGAAGAGAATGCCAGATAAATTGAAGAAGCCATTGGGCCATTGGAACAAGGACTAGACGGAAGGAATTAAACCCAGTTTAATGCCTTGTTCAATCTGAATCAGAGAGAATGTCAGATATTGAGAAAAACTGTAGAAGTCTTCATTTTAGGCACATAGTCACTGTCGGGAGTAAGCGGAAATTATTCTTTCAGGCTCCTGGTCCTTTATACTAAGAAAGCCCCACAACTGTCTGCTGAAGAGTTGGTTATGTTCACGAAGAACATGGCAGCTTCTGCCACCAGATGTTGCCCTCTGAGTGATGAGCAACAGTTTGTCTGCATGGAGGATGCGGTAAGCACATCTGTGACTTCATGTTTGCCCGTTCTAATCTCTGACCTTCAGCAATCAATCTCATGTCAGTGGACACATCTACGAACTCTCAATGGAGCTTAATAATCCTGTCCTTGGGAGAAATTCTTTCAGTTTAGCTCATGCCAATTGGCTTGGATTAGCAACAGAGTTAAGGCCGTCACTTCCCTATCATTCGGGATGCCAGGTTCAATAGGCCTTTGCCTGGATCGCACCTCTGGGTCTATTTCTTGGACTTCCGAGTCGACAAAAGTGATTTTGCCAGCAATTTCAAAGATAATGCTGACTGTAAACTAACTCATCCTAATCCAATGTACAGGGAAAAAATGTCCAGTCTTCCTCCCGTGTTTCTTCTTTCTTCTTGCGCTACTATCACATTCACGACACTTCTGACACCAGATGTGTGTGGGTTTTTTCCAGCAACAAGTGATTCTCTGTGACGCCAGTTGGGTGTCCTACAATTTAAATCAGTCCTGGCACTGTCTACCTGGACACAGCGTCAGATACCACAGGCTAAGGGCTCAGTTCTATAAGATCGCCGCCTACCCTCTTCAGAAGCTCATGGCAAGTCTAGGGTGTAGCCTGTGCTTCAGACCGACCAGCTACACAGCAAGGTTTCCACAACTCCCTCCTAGGGTTTAATTAATTTGCTAGGGTGACTTGCAGAACTCAGGGAAACACTTATGTTTACCAGTTGATTGAAGGATATGATAAAGGATGCAGATGAGCAGCCAGACAAAGAGACACACAGGGTGAACTCAACCTGAGGACGACAGAAAGAGGGAGGACAGTCTTGGAACCAGGTTGCCCCTGACGCTCTTCTTTTCTCCCAAACAGTAAAATCCAGGCTGAGTTGGCAGGAACTAGAATTCGAGATTACTTCAATATAACCATATTTTCTATGGGTAAGAAAATAACAACCACGGACCTAATGGCTCTTCTTTTAATTCTCTTCTGGGAAAGGCTAAACTAATTCTTGGAGCTTTATGCAGAAGACACGAGGCCCAGCCTGTCAATGCCGGTGTGGGTCACTGTTGCGATGACTCTTATGCCTTCCGGAAGCTATGCTTTGATGATCTGCAAGCCGATGGAACTTACATTTCTCCACTTTTATCCTGTGACCAAGTGATCAGCTTTCAAGAGGACTTGTGCAAAGCTCAGGAGGAGGAATTCCAAACTGAAAAGCAAAAGTAAGAATCTTTGTTGAATTTGGTTTTTGTTGCTAATGAAGGAGCGGGCATAGAGAACCATAAAGTGGGCACAGACATATGTACTGCATAATGGATGGAGTAGCTAAACGTTATCCTGAAGGTCAAGAGCATTGAGAATAATTATGCCGTTTTGCAATCGTGGCTATCACGGGTGATGCCGCAACTCCATCAGTTATTGAGTTTGAAATCTGTTGATGAGAAAAACTGACAGAGAAGTACATTAATATATTTTTTCCTAAAAATATGAACTTTAGACATTAGTTTCATAAGGGGTCTTGTACAAATACGGTTCCATGATCAAATATGTTTGGGACTGCTATATTTCCTCGCTCTTCTCATAATGTGTACCGTCCATTAACAAGGAAGTCGGAGAAAAGTCCTGCAATAATCTCTTTAGCTTGTTTTAGCTCAGCACCGTCTGGGCCATGGAAACTGCTAAGATTCTCCAGGACCAGAATGCCGGGAAAGTGTTTGGAACATTTCCTTAGAGTGATGTGTATCCCTTTGTAGTATGTAATCACTTTCACTACCACTTCTACTGTTATTGGGAGTGACTATGGTAAGTGTTCAGAAAAATGGTTTGGGGCTGATTACTAGTGGGTGGCAGCTGGGTGATATTGTAATGATGCCTGTGAGTTCAACTCCTTGGATCCTTAATTTCCTTCTCCTCCCACTTCCCTAGCCCCTGTGATGCAGTTTCTTACGCTACATAAGGTTTTGCAATAACATCTCAGAATATAGGAAAACAGGATATCACTAGAAACTCAAAATACTGGAAATACATATTTAAATGCTATATATATATATCTTTTCTATGAACATGTAATACCAAAGAATACTGAAAATGGAAGGAAACTTAGATATTAATCCCCTGCCTGCACCCCTGGTTTAGGAAAATCCTTCTAGAACACATTGTGCAGTTCCTGTTGAGTATTTCCAGTGCTGGGAAGACCATTTGCTTAAAGCAGCCTATTTCTCTTCACATATGCTTACCTAAAACGCTCACCTTTTTTTATTAAGTAGAAATCTGTGTCTTTGTCACTTCCAACTAAATTTCTACTTCGGGAACCACAGAGAGAAATACTCCACAGACATTATGTGAGCTGAGTAAGGATAGATCCCCAGTGTTTGACTGCAAACTGATGGTGAGGCAGGACTGTCCCACTCTGAGTCTGGAGGTGTAGCCCTCGGGGAAGGTGTGAGGAATGGGGTGCAGTGCTTTCTAAACTCATACATGACCCTGGAGAGGCATGTTGGTGCTTGTATGTACATTACGCATATGGTGTAAACATATATAATGCACACCGAAACATTTATAAATTAGAAATTTTATCAATATAAGTTATTTACAAAGTGCTGTTCTGATTCAATGGCTGTTACTGATACTGAAGCCTACTGATCAGAAATGTTGATAGCAGAATACAATGTCTTTGTATTTGATCAGAGTTTTCCAATATGTGTTCTATGTAAAAAGGGTTTCTGCGAAAAGTCAGCAACAGGATTCAATCTAGTGTTCTTTTCTATTCTTGCTTTCATAGCATGTGTTAGAATATTTCATCATTCCACTATGTTATCCACCCTCTTGCTCTCCTGCTATTGTATCCCATTGCCAAATCTCTTTCCCTTCACCTTTTCTCATGTGATATGTTAGTATTACTTCAAAACAAATTATACTAAATGTAGTAACTTAACACAGCATTGGTTATTATTGCTCAAGCATCTGAGGGTTGATTGGATGAGTCTGGTGACCTGAACCAACCTTAACCATTCTCAGTGGGGTTGCTCAAGAGTCTATGGTCAGCTGCTAAGCTAGCTGAGAGCTGGCAGCCTTGGTGAGCATGGCTTGTCTCTGCTGCAGGTGGCCCTCTCCAGCAAGCTAACCCAGGCTTCTATACATGGTAGCTGGGAACAGAAAGGGAAGTGTGGAGACCTCATGAGGCCTAGGTTTGGAACTATGCAATGCCAACTCTGCTGTGAGGCAGGTCACAGGGCCAGCTCAGATAAAAGGGTTGTAGAAAAGACTTTACTTCTTGACAAGGAGTGTTGGAAAGTCATGTTGTAAAGGACATGGGCACAGAGAAAGGTGGACAATTGGGTCCGTGTTTATAATCAACCTGCCACGTATGAATCATTAATGTAGTTGGTGATGAATGTCAGGATGAATGATGACAATGATGGATGTCAGGATATGATGAGAAGTGAGGCAATTGACTGGGTCTGAAGCCATCACAAATGAGGGGCATGACCAAGCTTCTTACACGTGATAGGAATAAATAGGGATCGGGATGTTAGAGTTTGGTGACATACTTCAAAGGAACTGACTTTTAAGAGGATGAAGAAGAGATGTGTTGGAAGTAGTAAAAGAGAACTAGATGGTGTGATAAGGTGAGTAGACCTCAAGCAAAGGTAGCCTCCTCTTGAGAGGTCTTAGGGAAGCTGTGTTCTCTTGGAAGCCATGTTTTCAAATGGAACAAGAAAGAGACGTTAAGAAAAGCAGCTGCAGATATAGAGAAGTTTTCTGGTGAGAAAGTCTCAAGTTACAAAGGAGGCAGAGCATAAGTTAGGGCAGACTGAGAGCAGGAGATGAGTCAAATTAGGGATGTGGAAACATCAGTATGATGACAGACGATCTGGGAGACTTAGACTGCTTACTGAGACATGATCAGCTTGGCCTTGGAAGTAGCACATTCAGCACACACAACCCGAGGCCAGCTGCTCTTGCCCTTGGCTACTGACAGCTCACAGGTGGTTGACATTTTCCCCAACTCTCCCTACGACATCCACATGGATGGATTAAATGAACACTTATTATCAGGTCTTAGAAAAGAGGCAGCTACAGACAAAGAAATGTCCTTCTTAGTGGCATTAATCACCCTCACCCCACTCCTGAACCTGGAGTCAAGGTATTCCCGTAGTCCAGGCATTCTCCCTTGGAAAGAATTCTGCTGCTGATGGATGTGATATTAGAGTCCCATGAAAGATATCTGTTCTAGGAGAATCCAAAGGGTAAAATCCTGATTTCTCTGAATCAGCAGGATTCATCGAACACCCTCCAACCTCTGGCAGTGTGACAGTTCCCTTACAGTGCCCACCATGCTTCCGGCCCTCCTCACATGCCCCTGATCCTCAGGAAGAGCAGGCCCTGCTCCTCCTTGTTCCTTCTCCCCCAAGAGCATCAGTGTGGTAACTTATTTCTAATTAACTTATTTACTCTGAGACTCACTTTTGCGGGGTCTGCATGTTATTAGCCCAACAATATCATCTTGGCCAGTGAGGCAAAGTGTGTTTGTTGCCTTGGCGATGAACACATTCTTGTGGTCAGCAAGAACAAGGTTGTCACTTGTTCTCTTTTATCACAATATTTGCAATTCACTAGCCAGCTCACCCTTGAAGTCCTTTCTTCATTTCCCAAGGTGACCTGATTACAAACTAGGCTTTAAAACTTTCCAGTAAGCACCCAAAACACATTGTAACACTTAGTTAATCATTCTTTCTTTAACCCAGGCTTGATGTGGAAACAGGAAAAAGAAATCTATTTTACTGCTATAATGCAGGCTTTGCTTTCTCTTGAGGAAGTTCTCTGGGCATAAATAGGCACCACTCCATGCATGTCATTTCATTAAATTCCTACCACAAAATTTATGAGCTAGTCAATGTTGTCATTCCATTTTAATTATGAGGAACTGAGGCTGTGAAGGGAAGAAGGCCTAGTGTGAGATCATGCTACAAGGAACTAGGCTGTTGAGCTGCAGCTTGCACCCAAGCAGTCAAGGTCAAAGAGCATATGCTTAACTGTCGACATCTAGCAGGTCGTGTGTCCTAACCAAAGGGTTACAATACTGGTTGTGTGTAAAATATGGAGCTCTTTGTGTAGGGCCAGGTAATAAAAAGTGTGAAATATTAGGAAGCATCCCTGTTCCAGGGAACTCACTGTGTTCTCTGTATAATAATATACAGACAGTTATTGTAGGGTTTCTGGAATATTCTGTGTGGATCCATATTGGAAATCAAAGGCCAGGCTAGAAAAATATCTTCCAACTTCCTGGTACAGTGTCCAGGGCTCTCCCCATGGTGTTCACTCCTATATAGTTCTGGCTGGCTACTGCAGCACATATTCTCACTCACTCACACACACACAAGCGAAGGGGCTCCTGGAGGGGAAGGAAATATTCTTTTGTATATATGTACCCAGTTATTTTGTCCATTTGTCTGTTGATGGGCACTTGGGTTGCTTCCATAGCTTGGCTGTTGTAAATAATGCTGCAATGAACATAGGGGTACCTATATTTTTTCAAATTAGTGTTTTGGATTTCTTTGGAAATATACCCAGAAGTGGAAACATTGGATCCTAAAGCAGTTCCATTTTTAATTTTTTGAGGAAACTCTATACTGTTTGTTTTCCACGTGGCTGCACCAAATCTGCATTCCCACCAACGAGCACGAGGGTTCTCTTTTCTCCACATGCTTGCTGGTACTTTTTTGTCGATTTATTGATGATAGCCATTCTGACAGATGTGAAGTGATATCCTATTGTGGTTTTAATTTGCATTTTTCTGATGATTAGTGATGTTGAGCATCTTTTCATATGTCTATTGGTCATCTGTATGTTGTCTTTGGAGAAATGTTGGAATCCATTTTTTAATTGGATTGTTTGTTATTTTGGATTAACATCTTTATTGGATGGGTCAGTGGTGAGTGTCTTCTAATCAGTGGGTTGTCTTCATTTTGTTGGGGGCTTCCTTTGCAATATAAAACCTTTTTAGTTTGTTATAGTACATTTGTTTATTTTTTATTTTTAAATTTTCACTTGCCAGAAGAGATGTCAGAAAAAAATTGCTAAGAGAAATGTCAGAGATTGTATTGTCTACATTTTCCTCTAGGAATTTTATGGTTTCCAGTCTTTCGTTTAGATCTTTAATCCATTTTGAATTTATTCTTGTATATGATCTAAGAATAGATCATATACAAGAATATTATATTATTATAATATTCTAGTTTTATATTATTTGCATATATATGTTCAATTTTTCTAACACCATTTATTGAATAGACTGTCTTTATCCCATTGTATGTTCTTGCCTCTTTTGTTAAATATTAATTGACCATATAGATGTGGGTATACTTCTGGCTCTCCATTCTTCTGTTCATCTATGTATTTGTTTTTATGCCAGTTTGATTACTATAGCCTTGTAGTATAGCTTGATATCTGGTAGTATAATACCTCCTAATTTGTTCTTCTTTCTCAAGATAGCTGTGGCTACTTGAGGTCTTTTGTGGTTCCATATAAATTTGTTGGAATATTTGTTCTAATTCTGTGAAAAATTCCATTGGTATTTTGATGCATCGAATCTATAGATTGCTTACGGTATTATAGACCTTTTAATGATGTTAATTCTTCCTATCCACAAGCATGTGATATTTGTATCTTCTTCAATTTATTTCTTCAATGTCTTATAATTTTCTGAGTACAGGTCTTTTACCAACTTGATTAGATTTATTTCTAGGTATTTTATTTTATTTTGATGCAATTGTAGATGGTATTTTTTTTTTTTAAGTTTCTCTTTCTGGTACACTAGTACTTAGGATTTGGGTCTCTTGCTGATCTTTGATGTTACTATTGTAATTGTTTTGGGGTACCATGAATGTTTAGGTAAAATACCAATAAGCAGTAAAATACCAATTAATGTACATTTCCCCCACCATTCATTGAGGGAATATACATTATTTTCTTTGTGGTTAAATTGTTTTCCTCATTTTCTTTTGGTTAAATCTCTGTTTAGGACAGTAAAGAAAAAAAAGGAAAGATAACATTGGAAGATTTTAAATAATATTTTATTAAATAGACAGAAAGTAGGTTACAATTTTAAATATTCAAAGTGATTTAAACATTTGTTTATATAGTTGTGGGGGAAACTTAGGCTATAAGACAAAATCTGTGATGGTGAAGCCATTATTGAAGTTTCAAATTAGTTTATTGGCTATTATCATTAGTAATATCTGAGGGATCCTCAACTTCCACATGTGTTATGCTTGCAATATTTATTTGAAAGCTAGTTGTTTAGAATAAATGCTTGTAACAAATGTTATAAAAAAACCTAATTTAATATATAGCCTATTTACCATCCAATGCAATGAAAATAGAAAACAAAAATATTTACCCTAGTAATAATGATATAAAATTAAAGTTATTATAATAATTACATTGAAGAGATGAGCTTGAAGAAAATTGTGTTAAATAAAACATGGAGATGACAATGGACACTATGAAAACTGGGCCTTCTGAGGGCCTTTGAACTTAGAAGCGAGAGTGATGAAAAGGCGTGTGCAGCTTTAAATAACTCAGGTTCACAAGCTGGCCTTCTGGGCCTCAGGGTTGTTTTCATTTTCGCCACTCATTTCTGATTCAGGCTCCTCAGCAACCTTGTGAAGCAGAAACCCAATGCAACAGAGATGCAGTTGCAACCAATGACTGCGGATTTCACTCAGCTGGTGAAGACGTGCTGCCAAGCAGAAAAACGTGAAACGTGTTTCCGAGAAGAGGTATTCCTGTTCCCTTGTCTATTCTCTTAGCACTCTCAGGCTTATTAAAGTTTTTAAAAGCTCTTTTCTCCCTTCCAATACTGAGTGGATTAGAATCACAATCTAGATCAGTGATTTTTAACCTTTTTTCATCTCATGGCGCACATAAACTAGTTACTAGAATTCTGTGGCACACCAATAAACATTTTTTAATGATGTGACAAAAGTAGGTATAATTTTGATTGACTTACAAAACAAAATAATGGTATGGTAATTACCTACCCTCTTTGCTCCAAAGTGACTTTTTAAACAATCAGGTGCCTATACTTGTATATAAGGATTTCTTGTACTAAGAATTAACCAATCAGACACAATCTTACTATGCAACATGACCAATAAGATGCAAGTCTATTATATAACCTATATACTTATTTATGGTTCATTATAGGGCATTTACACTGTTGTCACATTTTTTATTTGACAATCTAGGGGAAAAGAGGTCAGTGCTCCTGACTGAAAAGTCAGGTGTGGCATGTTTCATGATTTTTTGCATCACGCTGGTTGAAAATCGCCGGTCTAGATGGATTGGTGTAATTGACTATATTTGGGTTTAGGATATGTTAATATTTATGTGTATTTGAGGAAACTGGGAGTGTTAAACATGATTAGAGATGAATACAGGAGCCATGCCACTGGATGTACTGTTTAGGATAGTGGGTGAGAGGAAGAAGGATGAATTTGATAATTGTTGAGAAATGTTGTCCTTGAAAATACAGAGAAATTTTAAAGAAGTAACAGTTTAAAGATCTGTCTGAGTGAATTGTAGTTTTATTCTAGAAATTTTCCAGGGCTCCATGAAGAAAAGTCACAGAATGTAGTTTGGGTCTGAATTAGAGAGCCTAAGTATTTCATTTTCTCAGTAGTTAGAAGATCGCCAGATTAGGGTTGGCGAATAGAGAGAGAAATGAACGATGGCCGAAAGAGAGTATCTGTGCATATACACCAAACTGACTACCAGCAGATTGTTTTCTGTAACTAATCTAATTGCCAATAATTAACTAGTAAATGATTTTTCATAAGGTGGTAAGGTTCTGTCACCTAAATTTCAAAGAATGTCACAGTGGCACAGAATATTCATGTAAATTAATGGAGAGGACTTGGGAGGACTGCTGTCCTAGGGGCATGACTTGAAGAGGAGAAACTCAGAAAGAGTAGCTAACAACATCTAAGTAGAGAAATGCAAGGGTGTAGTTAACAAAAAATAAAGCAGCACTTATAGTCAAAACTGGCCAGGGCTGGTTATGTCTGGGGCTAAGTTTGCAGTGGCCCAAGAAATGTTTTTACAGGTAACAATTTTCATGAATGCCTTAATTAACTTCAGTGGCTCTTTTCTACCCATTCAGCTAGATTGCACCTGCACTGTTATATTGAAAGTCATATATTTATGGTCCAGTAAAGAGTAGACAAATTACAGCCCTCAGGCTAAATTGGTTCCATTTCCTGTTTATGTAAATAAAGTTGTATTGGGACACAGCACACCCATTTATTTACATAATGTCTACCAGTGCTTTCTGTCTACAGCAGCAGAGTCCAGCAGCGGCGGAATTAAGTTGTGAGAGAGACTGTATGAACACAAAGCACCCAATATTTACTATCGGGCTGTTTACAGGAAAACTTGCTGACTCCCAGAGTAGCTGATACACAAAATGAAAATAATCATCCGTACTAGAATTCATTTATTTATTTTAAAGCTTTTTTCCTTTTAGGTAACAACCCCATAGGTACACAAATAAACACTTTTGCTGAAGGACATGTGCCTGTGAATTCCCAAGGGAGTTTTCTTGAAGTATTCTTGTCCTTGAGTATAAAGACTATTTACTGGAACTAGTTCATCAGTAGCACAGTACAATTTCTGTGTGCTTTTTTCTATACTTTTTGCCTAATAGCAGCCTTCAACTTACTGGTTGAAGAGCCCAAATATTTCTTTTTCCTCCCCTTCCTTTTAAATTTTTTTGTACACTTTCTTCCTAAATTAAAGGAGATAATAGAAGTGATCTGCAAAGTATATCATGTTAATTAAAATTTGCTAGAATGACCTCTTCAAATAAAAATGCTTATTATATGTAATCATGCATTCTCTCTAAAGTTTGGTCAAATTTACTGTTGTATGATTTTTCTAAGGTAGTGATTCTGAAGTTGTAGTCTACATCAGCACCACTTGCAGGGCTTTTTAAAACCAAATGGATGTTTTCACCCACAGGTATCTGGCTCAGTAGATCTGGGGGGAGGGTCTGATAAAATGCTTTCTAACAAGTTCCCAGGCACTGCTGGTGCTGCAGGTTTGGGGACTACTTTAAGGCCACTATTCTAAGGTGAAAGCAGATCATCATAAACTGTTCCCCCATCCCTCCCAATATTTTCATATGCCCATCTGTCAGTGAGAAGCTGGGCTCGAGGACAGTAACATACATAATAAAACAACTGGAAAAATAACAGGTTTATTTTAAAAAGTGAGATAATTTTTGGATATTAAATATAAAGATTAGGCTGGAATATTAAAAATAACTTTAGAGTAAAGAAATAGGCTTAGAAAAAATGTGGGAATAGATGATCAAAATATTTTGGAATTTTGTCATCCAGAACTTGTGTAAGTACCTGTTCTTCTGTCTGTGGAAGGGGTCTAGGTCTGACTGTTATAAAGGGACAATACTGAGCGGCTTCGGAGTCTCCATGGAGCCTCCGTCCCAGAAGCAAAGAGGCTCAGCCATTCAACAGCCTGCAGATGTTCCAAGTCAGGTTAGAAGGCTGACTGCTCCAGGGACCTCCAGGCATTTTCTTTGTCTGCTTTTCTGAGATTGTAATAGCCAGTTATGTAAACCTGTTCTGCCTGTTAAATGAGAATGTGAGCAGGTTTGAAGATTGCCTTTCTAGCTGTGGCTACTGGGAGGGTGAAACATTTTTAGACAAGATGGAAGCCATATTTTGAGAAGTAAGCCAGAATGAAAGACAGTTCTAAAGAGAAAAAAGTGAACCCAAATCAATGTTGGGATACTGGCAAGAATAAGGAAGGAATAAAATAAGAAACTCAGCTATACAGAGTGAATATGGATCATCCAAAGAAAAGGCATTTCACATTTTATGAAATAATAATGCGAATTGCAGACATCAGCAAGTTCAAAGAGAAAATTCCATCTCCCATTTCAGTGGGGAGTGATAATTATAATCTGAAATATTTATCTAGCAATGAAGAGAATGTAATATAGAAAAAAGTTAACATGAATTAGCAGGAATTTGGGCAGATTAAAGTGATGGTTTGAAAATAACACATGAATTTTTTTAATACTCAACCAAGGATATGTTTATTGATTTTAGGGAGAAAAGAAGTAGGAGGGAGAGAGAGAGAAAGAAACAAGAAACATTGATTGGTTGTCTCCTGCACATGCCACGACTCGGGATTGAACCCTCAACCTAGGACTATGCCCTGCAGGGAATCAAACGCACAACCTTTTGGTGTATAGGACCATGCTCCAACCAACTGAGCCACCCAGCCAAGGCATGAAAATAACACATGAAATGTAAGAATAAAAATTAAAAAAAACAAAGGCCTGCTTTTAGATGTGACTTAGCACAAGTTCATGTGAAAAAACCTGTTGGTTGAAGTACTCTACGCTTAAACCTGATGGGTCTACTCTCAAAACAACTACAATCTTGGGTGCATTTCTGAAGAAAAAAGCAAGCACGAGATTGAACAATGTGATAGCCCCGTCCTATATTGATCAGGTTGTTCTGGGTTACTATGTTCAGTTTCTCATGATACATTACTCAAGTTTTGAAAGTTATGTAAATAATACATGAATGTAATAAGAGTTCAAACAGAAGTTCAGGGTACATTTCCCATTCCCAAAAGGCAACAATTTTATTTTATTTTAATTTTTTTTGACATTTAAAATTTTCTTCTAATTTGCTGTTTCTTTTTTAATTGAATTTATTGGGGTAACATTTGTTCACAAAACTGTACAAGTTTTGACAAAACATCATCGGCACATTACGTCATGCACCCATCACCCCAAGCAAAGCCTCTGTTCTCATTCGACCCCCCTTGCCCACCTTCACTATCCCCCAGCAATTTTAAATTTTCACTTTTAGTTTTCCTAGTTATTACCATCATCACTTTAATAGTTTCTGAAAATATTACCATATTAAAGAATATAGTGTACAGGGCGCTTACACTATCTTCAACAACTCTTCCTCCAAATTCTTTCTCAATTATTTTTTAAAACTATTTTTAGGTCTTATATTGGTTATATTCTATTTATTGGTCTCTCAACTTCAGTCAGCATTTGGTAATTCTCTAAAACATAATTAACATGTAAATTTCCTTTGATTTATTTGCCAACTTTTCTTTTTAAAGCTATAACATTACTCCTACATTGTCTGGATTTATTCATCCCACTTTGTAAATATAAGGATTATATATTTTGTTAATAGGTTAGTGCTAAAAACTGGAAACTGTTAAATAGTGTATTCAGTAATGCATTTACTTGAAATATTATTCACTGGGAATGAATTGACTCACAGGTTAATGACTTATCATGTATCCCCTACAAGGAAATCTCTTTTCTTACCTACTGTAAACTGCAGAAAATCATGCCTTGTTTATTTAATTTGCATATTTGGACTATGATTTTCTAGCATATCCTTTCTGAGTTTCTAATTGCCTCCTTTTTCTATGTTGAAAAATAAAGCACCTAGTTTTATCACATCGTTAAAATATTTCAGGTTCTTACTCATACAGTTTTCATAATAGAAAATTCTATCATTTTAAAGCTGTATTTCAAAAAGTGCTCGACTTAATCTTTTAGTTGAATCTAGTTATTTCTAACACTGATTCATAGCTGTCCACGTGGGGTTTCTTTTCAGTGTAATCCTGGGTAAATTTGATTATTTGTAAAATCCTAGTTGTGTCTTTTCTTGGAATCTTTTAAGTTTTGGTGGGCTGTATTTATGTGTGTGTATGTGTGTGTATATATGTATGAATATATTTTTTCAAATGTTCACAGGGAGAAAAACTTTCTGGTCCTTATGTTTTTGTTTAGTTAATTAACTAACTAATTAATTTTTGATGACCTGGTGACATTTTTAAAAAATTTTATTTATTGATTTTTTAGAGGCGGGGGAGAGAGAGAGAGAAAAGAAGAGAAACATTTATTTGTTGTTCCATATACTTATGCCTTCATTGGTTAATTCTTGTCTATGCCCTGACTGGGGATTGAACCCACAACCTTGGTGTATAGGGCTGATGCTCTAACCAATTGAGCTACCCAGCGAGGGTGGTTCTTGTATTTTTAAATATTATTTTGTCCATATTTTTGCACTCTATTTTTGCTGGTATGTCATTTGGGATTCTTTAGTTGTAAATAATAGGATCAAATTTTAGCTAACCCAAGTAAAAATTAGTTTATTGAAAGGATAGTAGTGGCTTTAGAAATCTTTGGGAAGTTTGAAAAATGGGCTTGACAGCAGACACGAACAAAAGCAGCTCAGAATCAATGACTTTCTGGGTTTTTTTAGTGCTGATACATCTCCTATTTCAGTACTTTGGTATGTCAGTTAATATCATGCCAATGGCTTTCTTTCTGTTTCCCATAAGTTCATCAACATCTCTTACACTGATGTGTTTTTATATCATTGATATGGCTTTATTCTTGTACCTTTTTGTGTATTTTTACTGTTATTGAATTGGAATTTTGGAAGAGATGAAAAACAACACATTCAAAAAGAACATTGACAAATTATGTCCAAAGAGTATCTAGAATAGAAAAAGGATGAAAAAGCATGTCCCAAGGGATATGGAGAACTAGGCTGGTAACGTTTATCTTGAAGTCTTAGGATGGGTGACATGCTAGCAGCTGCCAACATGCCCAGAGTTATGGGAAATCGAAGAGTGGCTGACTTGGTCTCAGTGTAAGGAAGATGTTTCCTCCTTCTTTTTTTTTCTCTGTTATTGACATTCCATCAGATGTGTCCGTGTTTTGTATTTCAAAACCTTGTTTGGGTCTTACCTCAGGATGTGGAGTTATTCTTACTTCTTTTCTCATTCAGGGCATTCTTCATTATTATTGTAGTTTTCTCCAATGTCTTCCTTCTACCTTATCTTTACCAAAAACTTTTTTTCCTCCCAGCATTGCTTGTCATAACAAATTAGAAACTTACCAAGAAACTATGGAATAAATCAGGTCAGGAAGGACTGATAGGAGGAAGATGAGTTCCCCCACTATTGTTAGGTTCAGAGAAAATGACCAAGATTAAATATGAGTGTCTTGAGATTGCTTATGGGAAAATTTCCCATGGAGATTTATTTTGAAAGTCATAGTTTACCAAAGAAATGAAGATACTTAAAATCCAGCGGTACTTTAAAAAATGAGCCTAAATGAAGTCCAATTTCTCTAGATGACTTAGGTGTGGTATGGTTTGAGGGTAGGAAGGAGGACAAAATTAATAGACTTCTAACCATTTTCCTCAGGATCGTAGGGGCTCTTAGGAGTGTAAGTCGTCTGTACCCCAGGATGTGTGTGTGTGTGTGTATGTGTATGTGTGTGTGTGTGTGTGTGTGTGTGTGTGTGTGTATCTTAGCAGTGGAGTTCTGGGTTCCCATCAAACTTTGCTAAAGATCCCACTTTTATTTATCTATCTGGGCTTCCACAAATGATTTATTTTTAAAGATTTTATTTATTTATTTTAGACAGAGGGGGAGAGAGGGAGAAAGAAGGAGAGAAACATCAATGTGTGGTTGCCTCTAGTGCGCCCCCCACCCGGGACCTGGTCTGCAACCCAGGCATGTGCCCTGACTGGGAATCAAACCAGTGACCCTTTGGTTCGCAGGCTGGTGCGCAATCCACTGAGCTACACCAGCCAGGGCTACAAATGATTTTTATTTAAATAACGACAAAACAGGTAAAAATTGGGGAAAACTGCTGAAATTTATATGGAGGTCACAGCAATAGATACGAAGTGGGTAGAGATACTCTGACCTATTTTAGTGGTCTGTTCCTCTTGAATTCCTGTACTTGACTCTGTGATGATTTAGCATTACATTAGCCTGGAGCGGTTTTAAAATTCAGTGAGAAGCTGATATTGATTGTCCATTTTTGCACTGCAGCAAAAGCATCTTGTATTTTTGTGAGGAGGCAGAAAATTTTTATTTATTACAAGTCTGGGGCCCTAAAAGTGGGAGAGGCATTGCAGTTAATCAGCTCATTAAGCTCAGGGAATAGGCCTGTGAGAAGTTCTAAGATGTTGAGAAGCAGACACCTCAGAGCCTATCTCAGGCTTACAATAGGGAAGCCTTAAAGGTTTTCTACTTGGGGATCAGAGCTGTTTAAAAGTTTTTGTTTGTTTATTTATTTTTCCCTCTCTCACAGACGTACTTATTTGCTTTTTCCCTTAGGAGTCCAAACTGATCGAAAAGTGCCAGTCTCTCCTGGGAGGCTAAATGATTCTAGAAAATGTCAATGGAGGCTCTTTGCTGAAGGCTACATTTGTTTGTCCCTGTACAGTGAAACCCAGGTCTAATATTCAAAATAACACAAGAATCAACAAAGTTATTTTTCAGCAACGCTCAATGTCATGCAAGAACACTAGCCAGTCTATGCTAAATCTCCCCTTTCATACTAAGCAGAGAAATCTGCTTATGGTAACCCCTCTACAGTCTACTTTATTCTTCCTTCTCCCCATCAGCTTTCTGCTTCTTAGAAGCAGCGACAGAAGTGTGAAATCTTCTGCCTTTGAAAAGCCTCAGATTGATGTAATGGGCTTCCACATCCTCTGGAAACTGGCTGCTGGGCGTTTAGAGTGAAAGAACCCCAAGCAACTGGAGTTTCTGTCTACACCACTTCTAAAATGATTATTGAAGAACTGAATGAAATGTACTTTGTAATAAAGTTACCTTCATAATCATTTTGCCTTTCATATTTACCCTATATACATGATTCTGACTTTAGACACAAAGCGTCCTAATACATTTAAAGTAAATTGAGCTTTCAGTGATAATTTATGTCTTTTCCCTGAAAAGCCTGGCATAAAGGACATAAAGAAATTATCACAGACTTTTTACTTTTCCAGATATTTCTGTGTAATAAAAACCAAACAGTGATATCTTAGTGTTTACTAAATAAGTGGATTGTTTTTATTAGAGAACAATGTAATTCTCATTATAGTGTTCTTTACTTGCTTTTAAATATTTTTGCTCACTTGTGATTTTGACATCGTTATATACACTAGGAAGTGAAATCCAATGAACATTTGTTAAGTAACTATTATGTTCAATATATTGGCTAGGTACTGCAGAGAATAACATGAATATGGTAAGACCAGATCACTAATGAATTCATAAAGATATGAACACATAAGGAATTATAATAAAAGACAAGTTTCAAATTTCTGGTGTCAGAAGAGCAGAGCTACCTGATAATATGATGCACAGGAATTTTTGATCACACATTGTCACTGAGAACAAAAACTGGGCATAATTTCAATAGAGAGAGATGTGGTAGAGTGTATTTCAAGCAATGATAAGTTAGTAAATTTGGATAGTTATTTTGTTTCTTTTTTTAATATGTTATTGATTATGCTATTACAGTTGTCCCAATTTTCCCCATTTGCCCCCTCTTCCCGGTACCCCCATTCCCTCCAGCAATCCCCCTGCTTAGTTCACGTCCATTGGTCATGCATGTAAGTTCTTTGGCAGCTCCATTCCCCATACTGTTCTTAACATTCCCCAGTTTATTTTGTGCCTACCAGTGATGCTTTTGAATCCTGCACCTTTTCCCCATTCTCCCTCTTCCTCCTCCCAGCTGATAACCCTCCAAATGCTCTCCATATCTATGGTTCTGTTTCTGTCCTGCTTGTTTGCTTAGTTTGTATTTTTAGATTCAGTTCTTGATAGTTATGAATTTGTTGCCATTTTATTGTTCATAGTTTTTATCTTATTTTTCTTATGTAGTTGCTTTTTCCATTCATGTAAATGTGGCTTGGTGTTGATGAACTCCTTTAGCTTTACCTTCTCCGGGCAGCACTTTATCTTCCCTTCCATTCCAAATGATAGATTTTCTGGATAGAGCAATCTAGGTTGTAGATCCTTGCTTTTCATCACTTTGAAAACTTCTTGCCAGTCCCCTCTAGCCTGCAAGATTTCTTTTGAGAAATCAGCTGACAATCTTATGGGAACTCCTTTGAAGACAATTCTCTGCCTTTCTCTTGCTGCTTTTAAGATTCTTTCTTTATATCTAAGGTTTGGCATTTTAATTATGATGTGTCTTGGTGTGTTCATCTTTTGGTCCAACTTGTTTGGGACTCTCTGTGCTTCCTGGACTTGTATGTATATTTTCTTCACCAAATTACGGTAGTTTTCTTTCATTATTTTTTCAAATAAGTTTGTTATTTCTCACTCTTCCTCTTCTCCTTATGGCATCCCTATGATTCAGATGTTGGCACATTTGGAGATGTCCCGGAGGCTCCTTAGCCTATCCTTAATTTTTTTGAATTCTTTTTTGTTCTTACTGTTCTTGTTACAGAGCGGTCGCCAAAAACTGTTACAGATGGGCAATTATAAAATTAGTCCCATCTGGGTCACCAAAAACTGTTACAGACTCCTGGCTGGCTCGCCAAAAACTGTTACAGAACAAATGGGGGGGGGGCTGGACAATAAAGACCCCCTTTTTCTGTACCCGAGGGTTTCTCCCCCTTACCAGGTTCGTTTTGCCCACCGCCAAAGGAAAGATTCAAAAGGAAAAGAATTAAAAAGAATTGTTTATTTAAACACACACAGTCCTTCCCTCTCCCACTGCCCAGTCTGAGGTACTGTATTTTACACAGGCTCCCAGAACCATCCACGTGGCCCTCTCACCCAAGCCGCGTGGTCCCAAGTCGTGTGGTACCAAAAGGAGACATTCAAGCAGTGTGGTCCTGGAGAGAGAACCTCAAGCAGTGTGGTCCTGGAGAGAGAGAGCCCAAGAGAGACCTGAAGAGACCTCTCAAGCAGTGTGGTAGCAGGAAGCGCCCAAGAGAGCCGGAGACAGACCCAAAGAGCTCCAAAAGGGCCCAAGAGAGACAGACCCGAGCAGCTCCAAGCAGCGTTCCAACTGGATTTAAATCCCAGAGTCTCATTTCCGGCTCCTCCCACAATTGGCCACAGCTGCCAGCATTCGGGTCAGGTGTGGCCTTTTAGTGTGGGGCCAATTATCTCCCTGTAGGGGGCCCTCCTCCTGGCTGCACCCTGTTACATTCTGATTGAATGCTTTTTTCATTCTTATGTTCCAAATTGTTGATTTGATTCTTGGCTTCATCCCCTCCATTGTTGGTTTCTTATAGATTTTTCTTTATTGCACTTAATGTAACCTTCATTTCTGCGTGGGTCTTTTTTATGCTACTGCTGTACTCAATGAGTTCTTTGAGCATCCTGATAACTTGTGTTTTGAACTCTGCATTTGATAGGTTGGTTTTCTCTGTTTCATTTAATTCTTTTTCTTTTGTTCTCTTCTTTCATTTGAGTGGTATTTCTTTGTCTCATCAATTTGGCAGCCTTCCTGTGTTTGTTTCTGTGTATTAGGTAGAGCTGCTTTGATTCCCTGTCTTAGTAGCATGACCTATTGTAGAAAATGCCCCTGTAAATTGTGTGGGGCAGAGCCTTAGATAATTGCCAAGGTGGGGCAACCTGTTTCACAGCTTTGCAACTCTGTGTGGGGGAGGGTTGGGAGAGGGGACAATGCTGCTGCCTGGGCTGCCTGGCCTTTGGAGATTTGCCTGGGAGGAAGCTATCTCCTGGCAGTTGCCCTGTTGCCAATTACTTCACTTTCTCCTGTATGCCACTGGTGCCCTTCCAGCTGTTGCCCTGGTGCTGAATCCCAGAGGGTGTGGGTCTGTGTAAGTCCTGAGACCTTTGCAGGCCCTTTAAGAGGAGTCTCCTGAGAATCCTGCAGTTTCTTCTGCTGTCCCACCTTCCACTGGTTTTTATAGCCAGAAGTTATGGGGACTTATGTTCCTGGTGGTGGAACCTGAGGCTGGGTGGTCTGGTATGGGGCTAGGATCACTCACCCCCAAGGTATCCCTCCTGGTTTTTATCCACCACACATGAATGTGGGACTTCCCATTCCACTGCATCTGCATGCTACTCTGTGGCTTTGCCCCTCCTACCCATGTGGATGAATGTGGCTTCTTTAAATCCTTGGTTGTTGGACTTCCATACAGCTTGATTTTGTGATGGGTCTGGGTGATAATTGTTTCGTAGTCTAGTTGTAGTTTTTTCTGTAGTTGTGCAAGGAAGTGAAGTGTGTTTACCTATGCCTTCATCTTGACTAGAAGTCTCAATTTGGCTAGTTTTATGACAAAAATGAAGTATTTGTTGGCATACAATTTAGTGCAAGATAGAGCTACAATCATGAGTGGGATTATATGGTAGTTTAATTATAACAGCTAATATTTATCACACACTTCTGTGCAAAGTGCCAACCATGTATTTTGATCATGTTATTATATGTTTTATTCCTATAACTCCTACAAGTATCCCATGTGGTACATATTATTATTCCCATTTTACAAATGAGAACACATACAGAATATTAGATTGAAGCCATAGACTATGGTGGTTTAAAAGTGTGGATTCTGGAGCCATAGATTTAGTTCTTACCTAGTTCCTCTTCTAGAGTTTAGCAAATCTAACCTTTTCACGGATTACTTTCCCCATCTACAAAATAAAGTTAAATGAGTAATTTCCTCAAGGGACTATAATGAACATTAAATGAATTGATAAATGTAAAGGAGTTAAAATAGTGCTTGGAAAATTGTAAGTGCTATTAGATTGAATGAAATGAACTTGTTGCTTTTGTAGGTCAAATGTTGACCATTTCAAATGGCCCAATCTAACAGGTGTTAGCTATTATTATTAATTTAGAAGGCAAATGGATGCCACTGAAGGCTGTTGCCCTCTCTAATTGCATCCTATTCCCTTCTTTCCTTTCACATGTAATATACCAACATAATAGTACACCTGTAGTCTTTCGTACCTCATCAACTGCCTTGCAAGTGGGCTTCTTTCCCCTTCAGTTCCTGAACCAATCTGAACAGCCCTAAACAAAACACCATAGTAACACTGCCTATCTGAATATTTCATACAGCTAAGAGATAATAAACTGTACTACCATATTAAGAAAAATCATATAGAAAAAACCTACATGTATTTCTTCAGCAGCTGGATCATATTTGTGAGAAAGGAGGCATACATACAGGAAATTTTACAAAAAATATTTCAGATAATGTATTCGCTCATTCACTAATTCATTCAGTCCTTTATTCAGTTGATTTTTATGGAGCACATCCTACACACAGGACACAACATTAAGTACAGTGAAGTATACAAGACGAATGTGACAGGCCTGGTACCATTAATAAGAATAACATTATCTGCAATTGAATTTGAAGTATCGTATGACTGGTGGTGAAATAGTTTGACTGTTAAAACAAAGATAAATGGCTTGGTGACAAAATTTATATTCTTCTATTTTGCAAAGATGACTCTGAAGTAAACAGATTTTTTTTTTGTCTCAGAAATTGTATTAATTTTCTATCCTGAAGCACCAAATTATTCTAAAATTTAGCAGAGTACTACAACACACATTTCTTATCTCACTCAGGTTCTGAGGATCAGGAAACCAGGAGGGGCTTAGCTGGGTTTTCCAGGTCAGGGTGTCTCATGATGTAGCTATTAGACAGAGATGTAATCACCTGAAGTCTTGACTAGGGCTATCACATGGCCCACACATAGGGCTGTGGAGGGAAGGCCTCAGTTCCTTGTTGGCTTTTGGCAGAAGGTGTCTGTTCTCATCATGTAGGCCCTTCCCCAGGGCTGCTCTGAATATGGCAGTTGACTCCCCCCAGAGCCAGTGATCCGTGAGAGTGAGCAAGGAGGATGCCACAGTGACCTTCTGACCTAGTCTCCAAAGTCAGGTGTTGTCACTTCCACTTTCCTCTATTTATTAGAACTGAGTCACTAAGTCCAATCCATTTTCAAGATGAGGAAGATTAGGTTAAACCTCCTGAAAGAAGGAATATCAAAGACACTATGGATGTATTTTAAAATACTGTGGTAACAGAAGTGATATTAATGTCTCATTTAAATGATGCATTTGAACTTTTTTGCATCTAGCAGAACTGTTTGCATGCTCTTGCTACTTTTTGTTGGTAACTTTTTAATCATAGCTTTTCTATTTCCTGATTTACAAGTAACACAGGTTCATTGTAGACTATTTAATAAGCATAGAAAAATGTAAGAGTGAACAATCCATATTTCTATAATTCAGACATAACCACATTTAACATGTTGTTTTTGGTTTGTGAGTTGTATGTACAAATATTAGTGTTCACACACATATAAACAGATATTTTATGGATAGTAAATATTTTGGAATATTTTTATGTATAGTCTTATTTAGATACACAAGGAGAATTTACTGCCATAATTAAAATTTATTCGAAGACAATTCTAGTAGCTGCATAACATTCCATAGGTAAATATTTCTTTTCTTCTTTCATTTTTTTCCCCGTTTTTGACATTTAGGCTATTTACTTCCTTTAACAACAATAAATAGGATTATAGTAAGTATATTTGCATAATGTCTTTGTATGTCTGATTATTTCAATAGAAGATTCTAAAAGAAGGATTACAATATAAACTTACTGCTAAATTGTTTTTAAAAAATTCTATACATTTGTATTTCTATCAGTAGTTTGACAGCCCATCTTGTAATTTGTTGAATATTTAATATTATCATTTCTTAATCTTTACTAATTTAATAGACCAAAAAGTACATTTAACTTTTCTTTACTTTGTGTTTTGTTGGCATGCCAGTTATTTTATTGCCTCTCTGCTCCAAAATCATTCTTTGTGTCAGCTTTGTGAAATGGAGGTGCACCCTTTAAATATTCTTTGCAGCTTGCATGCCATGACTGGTCAGTAGAGGGCGCTGGAGAAACACAGTACCTCAACAGAAGGAAGTCGGTCTTTCCTGATTGCTGTGAGCTGGCAGGCCAAGCTCTTAGGAAGCTCACTTTTTTTCTCCATGGCTTTGTCCAGAGTGGTTTCTGCAGTGCTAGTGGATGGTAGGGTGCAGCTTTCTCCAGCATTTATTCCTCCAATGTCTTTTCCAATTTTCGACTGGGTTTGTGGTGGCATAGCCTGGAGTCTCAGTGCAGGCCCGTGACTGGCTCAAACCATTGCTCTCTGCACCTTCCCCTCAAGTTGGCGCATGCTCCCCCGGAGGGCCCTGTGGGGCTGGCCGGCTAGTGAGCCACTTGCCCAACCTTTGTTCCATGCAGCCTGAAAGGTGCCGCAGAACCAAGTCATGCCCAGAGTTGTACTAGGTTCCTTGAAAGGAGGCTCCTCCAGCTCTCAGTCCTACCAGCACCCCTCTTCGGTTGGACACAGACTAATACAGTTGGTCACTGATAAGACACAACCTTTTTCATATACTTAGTAGCCACTTGCATTTCTTCTTCTGTGATTTTACTTTTCATGTTATCTGCCTTTTTTTTTCTATCCAAAACTTGGTATTCTTATGCATTCTGTGGACTTTCAATAGATTAAAGATAAATATTTTGTCACATTTATGGGAAGGTACTTGATGCTACTTTAACTTTTTTTTAAGTATACTGAATTTTAACTGTCTCATTGGCCTATTCTCTTACTAACTGAAAGATAAGGATAAAGAAGCAAGCCTCTGTTTTATGCAATAAAAAAGACTTACTAGGACAGACAAGGTCATGGCACACTCTTCCTCTCATTCAGTTTAGGTTTTGGTGACACTGAAAAGTAATACTTTTGTCTTGAAAATGTTTCATAAATCAACCGGGTTTAGTACAGACAGCCATATCCCAAAGGACACGTAATGTATTCAAACAGTTTAACACAAATGTATGGGAAATGCAAGTGGAAGTAGTTTACACAGTGGAGCTGCGTACAACTCCATTTTAACACAGAGTTCATAAATAGAATCACAGATGAGACTTGTGGCATTCTCGGTGTCGGTGTTTTGTTTTGTTTTTTTAAATTGGTTTAGCAACTTGTAAATACCTGGAGCATTGTTTTATAGAATAAGGTGTCTTGAAGGAAAAGAGCAGCACTGAGAACCCTTGCCTAGCTTCAGCTGCTATAGGTTTGCATTGTCCTCTGCATCCATTCACTAACAGCGGTTATTGCAGGCCAAGTCTTGGCTTCATAGCTGATTAAATGGTAAGTCTCTGTGGTATGTATGTTTGGAAAAATAAACTAGTTTAACTGACCTAAAAAAATCTTTAAGAATATTTTTGAAAGTCATCAGCAAAACAGAGCAAAAAATAGGTGGGGACACGGCTCAGATTGAGAAAATTACAATTTGGATTTCTTAACAGGCTCTACAAGCTATTCCTTCCTGAAGGACCGATAGTTCTGACGTTACAGATAGCCAAAAGTCACCCACCTCATAAAGACAGCCCTGGACTTTATGAAAATCCTAGAATTTTCAAAGAGCTATGAGACACTGTTACGATCAGATTTCTTGGTGGGGTAAGAATATGCTTCTGTTTTATTTCAAGAGCTGGCAGCTTTTACTTCTGAATCGTTTCTGAGAGTTGGTTGTTGGTATTCCAGTTCTCTTGACAGTTCAGGCTAGGAGATGTTTAAACTGTGTCATATTGAAGACACCATTTAAATTCCAGTTCACTGAGTGCTTCACTGTAAAGGCTATTGGAATACACAGTATCCAAGCTCATTTCAGTTACTGAAACTAAATTCAAGCTCATTTCAGTCCAACTGTGAACCCTAGTGACCCTCATCATCTCAAAGAGAGACAAGCTTTTTCAATATTCAATTTTCTGCAGACTCAAGTCCATATATATTTGCATGAACACAAGTACAGAATACGTGCACTCATCAAATAATAACATCCCTCTCACTTTGTTGAAGTGTGTTAGCAAGAGCGGCTTGCGCTACTAAACTGTCGTCTCTGTTTTTACTACCTGTTTCCTTTGAAGATATTTCAATATAATAGCCTTTTCTGTACTGAATCTGAAAATGGAAAGGACAAAAAGAATATTAAAATTTGGACATATTTTGTGCATTGAATCTATTAAAGGAGCAAGCACCCCGCACGCATGCTCTTGACTTACTTTGTCATTATTCTTTGAATCTCTCTTTTTTCTTCTTCATTTAATCTTTGAAGGATAGATTCCAGGAGAGAAAAATGAAAGTTGATGTACTGAGCCACCTGAAAAACACACAAACATGCACACGAGAAAGCAGAGCGTTTACGTGAGAGGCTCTGAGTCTGGAGGAAGCCAAGTCAGAGTCGGGGAGACGGCATGCATACATCACTGCTAATTTCCTCCGTGTCTTTGTCCATGAGGAAGATGCGCGCATTCTCTTTGGAAGGTCCCTGAAGGAGCCGGTGCAGAAGTGGAACGTCTGTCTTCTTTAGCCGTCTCCTTTCTGCAGAAGAAAACAAGAGCCACCTACAGTCAAGAATCCGTGCCAGAGAAGAAAGGAGAAAGATAATTTGGCCATTTACTTTCTTCTTTAGCTCATTTGAGAGATGCAAAAAGACCCCCCACCCCCCAAAAAACTGAAACAACAACGACAAAAAACAAACCTAGGTACAAGAGGAGGCACTCACTCAAAATAATTAAATTGAAATTAAAACTTTTAAATGGACTAAAAATGGACCTCTTTCTCTTGTTATCCCTCTGAGTTTGACTCACAGAATCCTGCCTTTCGTAAGTATGTTCAGACAAATCTCCAGCCCCAGACATGCCTTTTATCAAGCAATACACTACAAAATTTCTATAATTTTTCATTCATTCACTCCCTCAATAAGTATTTATGAATACTTTCCTACTTCAGTTAATGTAATTCCATGTTTCTAGTTACTCAGGTTCAATACTTTGTAATTATCTTCAATGCTTCCTTTCTCTTTTAGGCCACACCCAACCCTTGGGTCTTCCTTAAACATATATTCACAATCTTTTGATACTGGAATATTTTTATTATTTCATTCATCTGTGGGCTTCATCCATTCAGCCATGATAATGAGATAAGAAAGAAAATAACTTCCAATTTGGTACATTCCCAGAACTTCTCATTTCCAAATGTTATATACAAATACTTCTACCACAAGAGCTTTCTGTCAAAGTAGCTTTCACATCTGCGGTGTCGTTTTTATCAGAATGAAGCATGACCAGAACAGAGTGCCCTTATATTCACCTTATTTTCTCTGTCCTTCTTTCCCTAAATATTTTTTGAATTCCTACAATGTGTTAGGCATTTCGGTATAGTTCTGGGTACACTGTAACAAAACAAAGTAAAATCAATTCCCTCCCAGACCTTACATTCTAGTGAATGATACAAATAATAAGAAAAATAATAAAACATGCCATATGTTAGTGATAAGTGTTCAGAAGAAAATTAAAGCAAGGGATGGATAGAATAAAGTGTGTGTGTGTGTGTGTGTGTGTGTGTGTGTGTGTGTGTGTGTGAATATGTATGTACAGAGAAGTTTGCGATTATTGATAGGGTGCCCGGGGGAGGCCTCAGTGAACAAATAACATCTGGCCCTGGCTGGTGTCGCTCAGTGGATTGAGCGCGGGCTGCGAACCAAAGAGCCGCTGGTTCTATTCCTAATCAGGGCACATGCCTGGGTTGCAGGCCAGGTCCCCAGTGGGGGACCCCGTGAGAGGCAACCACACATTAATGTTTCTCTTTCTCTCCTTCTCCCTCCCTTCCCTTCTGTCTAAAAATAAGTAAATAAAATCTTAAAAAACAAACAAACAAATAACATTTGAGTAAAGACATTATAAAATAGAGGAGGGCGGAATGGTGAAGCTACCTGGGGAAGTGTGTTCTAAACAGAGCACGTAAACAAGGAAAGTGCCCCGAGGTCAGGGCGTGCCTGATGCTTCCAAAGAGCAACGAGGGCCAGGGCAGTGGGCGTGGAGAAGACGAGGGGAGGTAGTAACAGATGAAGAGGGTAACAAGCTCACTGTAAGAACCCCGGCTTTACTGTGAGATGGGAGGCCAGTGGAGGATTGAGAAGAGGTTCACGTCTCACGGCCTGGTTTACACTGTGAATAAACAGTCACCCTGCTACGTTGGAATGGCCTGAAGGGGCCAGGGTAGACCGGCTAGGCCTTTTTACATTACCATCTATCTACAAAATAAATTCCCTTGCGCTTTTAAAATTTCCAGGAGTTGGAACTGTTCTCATCCCTCGGCTGGACTTACCCTGGGGAAAAAGTCAAGAGAGGGTCTGGAACATAGAAGCCCACGACTGAAGTGACATTATCTATTCCTGAAATTCCTCTACCATTTCTGAATCATTTAACTTAGCCGATAATTTAGTTCCTCTCAATAACCCACTAGAACCCTTTTTTTGACCTCTGTATCTTATGTTAACTCGGTTTTGCATCTTCAATTTGTTCTATTCTGGATATTATAGAGCAAGGTTTCTTGCTTCATGATTTTGCTTCATGTTCGCCTGGGATAATTCTTAGAAACGCATATTCTTAGGGTGTCCCCAGATCTGGAGGGGCTTGGGAATCTGTATTTTAAATGAATTCTCCAGGTAATTCTGAAGTACCCGCCGATGAGAAACACAGTTGTAGATTATGGATGTCGTAGACAAAGGCATGGAAATGCGCCCATTTTTATTCGCAGATTACTACTTGGACAGATGCGGTACAGTGCATTTTTCCTCCTACGATTATCTTCAGTTCCTGATTTTATGTGCAAGAAATTTTGACACAAAATATAAAAGAAAACATGATATTTACAGGTAAAATGTTAAAGACCTACATTTGTACAGTAAAAATGGACATTTTGTGTTATAAAAATAACACATGCTATTGAGGAAGGAACATGGAGTACAAATTTCCAGTTACCAAAATAAATTCTGAAGCCCTAACGTGCCGCACAGTGACGGCAGTTAACAATGTGGCACCGTGCACGCGAAAGTTCCCGAGAGTGAATGTGAAACATTCTCTCCACAAGGAAAAAAAGGTTACATAACGTGGTAGACGTGTTGATTATCTTGATATTATTGATCATCATTTCACAATGTATATATGTAGCTAATCATTATGTTTGTACTTCAAATACATACAACTATATTTGTCAATTACCCCCAATTATTCTTCAATAAAGTCAAAACACACAGACGCTCACACGCATACCCGCGACTGTAATAGAAACTATGGAGAGAAGCACAGGCAGAAGGTGGAGGTCACCCGGAGCCCGAGGACTCTGGGACAGTCAGCACCTGTGTACTCTGAACACCTCCCTTCCTGTATCTCTGTATACGCACAGCGCACCATCCGTAAAGATGGAGGTATACGAAAATAATAAAATGTAACAAAACAGTGATATTTTACTGTAGACATGTTTTTTAATCATGATATTTTTCATTCCATACCTTTCTCCCTGATGGTACAATCATATATACCACATATTTAAATAGGGATTTATAACACTTTTACAAAAATTGGATCATAGATAAATATTTTAGGCATCTTGCATTTTTCATTTATTGTATATTATAGAATTTCTTCCATTCAACTGGCATAAATCTTACTCATTCCATTTAAAGTCTGAATAATAATCACTTATTTACTCATTCCCTAGGATGAGTAGCTTTAGCTTTTGGTCATTATAAATAGGCTTGCACATAAATCTGTAGGTACTAGACTTTTTATTTTTGTGAAATAAATTCTCACAGTGGGATTGCTGGGGTAAAGAATACATACGTATACTATAAATTTTAATAAATACTGCTATCGTGAATTCTGAAAAAGCAAAGGCAGTTATATTTTCACCAGAATTGCATGGAAGTAACTTTTACCTCTGTCTACACTAGCCAGAGGTAGAATCATTTAAAAACATTTTGCCAGTCTGATAAGCGCAAGGTAATGCTGCATTTTGGATTGAACCTGTATTTCCTTGGATACAGCATTTCTTTGAATACTTGTATTTCCTTGAGTTTAAGCCTTTTCCTAAAAAATATTTACTGGTCATTTTAATTTTTTATTCTTTGAATTGCTTATCATACCCTTTTCTGTTTTTACTGAATTAGTTGCAAGAACTCTTTGATATTTTAGGTACTAATCTTTTTTTCTGGTATTCTTCATAGTTTATTGCTTATATCTTGTATATGTTTCTACCTTTTTATACCTTTCAATGTTTTTCCTAAACTAGAATATGAAAATATACATCCTTAGAAATTTTAAAAATTTATATGTATATTTCTTATGTTTAAGCTTTCAAGTGATAAGGACTTTAATTTTGTGTATGTTTGGAGATCCAGCTTTAATTTTCTTATAGATATTCTGATGTCAAAATGTATTATTTTATTTTATTCATTTCTGGCTTAAACATTCTGACACTTAAATTATCACCTGGGATATTTCTACAATCTAACATTTAAACTTTTTCTAATTTGAGGTTTTCAAAAATTTGAGAATCACCTTAGGGTTTCTGTAATCTCTCACTAGGGCTCCTAGCAGGCCACAGGCAATGCCTTCCCAGAGCCCTGGTTCTCACATTTTACCCCCTACCAGCCACTCTGAGCGCTTCTCTCCTGAGGAAGAACGACATGCCTACAGTGTGTCAGACACTCTGCTTAGAAAGAGATAATAACAAGATCAGAGGAAAATGATACGCAATGATGAGTCCAGGAAAAAGCTGCAGCGAGGAGGAAAACCAGAAAGAAAGGAATGCAAGCAATCCATACTGATTTAAATGCTTAACAATTACCGGGAAAGTTCCTGGGAAACTCCATGGATTCCTGAGGGCTTTAATCCCCATTCAGATAATTGAGTGTTTAGCCAAGAAGTAAATTCTTTTGTATTGTAAAGTCTTCTAGGATACTTTATTTGTTGGATCTTCTAGAACACCCTCCCCTCCTTCCTTCCTTCTCCCCCTTCTCCCACAGGATGAAGTTAACTGCCCCACTGCCTCCCCGTGGGCAGAAAACTGTCAACCACAGGAGACACGTACAAAGTGCGATCAAGTTTTCTTACCTCCTGTTGCAAAAAGAATGTAAAGTGCAAAATCCTGGGCACTGTTTTCAATCTGTCAGTGGAAAAAAATGAACAGATACGAATTCTTAGTTGTCATATGATGTTTTCTAAGCCAACCAGACCCAACTTATGTAATCCATTTTCTCACATCCCTTTTTCACTTTTAGACATAAAACCTCTGCTTCCTGGGAATAATGTAATTTCTCAGGGCACAATTAATTAAAGGTGTCATATAGGAAAAAATACTTCAGGACAAAACATTGAACTTAGACTTATATGTTCATAGGTCTTTTTCAGAAGAGAGAATTTATGTGTCTATAGTTAAATTATATGGAAGGTATTTATATCTCAGTTCAGTGATAAAATTACCTTGAATTTTTGAAGAAGTTGCTTTATTACTTCTTCAGTGTTCATGTTACTGTTTACTCTGACCTTAGTTTCAGATCCAAAGGCTGGAGTGAAAATGGATGTCTTAAAAAAAAAAGACATATGTCTTAAAATTATAATAAAGTAATAACAGTCAATATTTTGAAACTGACCTTCTTTGGGCAAAATAAAATAAAATAAAATAAAAATCCAAGGTCACCAGTATAAAAACCCTGTTTTCCTGTTTTAGCTTCTTTGTTGTTGAGTGTCCTATCTCCTTTCAAGCAGCCTCGTATTGTTTCTAGAGTAAATTAAGTAAAATATAATCTAGCTACGTGCAAAATATTTTCACTAGATAACCACGCCATTATTTAGTATAATTTAAGATTTTAAAATAAATTAACCATTATAACTAAACACAATTGGTAGGAATGCAGACTGGTGCAGCCACTGTGGAAAGCAGTATGGAGACACCAAAAAATTAAAAATAGATCTACCTTTTGACCCAGCAATCCCACTTCTGGAAATGTATCTGAAGGAACCCAAAACACTAATTTGAAAGAACACAAGCACCCCTATGTTCATTGCAGCGTTTTTTACAATCACCAAGATATGGAAGCAGCCCAAGTGTCCATCAGTAGATGAGTAAATAAAACAACTATGGGAGCCCGGCTGGTATAGCTCAGTGGATTGAGCGCGGGCTGGGAACCAGAGGGTCCCGGTTCGATTCCCAGTCGGGGCGCATGCCTGGGTTGCGGGCCAGGTCCCCAGTGAGGGCCATGTGAGAGGCAACCGTACATTGTTCTTTCTCCCTCCCTTCTCCTCTCTCTGAAAATAAATAAATAAAATCTTAAAAAAAAAAACAAAAAAAAAAAACTATGGGACATTTACACAATGACATACTACTTGGCCATAAAAAAAAGAAAAATTTACCCTTCAAAACAGCACTGGATGGACCTGGAGAGCATTATGCTAAGTGAAATGAGCCAGTCAGAGAAAGACAAATACCATATGATTTCACTCATATGTGGAATCTAAGGAACAAACTGAACTAGTAAGCACAATGGGGAGAGACTCATCGATAGAGAGCAGGAGGACAGCTAAGGAGGGGGCAGTCAAGGGGTAGAGGAATTGAGCAAGAAGGGAAAAGGACTCATG
The DNA here is from genome assembly GCA_004026765.1 of Micronycteris hirsuta. NCBI lineage: Eukaryota > Metazoa > Chordata > Mammalia > Chiroptera > Phyllostomidae > Micronycteris > Micronycteris hirsuta. The sequence goes on along the minus strand of PVJI01000700.1, from coordinate 73,013 downwards.
GACGACAGTGTGGTGGTTACAGAGGGGTGGGGAATATATGGGGACTATATGGTAATGAAAAAATATATAATCAAAAAAGTCAAAAAGAAATAAAAAACAAAATTTTTAAATGAAAATAAAGCAAGCTGAGTTAATTTAAAAAAAAGGAACATGAACAGGCTTTCTCAAACTCACATGCCACACTTTCCTCCTATGTAGAAATAATTGTTCTACATTATTGTGAGTTTGAAACATATGAAATATCCCCTTTTTGATTGATCAGAAATGATCCAATGTCGGCAATTTCATATGGTTCAGCCTATATCTCAGCCAAGAGTTAGGGTAAAAGTGCTACCAGTTGAAGCTCTAGAATAATATATGTTCAGAAAGTATCCAGCCACGTAATATAAAAATATAAACATTTATTGAAGAAGATTCAAGATACGAGAAACATTGTACATAAGATAATGATGCCTCAGTCCCCTTCCAAGTAGGGACCTTGGGACCTCACACAGTTCTCCTAATTGCCATCAGCTCTCCTGTCATATTTTCCTGAATCTCAGATGGTCTGAAATCTCTTCCCTTTCAAAGGTGATTTTAGTTTGGGGAAAAACCAGAAGTCACAGAGTGTCAAATCTGGGCTATAGCCAGGGCTGAGTCACATGGGTGATTTGATGTTTCCCCCAAATCTCTGCATGAGACATGATATATGAGTGGGCGTGTTGTTGTGATTAAGTTTCCAATCACTAGTTACCCATAGCTGTGGCCTCCGGAATCATCTGAATAGTTTCCATGGAGGAATGTTCAAGCTTAATGCAAAATTTGATGCAGATTCATTGCTCCACTTGCTCAGTCATTGTGAATGTGATGGCCACACAGTACACATGCTCACTCAACAATGGTGTCTATTGCCCCTACTGAATAGTGCAGTGAAGTCATCATTGTTCATGCACGCACATCTCCTTAGCTGCCAGGTTATATCAAGGTCGGGCAAGCCATTCTTGTTATATTAACAAAGGCTGGACTTTTTCTGGACAGACCTTGTATGATTTGATATCTTCATGGAGTTTGACAATAGAACTAGATTAGGATTCAGGAGACCTGGATTCTAGCATCTGCTAATTCCAACTTTCTCAACTCACTTAACATCGGGACCCGAAGAGGCCTCAGTGATTTCATTTATAAAATAAGAGAACAGGACTAGATGATTTCCAAGACCTTCTCATGCGCCAACTTACAAGGACTTTGAAATCATGTTTTTCAGAGTTTTATTTTAAAACAAATTCTTTCTATCAGTTTTGTTGGCCAAAGATCTAATGCAACCCTATTATAAAATTATTTCTTAGTGCATCGATAGAAATATGCTTCAGGTCAAGTCATATTCATACGTTATCTACCAATAACACAATGCAAGCTCTTATGTGGGTTTTATCCACAGCCTAACAATACTGGCATTATCAAGAGATTTCATGGTATAAAAACACATTTAAAGACTAAATCAATTTGAGTTTATAGATGCTCATAATCACATACCCATTGATAGAGTGCTTTGGGTTTGGGGGTTTCCTTTTTCTTTTTTTTGTTAGTTATTAAATTACAGTGAATGACATTTGTATAAAATACTTGTAGTCCCAGCTTGATCTCTTTCAATCAACAACAGTAAAGCTAATGTAAATTGAATTTTTTTCTTCCCTTGTGTTAGGCACGGTGCTTAACTCACCTTATTTCATTCAATCCCATCAACAACTTTTTGAAGTAGGAAGAAGGAAGGAACTAAGGCTAAGAGTTTGAGCCAATTTTTAACTTCGCTCAGCAAGAATTTGAAATCAGGTTAGCAAGCTAACACCCTAGCATTGAATTATTTAACCACTATGCTACGTGGCCAGCTTAGTAACAATTTCATTTTTATCACAGGAGATCCCATCCGGAAGCCAGTCATTTGATACAATGTGGCTTTCACAGCTTTCTTTAACAAATCACCTCACAAGATGACCACATGTGGCGTAATTCTGAGGAGAAGAAGAAACCAGGGAAATCTGTAGTTGCACATTGGTTGGGGACTGTCTATGTGACTTTATGCCCAGGAGATAATTTTTGAACCAAAAAAAGTGTCTAATTTGAAGAAAGAATTCAGAAGAGAGGTTGGTTTGTTCCCACCAGCCTCCCAAGGTGCAATACTAATAACCTCACAAGGGTGGAAGAAGAAGGAATAAGCAAAAAGCCTACAGGAAATGCTTAAGATAAATGAATTATTATTTTTAATCAAAGGGCTTAGAATGGTGCCTGGCACAGAGTAAATACTTTTGAAGCATTTATTCCATGAATGGATGAATAATTGTTAAAATATATGACATGAAAAATATTTGCTTTAGAAAAATGATATCTTTTCTACCGTCAGTACAGTGAAATGTCTTACAAACAGCATGCAAAGGCACATGTAAATTGAACACATATTAGGTGAAAAATCAGAATACAAATGATATATAAACTACAGATATATAAAAAACGACATGTGTATTTTTGCAAGACCTGGAAGGGAACATGCAAAATCAGAATTTTGATTCATTAGAGTAAATAGGACTTTTAAAAAACGTAAATGGTATTTAAATGTTAGTGTTTAATGTACTGATTTTTTTTGCCCATGTCCTGAGCTCCTTTCTGGCAGGGGCTTCAATGGATTCATTTTTATATTTCCAAAGCTTGGCACAGTACCTGCCACTTAAATAGGGTCATCCATCATGGTGGCTAAGAATTTAGGTTCTAGAGTAAGATGAAGCCGGGTTCAAGTTCAAAGCTACTACTTAAAAGCAGTATGACCTATCACAAATTGCTTAACCTCTGTGAATCTCAATGAACTCATATGTAAAATAGGGAAAATAATAGTAACTACTTCATAGTACTGTTATAGTGATTAATGAGAAAATTAATCAAAATAAATTTAAAACAGTTAAATACCTAATGCCCAGAGAATACCCAGTCAATATTAGATATACTAGTACCATTGTTATTGTTAGCATAATAGAAAACACTATTTAAACAACACCAGCAGCACTGTAACTCACTTCATGGTTGTAAAAGTGCCCGTTAATGGAGGCTCTCTGCCTCTGTCTGTCTTTTCTGTCCATCATGGGAGGCTTCATCCTTTTTCTCACCAGAGCTGCTTCACTCATGGTTCTATAGAGCAACGGAGACTTTGGCTCTTCGTCTTCCAGAAGTTTCAGAGTGCTGCTGTGGTGAGATAAATAATCTGGGAAAAATAAAGATGATAAGGCCATATCATTTAGCTGCCCACCTCTTTGCATTCTGGGTGGGCTTGTATATGTATTTAATAACTAAATGTGTAGCTAAGCAATGGACTCGAATGCTTTTAAACAGTGAGAAAATATCAATGTACTCTCGCAGGAGAGAGTCTGCTGGTGACATTTGTGTTCCATTTAACCTTGAGACTTTAAAATTTTTTTCTATTGTAACTAGAGTATCATAAAATAGTCACGAGATTGTTCATCTTCCTCTAGTACTGGTTCTAAAATACAAGTAGATTTTCATGATATCTCTGGTGTCAAGATACTGAGATTCCCTTAGGTTTAGCTGAGCATTTTTTTCCCAAGTGGCTAATTGGAAAGATCCTTATCTAAAAGATGTCAAGAGGCCATAAGACAAAGTTAAGGGAATCCTGGAAGAAACATCATGTTAGTTATAGAATACGGTTTGTTACAGTGACAGCAGAGACAGCTGAATTAATAATAGTTTGAAAAAAACAACTGAACATCAGAGGTTGTTGGTGGGCTCGGGAAGGTCATGCCAAAGAGAACCCTTGTTCAGTGTGAAGCCGGCTGGTTGACATCACTACCAGGGACATGAACCCACCGGCAGCCTCGGTCATCTTCCTTCGTGGATCTGTACACGCTATATAAAAGCAAAATCCACGTAAAACACAATATCTATCACACCTAACAGTAGAGTTTCAGAAAATGCTAATCATTGATGTCATTACATCACATAATTATTATTGTTATGACTACCGACATGCCTTGTTATAGAAGCTGGCATTTTCCATTGATTTGGTATGGCCTAACATAAAAAGCTAATGAGTATAATGAATGATCCTTATCCTTGAGGAAAATACTGAACAATTTTATGAACATAAACTTTATTCGAATCTCCCTAAAAATCTGGGCTCTGGAGACATCCCTTAGTGAATTAATACAATTTTTAAAATCATCCTATTTCTCTATAGCCAACCATTCTTAAACATCATATCAGAACTATAGTGATTTAAGTTAGTGTGATCCTAAGAGCCTTTCCTAAAAACATAAAGTAAGAGTTTATAATGCAGCAGTGTATAAAATGTTACATTTCAGAGAACAATGATGACTCATGCATTAAAGTCTCTTCATTAATAACTGTTCGACACTGACCTTCCTGGGTATTCATTGCTTCAGACATTGGAATCTGGGTCTTGTCCAGTTCACTAATATTATGGAGGTCATCAAATTCTCCCCAGCGTGTCATTCCCCTGGAAAATAATAGATCTTATAAGTTACATCATTTCATTTATAACGAGGTCTATGATGGTTTTCAGGTTTACAGTATTTATATTAGTACTGTGGGCCTATGTTGATAGATATAGTACCCTAATTTATAACAATTTTACATTATTAAAATAATATTTAGACCAGAGTGCTCACCATGTATTTTTAAATACTTGCTTTATTTATTGTGGACATATATTAATACAATAATTCAGTTACACACTGAAATACAAGGTTATATAGATTCTGTAAAATACATGTGCAAATAGAATTAGTAGAAACCAACATAGTCCACTTTATACAGAGACCTTATAATGCTCTTAAGTGAGTTTGGACACAAGTGTTCATTCTGCCTACATGCCTTGAGTTCCTGTTTTTTTTTCAAAGCATTGTTAGGTAAGGTTCCTCCAAAATAATAAGACTATGCCTATCTTTTGGGCATTGACTACTATGAAGAATGCAATTTGCAAAGAAGAAAAATGTATGGAAACTTCTTTTCTAGAAAATCTTGGTTTATATGAGATACTAACAATTGTCAATATATCCTAATGCCTGGACTAAATAAAACTGAGCAATGCCTTATTTTTTCCACATGAGCCAATACTCATCTTTAAAAAAAAAATCTGGTCTTAGACAAGTTATTTATCTTTCCTGTGTCATTTCTATAAAATGGGGATGACAACAGCATGGACTATGATAATAAGGTGGTTGAGAAAATTGAGTTAATTTGCTTAAGTCTTAAAACAGTATCCAACACATACCAAGCACTCAATATTTGTTAAGTGATCATAATCATCCTCATCTTCACTGTCAACCTCATCATAATCACTATGATCTATATCTACTTCATGATGAGCCAGGAAGCATTGGAGATCCAAGCTATCCCTGGGTCTCTCTATGTTGATGGATACTATTACTGATAGGACCAGCCTTAGTTTTACTACAAGTTCTTTCATAATGTCTATTTTCCTCATGACAAAAAATATTCACCCATAGAAGTCTGTGGCACTAACTGGTGGCAATAAAAATTGCTTATTAATATTAGTGGTCAATATCTGTAAATTAATAAATGTGATATACCACATAAACAAAATGAAGGATAAAAATAACATGATCATATTAATAAATACAGAAAAATCATTTGATGATATCCAGTACTCATTTTTTATCAAAACAGTCAGCAAGTGGGAATATAGGAAATATACCTTAACAAAGGCCATGTATGACAAACCCGCAGCCAACATCATACTCAATGGGCAAAAACTAAAAGTGTTTCCCTTAAGATCAGGAGCAAGACAGGGATGTCTGCTTTCAACACCCTATTCAACATAGTACTAGAAGTCCTAGACACAGCAAACAGACAAAAAGAAGAAATAAAAAGCATCCAAATAAGAAAAGAAGAAGTAAAACTGTCATTGTTTGCAGATGACATGATACTGTATATAGAGAACCTTGAAGATTCTACCAAAAAAACTACCAGAATTAATAAATGAATTTAGTAAAACAGCAGAATACAAAATAAATATCCAGAAATCAGCTGTATTTTCATATAACAATAATGAACGATCAGAAAGAGAAACTAAGGAAACAATCACATGTACAATTGCATTAAAAAAAAAAACTTGGAGTAAATTTAACTAAGGATATAAAAGACCTATACTTGGAAAATTATAATAACTGAAGAAAGAAATTGAAGAATATAGAAATAAATGAAAGCATATAACATGGCTCATGGGTGGGGAGAATTAACATCATTAAAATGTCCATACTCCCAAAATAATCTATAGATTTGCTGCAATTCCTATCGAGATAACAATGGTATATTTCACAGAATTAGAAAAAATATTCCAAACATTTATATAGACCCACAAAAGACCCTGAATAGCCACAGCAATATTAAGAAAGAAGAACAAAGTTGGAGGAATCACACTACCTGAAATCAAACTATACTACAAAGCCATAGTAATCAAAACAACCTGGTGCTGGCATAAAAACAGACATATAGATGAATGGAACAGAATAGAGAATCCAGATATAAACTCATGCCTTTATGGTCAATTAATATTTTACAAAGGGGGCAAGAACATACAATGGGTTAAAGATAGTCTATTCAATAAACGGTGTCAGGGAGATTGGACAGATAGGTGCAAAAAAAATGAAAACAGACTACCTTCTTACGCTACGAACAAGAATAAACTCAAAATGGATTACAGACTTAAATGTAATACTTGAAACCATAAACTCTTAAAAGAAAACATAGGCAGTAAAATCTCCAACATCTCTCATAGCAATATTTTTTCTAATGTTTCCTCAGGCAGGGGAAGCAAACAAAAAATAAACAAATGGGACAAAATCAAACTAAAAAACTTTTGCACAGGAAACAAAAGCATCAACAAAATTAAAAGACAACCCCTAAATGGGAGAACATATATGCCAATGATACATTTGATAAGGGGTTAATATACAACATTTATAAAGAACTTATAAAACTCAACACCAAAAACCAAATAATCCAATTTAAAATTGGGTACAGGATCTAAATAGATGCATCTCCAAAGAGGACATACAGAGACATAGACATATGAAAAGATGCTCAATGTCACTAATCATCAGAGAAGTGTAGATTAAAACCACCATGACATATTACCTCACAGCTGTCAGAATGGCTATCACCAAATCAATCAACAAACAAGTGTTGGCAAGGATGTGGAGAAGGGGGGACCCTTTTGCACTATTGGTGAGAAGGCAGATTGGTACAACCACTGTGGAAAACAGTATGCAGTTTCCTAAAAAATTAAGAATGGAACTGCCTTATGACCTAGTGATTCCACTTCTGAGAATATATCTGAAGAAACCTGGAACACTGATTTGAAAGAATATATGCATCCCTATGTTCATGGCATTATTTACAATAGCCAAGATTTGGAAGCAGCTCAAGTGCCCATTAGTAGATGAGCAGAGAAAAAAGATGTGGTACATTTACATGGTAGAATGCTATTGTATTTGGCTGTAAAAGTGAAGGAAATCTTTCCTTTTCTGACAGCATGAATGGACCTGGAGAGTATTATGTTAAGTGAAATAAGCCAGTCAGAGAAAGACAAATACCATATGATTTCACTTACATATAGAATCTAACAAACAAAATAAACAAAATAGTAAGAGACACAAAGATACAGAAAACAGCCAGCTGTTAGAGGGGAGGGGTGTTGGGGGACTAGGTGAAAAAGGTAAAGGGTTAAGGAAAAAACCTCGTAGACACAGACAAGAGTATGGTGACTGCCAGAGGGGAATGGGGTGGGGAAGGTAGAAGAGGGTAAAAGGGGGGTAAATGGTGATGGAAGGAGACTAGACTTTGGGGGGAATGAACACACAGTGCAATATATAGATGATGTATTAGAGAATTGTACACCTGAAACCTATACAATTTTATTCATCAAGTTCACCCCAATAAATTCAATAAAATTTTTAAAAATACTAGTGGTGGTGAATGTGAATAAACATGATCTTTTTTCCCTTGACCTTTCAGTTATTTTTAAGTCTTTTTATACTTTTATATCATTTGAGCCTCACAATAGTCTTATGAAGGAGAAGGGAAGTCCAACATATTTTTTAATTAATTTCCCAGTGAACTCTACTACCTAGCAAACAGCCAGTCCATACAAATGTCATAATGTCAAAGAACTATAGGCAATAACTTTAACAAAAGGAGAACTATTTAAGGTCCTGACTCAGAATGTAGTTCTTATTACAATAGATGAAATTATCCATTCCCCTCAATCTATAGAAGATTAATAAACAAAGGAGGCAGATAAAATTACCATAGATAATTGGGTAACAATTGAGACAGAATGCCAAAGAAAAGCAAAAACTCAAAAGGCAAAGCAACCCGATTCTATGTCCTATGGGAAAATGAGTGCCCAAGAAGGCCAGACCAGTGATGTAGTACAAGTTCTTGGAAACTCTAGCAGACTTGGCACCTGTTCTCACTTTCTTATAACTTAGCAGTTTCACACTACTACAGGGAGACAAACATGGCTCAATATATGCAGTGCGTTTAACCCATTTTCTTCCTTCCATTTTAGGAAACTACACCAATTTTAGCTCTGGATTGTATAATTTGAAGTATCGCCATCTATAACTTTACCCATGAGTAAGCTTGAGGACAGTTACCCAGAGTTTTCCAAACAAAACTGATTAGAACTTTATGTAATACCGAATAGTTAAACTTGTCTCAGCATGAGACTATTTGCATTGCTCTGACCAAGCTCCTGGATACATACCATTAGCAAATTTAACTGTGGGGAGGTTTGCTAATGAGTTTCAAAGAAAAAGGAGTAGAAATCTGATAGACAAATAGAATGCAGTCACTTTTCTACCCATGTTGTAAGAAAGAAAAAAGATTATTGATAACATTCAAATGTACATCTGTCCAGTTTTGGCTCTTTATTTTTTTCTGCCATGACTTGTCCAAAACATCCCAAAGCTGACTTTGGAAAGATGTGAAAAGAGGAAATAAAAACTGATATAAGTAAATATAAAGATTGTCATTTTAAAACAAAAATTTTCAAAAGAAAATACTTGTACCAAATATGAGAGATCAAAGTACTGTCCATAGACTTCATAAAGGATTAATTACAAGTGATCACAGATCAAACAAACTGATTTATTTAAGCTTCTACCACTCCTATTAAACTGACTCAGTATGGCTCATTTCAAATGTAATTAAAACAAACTAGTGTTCCTCCTGCCAAGAAAGCAGCATAGGTAAATGTGGTACTCACTTTTTCACACAACTACATCAAAATTACAACTAAACTATCGATCAGCAATCATTTAGAACTGCCTAAATGGAAATCCTACAACTACAGAATTAAAGAAGAAGCCACATTGAGACTGATAGGACGGGCAGAAGCATGGAACAGGCTGGTTCCATACCCACATGTGGTAGATAAAAATTGGGAGTGATATCTTGGCTGCAGAGATCCTTCTGAAAAGTGAGGGGTCCCAGACACACACTAGGCCCCTCATCCCAGGTTCCAGTTCCAGGAAGATAAGTTCCCATACTTTCTGGTTCTAAAAAACTAGCAGGGATTGAGGCTGAGGGAGATCAAGGGCTTCTGGAGTCCTAGGCAGTTCCTCTTAAAGGGCCCATGCATGGACTTACTCAGACTCCCTCCCTCTGAACCCCAGCACTGAAGCAGTAAAAGGCACCAGACACATATAAGGAGAAACTGAATTGTCTGACATCAGTGTGAGCAGCTTTCTCCCAGACTGAAGTGCTGGCAGAGGCCACTGTTCCTTTGATGAGCATTCCCTCTCCCCGTCCCACAGAGCTGCCAGGCTGGTGTCATATCTAAGTCTCCATGGACCTGGCTCACACTGTTCACTCTACCCTGGTGACTTCCTGAGATCCTGTCTCTCCCAACTTGCAGGCACACCCAAGCTGTTTCCAGAGACTTTTGCATATGAATGGTTTGTTTTGGCTCTTCCTGGTGTATCTCTGGTGCCTCTCAAGCTACTGTCCTAGTGCTGGAGCTCACTGTGGAGCATGAGCTGTGCAGAGGCCCACCCTACAGAGCAGAACTTATTTCAGCAAGGCTCTGGTGCCCACTGAGTCTTCCCCTTGAGTGTGTTATTTGTAGAGGAAGTTGGGTAGTAATGCTTTGATGTGGTCTGAACCTATCCACTGGGCGTTCTGGCTCTGGGAATTCTTGGGAGGTTCAGGCCAAGGTCAGCTACTGCCTATGTTCTGCCCAGGGCTACCCTACATGAACTACAAAGTGATGTAGATGGCTGCTACTTGTGCAGGGCTTGGATGTGCTCAGGTAAGGCCAAGCTGCAAACGAAGGCCAGTTGTTCCTAGTGACAGAGCTGAGGCCACTTAGCGAGAGATATGGGCCACACTGAGGCCATATGCTGCTTGTTTGAGAGATTTTAGGAAAATCTGAAGCATGAGCCATTTAGGCATGAATAGACAGTAGCTTGAAAGGCACCAGAGATACACCAGGAGGTTGGTGGTCAGTAGTTACAGGCATTCTTTGCAGCTAATTGGCCTGGGAGTAAATCTCTCCCATCGATGTACTGACAGCAATCAAATTTCAACTACAACAGGAGTGTGTACACAGCCAACACAAGGAGCAAACTCAAGTGTCAAGTCTGCGGGATCAAGAAAGCTATGCACTGGACCTGACAGAATACCTACTACATTAGGGCAGTCTACTGAGCCTGGGAGACATAAAAGCTTTACTTAATGCATAGAAACAGATGTAGGAGGCTGCCAAAATGAGGAGACAAAGAAGCATGTCCCAAATGAAAGAACAGATAAAAACTCTACAAAAAGAACTAGACAAAACAGAGACAAGCAATCTACTAGATGCAGAGTTCAAAACACTGATTATAAGGATAAGGATGCTGAATGAACATAGTAAGAACCTCAACAGCATAAAAAAATGACTGGTGAGAAATGAACGATACAGTAATTGAAATGAAGAATAATTTACAGGGAATCAAGGGTAGGGTAGATGAAGCTGAGAATCAATCAGTGATTTGGAATATAAGGAAGCAAAAAACATCGAATTAGAACAGCTAAAAAAAAATCCCCAAAATGAGGATAGTGTAAAGAGCATCTGTAACAAATTAAAGTGTACCAACATTCACATCATGGGGGTACCAGAAGGAGAAGAGACAGAGCAAGGAATTAAAAACCTATCTGAAAAAATAATGACAGAAAAATTTCCTAACTTGGTAAAGGAAATAGATATAAAAGTCCAAGAAGCACAGAGAGTTACAAATGAGATGAATCCAAGCAGGCCCACACCAACACACATCATAATTAAAATGGGAAAGGTTAAGCACAAAGAGAATTTTAAAAGCAGAAAGAGAAAAGCAGTTAGTTATCTAGAAGGGAGCTCCCATAAGACTGTCAGTTGATTTCTCAACAGAAACTTTGCAGGCCAGAAGTGCTTGGCAAGAAATATTCAAGACACTGAAAAGCAAGAATCTACAACCAAAATTACTCTAACTTGCAAGGCTATCATTTAGAATGAAAGGTTAGATAAAGAGCTTCCCAGAAAAAAAAAAAGCTACAGGAGTTCATCATCACCAAGCCCTTATTATATGAAATGTTAAAGGGTCTTCTAGGAGAAGAAGAAGAGGAGGAGAAGGAGGAGAAGGAGAAGAAGAAGAGGAAGAAGAAGAAAGATAAAAATATGAATAATAAAATGGCAATAAATACAAAAAAATCAAAGTAGCATGACAAACTGATGATTCTTTCAAAGGGTGAACTGAAAGACAAGATGGCAACCCTTCCTGCAGCTGAATACACAACTTCTACTTCTTTTGCTCCACATCCACCCACTGGGGATATCAAATCTGTGATCCTGTGACAAAAGAAGTGTACGTTCTGCCCTTAGAAATCCAGTATGGGGAAGCAGACCTGAAAGAAGTTTTATAGAATAGGGGAACAGTTCATTTCTTTTCACTATTTCATTTGCAGCTCGGTGTGTAAATGAATGGAGGTGTCTAGGATTGGATTGAAACAAAGACTAGTGCCTCAGGTGGCTATGCACCCCACTAAGAAACCAGAGGCCAGGGAACAACATTCTAAACTATGCTGCACTTTCCCGATGAGAGTTCAGCTTATTCCCAAGAGGGATTCTTGGCTAATTAGTCACAACTGAATCTAATCTTGCTCTTATGCGGGTGAAAGAGAGGAGTGGGATCTCTTTCTGACAATTTGTCCCCACCAGAAAGATCTCATGTACCATGAATGTGTACTCAGACATTCTCCCCTATGTCTCATTACTGTGGTAAAAATCAAGCAAAGTATTCCAGGGGAGTCTTTCTCAATCTTAAACTAAAGGCGATAATTCCTTTTTTATTCATAGCAATATTCTAATAAACAATGGCAAGTGAAAATGGGGCCCATGGTAGTAGATCATGAGGATATTAATTTATAATCTTCCACAGTATGTGGAGAGGCAACATTATTGCTTTGTCTACCTGGGCTCTTGAAACTCATCCCAAAATTCAGGATTTCTAGGAAAAAGTTTCTGTATTTAAATTGAGACAGGAAAAAAAACTTGGGATATTCAAAATAATGATGGTTTAATGTGATAATACAATATCTTACTGCATCCCCTTGTCATTTTCCCTTAGTGTTCCATACTTATCAAGTTTTCATGAATCAGATAATTAAAATGCATCAAAATGAGCTGGCCGCTTAGAGATCTTTGCAATAAGTTCTCAGGTAATATGAAGAATAAGAACTAATTTCGGCAAATTCATATCTTGTACAGTTCTCTAAAAGTGGGGATTGTGGGTAATTTCTCCCTTTCAATGATGCCCCTGCTCATTGAGAATCATCAACCCCATCAGTCATATGGTACCCAAAGATGAGGGATGCAGGGCTTCATCAGGCTGCCTAGTCTTTGCTCTCCCTTGCACTCTCCCATAAGTCCTGGACTCTTCACCCATTGGCAGTCCTTAGCTTAGAGAGAGACTAGTCAGAAGTGGTGTATGTACAAATAGTTCTCACAACAGAGCAGAGGTAATTAACCACCAGGCTTCAGAGGGCTTTGTTTGATACTATATTTTGAGTTCATTCTGCCAAGGACCCTGCTGAGCACTGGGATAGCAAAGATGAATAGGGCATGAGGGGAGGTGCGCATAACAATATAATCAATGGCATGCTCTGAAAGTGATAGAGAAGAGTTGTCAGTGCACCTAGTATAGACTGAGGGGTGAGAAGAAGCTTTCTGGAGAATGTGTTATCTGACCTGAGTTTTAAAGCATTGATAGAAGAGAGGCAAATGGGTGTGGAGAAGCAGGTAGTGCCAGGCAGAGTGGGTAAAGTAAGAAACCGCATGCTCTGCATAGGAAATTATAAAATGGTCAGACTTGCTGGAGCATCACGTTTGAGAAAGACCCGCAAGGTGCAAATCATAGTGGGAGGTTCAGTGTTTTCTTCAAAGGAAAAGCAGAACTTCCTTTACGGTGATATCCTTCCTTGATTATGGCGAGAGATCAGACTGGGGAAATGGTCCTGGCAACTCTCTCTCCACCCTCCCCTCTCTGCTAGAACTCTTGCCCTTCTCCCTATGGACGGGGAGGTTGATGAGGTGAAGATTTAGGACCTTCACATGCACACAAAACGGAGATGAGTTGTAGTCTCAAGGATTAAAGAGGAAGGGAAGTGGTATGGTAGATCTATTTTAAGTTTTTTTTTTTTTTTTTTTAAGGAATATCCATTCTATTTCCATAATGGCTGCACAAGTGTTCCCTTTTCACCACATCCTCACAGCACTCGCTATTTGTTGACTTTTTGGTAATGGCCATTCTGATGATTAGTGATGTGTTCAAATGTCTCTTGACCGTTTACAAGTCTTTGGAGAAATGTCTCTTCGTGTCCCTGTCCACTTTTGGATCATATTGTTTATTTCTTTTTGTTATTGAGTTATCAGTTTCTTATATATTTTGGATAGTAATTCCTGATAAGATACATTATTTGGAAATATATTTTCCATTTTGTAGTTGTCATTTCATTTTGTTGATGATTTCCTTCACTGTACAGAAGCATTTTAGTTTGAAATCCCATTTGTTTATTTCTGTTTTTGTTTCCCTTGCTTGAGGGGTATTATCCAGAATGGTATTACTCGGAATTATTTCAAATAGTTTACCACTGTATTTTCTTCTAAGAGTTTTACAGTTACCATATACCCCAGTAATTCTGCCTCTGGGTATTTGTTCAAAGAAAATGAGAACAGTAATTTGAAAAGATACATGCACCTCTAGGTTCATAGCAACATTATTTACAGTAGCCAAGATATAGAAGCAACCAGTTATCCATTGATAGAGAAATGAATAAAAAATACACACACACACACAATGGAACATTACTCAGAGATAAAAAAAGAATGAAACCCTTCCATTTATGAAAACATGGGTAGATGGACCTACAGGGTTTTATTCTAAGTAAAATAAGTCAGATAGTTAAAGACAAACATTGCATAATTTCACCTACATGTGGAATTTTTAAAAATTAAGAGAAATGGACAAGCAAAACAAAAATAAGATCATAGATACACAGAACAAACTGATGGCCAGACGGAGAGGGGTAGAGGAACGGGTGAGAAGGTGGAAGGGAATGCAGTCGATAGTAGTGTTATAAGTTTGCACGGTGACAGATAGTTACCAGACTGAGTGTGGTGTTCACATAGTAAGATATATAAATGGCAAATCACTGTGTTGTATATTTGAGTCTGATATAATATTGTGTACTAAGTATAATTTAATTAAAATTAAAATTATAAAAAAGGGAGAGAGGGATGAAGAAAACAGAGAAAATATATACATATGATTCCTTCTGAGAATATTTATTGGTTTTTCTAAGAATTGTAAAAGGTAATGAAAAAAATCAACCCAACATATTCATTCAAAATACAGTTGCATAAACCCACACAGAGAACTGTCATGTGCATTTATTGCGCTTCAAATGCAGTTTGCTATGCCTCATCGAACAGGGTCAGGACAATCTGGGGACCATAATTAAGTCTCCTTTCCAGAAAGCAGAAAGAGCCCTTTGTTTCAAGAGAAATTTAAACTTGATCCTCTTTTTCTTCTGGCCTTTGCATGTTGTCTTTTCCAATGAAGGGGTGCAGGGTTTCAGGAAAGAAGCAATACAGCAAAGAGGTCAAGGGCACAGGCTCTCGAACCCATGGACCTGAGGTTCAGTCCAGTTCTGCTCATGGTGATTGGGGATTTTGACTAATTCGCTAACCTCTCAGAGCACTGGTGTCTGAACACCGGTTCCATAGGGTTGCTGAAGGATTACATGAGATAGCATGTCAGCATTTAGTAGAGGTCCCACCTTTAAGAGTGCATACAATAAAAGTAAATATGAAGATTATTTAAAGATTCAAAACATAAATGAGAGCTTACATTTTGGAAAAGCCATCTGGCGACTTCATAGTAAAAGAAGGGATTTGCTTCTCGTCTTGTATTTGCAGCTGTATAGGCCGTCTCACTCCCCAGCAAATGTCCAGCATTCCCTCCACAATTAGTTTACCATCTGCTGTCTAGGGAAGAAACCAATCGTCTCAAACATTCTTGTATCATTTATAGAAGGCAGATGTTTTAACTGACGATGTAGAAATGAGGTATGTAAGACATCTTAATAAATAAAAACATAAATTTCCAAGTGGGATTGTTTGGCTTTTCAATTTATCTACAAAATAATTTTGTTTTTGAAACATTCAAAAAAATTTTTGAAAACAGCTATAAGCAGCAAAGTAAGTTATAATGGTGATGACATGCCAATCAGAGGGCACAGTATGTTAAAATGCTTTCCGAACTCTGTGATTCTTCAATTAAGCGGAAGTTTAATCTGCTAATTCTGTTTAACCTAAAATTCAAGTGGCATTAAAAACTGCACTAACCTAGAAAGCAGGAGAACCGTTGAGAGATTTAGTGGCTCTTTCCTCATTTCTAAACAGGAATCTTTTAACTCACAAAGTTATTATGCAGAATGATTGAAATAATGTATATGAAAACAGTGTAAAATATTAAACAGAAATGATTTTTTGAATACAATCAGTAACATTTGAATGATGTCTCCTGAGTTGGAACTATTATAATAAAAAAAGGAAACTCCATGCAAACAAAGAAAAATTAATGAACATCTATGAAATACTTACTTATTTAGAGATTATAAATATAAATACCAAAGCACATTCCCATAGAACTTCTTTTCTAATCAATTTTTCTCATGTTTATGTAAGTCTTTGTGTTATTAAAGTAATGTGTTAGCATTATAGGCAATTTGGAACATATAGAAACTAAGAAGAGTCATATTCCAACCATCTAATAACTACTGTTGTTATAAAAATTGATTATTACAAAACATAAATCACTCAATTCTTATTTGAGAGTGTAAAGAAAAGTCTAAACTCTGACATCAGACAGTCCTGTATTCGAACCCTGTCTCTGCAACTTCCTGGCTGTGTGACCTTGGACAAGTTGCTGACACCTTTAAACCTGGGTTGCTTCTTCAGATGAATGAATATCACAGTAATCCCTAAATCATAGGACCTGGTATTGAATACCTGTTCAAAGAATATTATTACTTATTATTTCTTTAGCTGGTGAACATACCTTGGAGCCACTTCTGAAACAAAGTTTTGACTTTTCCCACTTTTCAGTTCATATTTCAGATTGCTGAGAGGTCAGTTGTTTTTAGCAACCAAATAAAATTTGTTCTTTGTAATGGCAGTACATGATGCAGATACAATGTTTCAATTACTGATGAATTGAATCCTGTCTTTGCCAAATGAGAATTCAATTAATCCCTTATGTCAAACATTCAAAGAGTAACTAACTGCTCTTCTGAGGTTATATAATTCTTGCCTGATTAGCCAAAGAACACATGTGCATGAGCCATGGACACAGACGAGGGTGGGTGGGGGGCTGGGTGAAGATGGGCAAAGCGGGGAAATGGAGACATCTGTAACAGTGTGAACAATAAAAATAAAGTGAAAAAAAAAGAAATCCTCCAAATATCATGTAAGAAATATGAGAATATTTTCTAATTTCAGGAAGCTTCTTCTTGCAGATTAACTAATTATCCCTGAAGGCTTATTTACACTTATATAATTTCCTTGTCCCGATTCTCAGGTCTCTTCTCTTCCACATCTACACAAACATCCTTGGTGATTTCCAGGATCCTTATATTCCATCTCTAAACAAATAGCTGCCAACTTTTTATCTCCAGCCCAAACCTCCTTGAAATCCAGTTGTCAAACTGCCTACCAGACATCAAACTTAATCTGTTTCTAACTAACACATTATAGTTCTTCCACAAATACTTTTTTCTCCCAGTCTTTCCCATCTTGGTAAATAGCACCCCCATCCTTCCAGTTGTTCAGGCCAAGAATTTGACAGTCACCATTTATCTTTCTTTGATACTAAACATTCCATGCAAATCCTATTAACTCTACCTTAAAAATATATCCCTAATATGACCACACTCACCACATCCACTACCATGATTCTAGTCCACACCATTGTTATTGATGACCTGGTTTATTTCAAGTGTCTTTCTGGTCTACTTCATGGTTCTCCTGCCCCTCTGTGTATTCCCAGTAGCCTGAGCGATCCTTTACAATGAACCCTTTCAGATAATGTCACTTCTACTCAGCTCCCTAGTGGCTTCCCATCTTATTCCAAGGAGAAGCTAAAGTCTTCACAAGACCCTACACACGCTCATGCCTCCCCCTTCTCAGTTCTCTCTCTGCCTTCACTATTCACTAATTCCCATTCTCACATGGTTCCTGCTGTCCAAGCTCAAAGTCTTTATTCAGGTTGTTCTTTCTGCCAAACTGTGTGTCCCACAGACTTCTGCCAAGTTTGCTCCCTCACCTCTTTCAGAGTCTTTGGTCAAAGGCTCCCCCTTCCCACCTCACTTAGATTCTGGAGCCTGCTTCCACTTTGAAGTTCTCCACAGCCACCATCACTGTCTGATACATTTTACTTCTGTTTCTCGTCTGTCTACGAGAACGTAAGCAGCATGAAGGCAGCATATTTCATCTAGTTTTTTTAATGCTATGTCCCTAGCTTACAGTGCAGTGTCTGGTACCTGGTAGACAATAAATATGTGTTTAGTTCATTAATCAAAGATTAAGAAAGCCCCACATTATCCTGCATGGACTGCCTCTTTTAACATCATTGTGAGTCAGAAGATTTGGAAAATTCTGGATTCTAACTTTGTTGACCGGTGAGTAAAGACGGAATGACTAAAAAATCTGATATTCTCACTGTATACTTTATTTCATATAATTTTTAAAAAATATATGAGACATGAGATTTTATTTTTAAATTGTATGACTTTCCTGTTGTGAACTGAGTACTGATTCACAGGTTTGGGAAGGGCCTGCCTTGACTTGTGTGTTCATAACATCAAAGTCCAAACATGTTCCTAAAGGTAACACACTGCTTCACACCATGAATTCTGTGAAAGCTATTAAAGAAAATATAAATCAGCATTCTCTTAAAAATTTGATCTTTTCTTAAATTTTCTATTTTTATTAATTATGGATACTAGAGATCTGAGATATAGGCCAATATTAAAATAATTTAAAATTTGGCCCATTTCTTGGTAAAGGGATTAGATATTCTTCTGTATATTATATTTGGGAAGATAACTGGCATATCCAATTGAACTAAATTATTGAAGCTCACTAGCAAACAACAGAGTCTTTTGTAAATATCTTTCTGTCTCAGCTGCAGATTGAAGCCATAAGTGGAGAGTCTTGTGGAGAATGAGGCATTCAAATGAATGAATGAAGGAGAGAAGGAGAAAAAGAAAGAAAGAGAGAAAGAAGACCTAAGGCCAGTGCACAGTAGCCTATCAGTTGCACCCCTAAAAATGCTTTCTAGCTTCAGGACTTCCCTGAATCGTTTCTTTAACATTTTTATTATGACATGGTACACATTCATTTTAATGTTCATTCATTTTAACAACCAAATCAAACTGTGTTACAGATACGTGATGATTTATTTGAGCAATTTTCCATTGGTAGAGACTTAACATACCTTCAATTTTTTTTTCATTCTAAATGATATTACTGTGAAAATCCTTCTGTTTACATTCTGGTGCATTTATAAGAAAGTATTAGGATAGATTTCTGGTAGAATTGCTGTTCAAAAGATATTCATACACTGTTTTTAAAGTAGAAAGTAGATATGTCATTAAAGTTATTTTATTTTATTTATTTTTTTAAATTTTTTTTATTTATTATTAGAGAGAGGGGAAGGGAGGGAGAAAGAGAGGGAGAGAAACAGCAATGTGTGGTTGCCTCTCACATGGCCCTCACTGGGGACCTGGCCCGCAACCCAGGCATGTGCCCTGACTGGGAATCGAACCGGGACCCCTTAGTTCCCAGCTCACGCTCAATCCACTGAGCTATACCAGCCAGGGCTAAAGTTATTTTAAAATACTGTTTTATTAAAAAAAAAAAGGTTTAGGAAATCACAGATGTCCCAGGACTGGAATTTTTGAAATACACTTTGAAAAATTATGATCCAGTTAAAGATTGACCTGTTTCTCACAGACCATTTTTGCTGTTGGCTTATGGACTCCGACTCATCCTGACCCCTCTGTACCTTTATGGGATTTTTTTTCCTGTGGATCAACTGTATTGCGTTTCTCTGATGGACTTACCTGTCCATAGGAAATATGCAGATTTTCCTGGTTCTCATAAAAAACATTATAGGTCTTCAATAAAGAATTAAGTTGTTCCCTAAAAAAAAAAGTTATATTTAGTTACAATCAGTCTTTGGCTTTTTAACGGTGAAAGGTAATGACAGTGCTTCCGGGTCATAAAGGTGTGAGATGGAAAGAAGTGGTTCAATGGATCTTACTGTTCTGTCATCTTAATGTGATGTGGGTCATTGAGAACTGAAGGCTTCTTAGGACCCCAATGAATGTTAGAGGTATTAATTTGTAAATAAATAGCCAAAGAAGGGACTTGACTGAGGACGAAAGTGGTGAGGACAGTGTTCTATGGCAGAAAGCAGCTGTAAAATAGAGATATGGTTTTGCATTCCCTTTTGTTTTGTAACATTTAACCAAACTAAGTGAAGCACTTAGGATTGCTTGACATTATGCTTCCACTAGGGATAGAGCAAAGGTTCAGGAAGGGTCCCTGCTCCTGAGTACTTGCCCCTTTGTGGCACATGGGCTCTGAGGTGGGAGGGAGGGGAACCGCTGTTTCCTGACACACTTCCATACTTTTCCCTGTGCCACCACAGCCCAGAATGATTATCTGACCTATTTTGTTGGTCTAACTATTGTCTCTCATTGGGATCATTGCAAGCTTCCTAAAAGCCTCCCGGTATCTGTTTTTCTATTTTCAACAGCAGGAGTTATTTTAATTTATACTTGATCATATCTCTTTTGTTCAAACTCCTCATTATTAATACCAACATCCTTCCAGTGACTTCAAAGGCCACATGTGACCGAGAGTAGGCATGTCTGTATGTCTTGTTCACACTCTATTTCTTGTACCCGGAAGAGGGTTAGGCACGTAGTGAGAACTCAGCAAATGCTGGTTGAATGAAGTGATCAGAGAAATTTTTATTCCTAAAACAACAAAATGTACTGATGAAAAAGGAAAAGCCTTTAAAAAATGTAAGTGAATTTATGTGGGAGAAATCTCATGATATTAAACTTCCAAATATATCAATCACTAAAATTCCTTGATCCTCAATATGTCTCTCTTTCCCATAAGAATCTTGGCCCCACGAAGGGAGGGATTTTTGTCTGCCCAATAAAAATTCATTGCTGTCTTTGCAGTGCTTAGAATAGAGACTTGCTCCTGGTAGGTTCTTATTCAATAAATACTGAATATTGACAGACAGAATTGATGTAAATTAAGTTTTACATGTTTGCGATCATATTCTTTTTCCATTTGACTACTTTCCCTTGTCATTTTTTCATGTGCACATTTCCAAGGATCAATCCACTCCACACAATGACCCCATTAAAAATTTTCTGCAGAATTCTTGCATGCTATTGTTCCATGTCCCAACTGGGTTACTTTAGAATTTTAGTATTAATAAACATTTCTGTTCTAAATATCAATGAGCACACTGATTTTTGCACCTTGGAGTCATTTCTGTGGGATACTTCCTAAGAATTATAGTACCGGTAAAGATCATAAACATTTTTAGAGTTCTTATCATTGAGTGCCAGAGCAGCATACAGAAATTTTAGGTTCGCTTGGGATGCAACTCCTGATATATGCTGAGCTGTGAGAGTTGTTATTAAAGCAAATGAATTTTTACATAATCTTATTCCCTCAGCTTCTGTTTCTGATAAAACTGCTCAATAAGGTATAATACAAGTATCCTTCAAAGTATTTACCTCAGGATTATGTATAATTAGAAAGATTATTCTTTGGGAACAAGATATTTGGATAATGTTTCCATATCTGAACAAAATCTTCCTCCACAGAAATAAGCCTCCAAATGACCCAGGCAATTGGCAGACTGTGGTCTAGGGCCATCTGCTTTTTGTAAATAAAGTTTTATTGGAATACAGCCACACTAATTTGTTGGCTTGTTGTCTATAGCTGCTTTCCTGCTAGAACTGCAGAGTTGAATCATTGTGACAGAAACCAGATTTCCCACAAAGCCTAAAATATGTATTACCTGGCCCTAGGCAGAGAAAGTCAGCCAACCTATCAAATATCACAGATGTTTTCCTTTCTTTTCTTTTCTTTTTTCTTTTTTACCACAGGCAGGATCTTTCTGACTGTCAATGATACTTTGAAGAAATATTGGAGTATGGAAGAAGAGTAGAGCAAACTCAGTAAAATAGTGTTGAAATAAAATTAGGTAAGTTGTGGCAGTGCTTTCCACATGCGTGAAAACATGCAAGTTCCGGATATCATGCGTGTCAGAGCACAGCTCCATGTGATTCCCATGTGGGCAAGTGTGGATCATGTCTGTGGAATGGAAACTCTCTAATGGGAATTTGGCAAAGATGTATCTTAAGAAATTCTGGCTTGCTGAGCCCTGTTTAATATATTACCCTGGTCCTGTTTGCCACCGGACCTGAATTTACATCCTTATGCTCTGCTAATGAGTAAACCTATCCCTGTTCTGCTTAATCCCATGAATCCAATGTAAATGTGTCCCAAAACTTTAATAAAAACCTTGGCTAAGCTACCCACGAGGCCTTTTCCCAAGATGGAGGTGGAGGGAAAGACCCGTGGCAGCCGGATTCTTATCGCCAAGCCTGTCTCTGGGTAAGATTTATTCACGTGATTGGGGCGGTCCCCCCCACGGATTTTGCGGGTCGAAATCTGCGACAGTAAGTTAATGGTGCAATAAAGCGAGGAATTAGCAAAAAATATTCAGAAGTTAGCTGAACAACTATATCAATGGTGAGTGCATACCAATTATGGAAAGATCATCACATTTTAATTGTATGTTTCTGACCAGAGGACCTTTTAAGATGATTCCTTTATACAGCTGATGAAACAATGGGTCTAATACAACACAGAATAAAATGTAGCTTGAACATTCTAAGTTGACTTGTTGGCATTAGGAGCATAAGGAGCTGAAATGTTATTGTCAGATTGACCATCCACTGACTGGTTCAAATCGTGTCCTGTAACAGAACACCTGTACCAGTGGTCATTCATTCACACATTCACTGTGTGAGCACAATCAAGATGCCTCGGTCATATTCTAAGGGTGAGTGAGAGCTTGGAGGAAGAGAAGTACAGCAAATTCTGGAGGGCAGGAATTAAATCAGGAAGAGATGAAGAGCTTACCAAGCAAAGTAAACAGTAACAAGGACATGTAGCTCTTTTGATAGTTGTTGTGGAGAAAATTCAAGGAGTTGGGATTCTAACACATAAAATGGAGAGTGGTGAGCAATGAGCTGAAGAAGCAGACAGGAACCTCAGGAACCACTTTAAGAAGCTTAGAATTCACCCTATAAGCAATGGGCAGCTACTGAAGGTTCTCGGCAGGAAAAAGACACGACGATGCTAAGGGCCACTAGGGAACTTAAGGAAAACAGATTTCAGGACAGGACAAGATGTAGCAAGATGAGTGGGACCATTGTAACAGCATTGGGGCAGAGGGGCAGGAATTAGGCTATGTTTCATGGAAAGGTGACTGGGTGTCCCACATAGATGGAAGAATCTACAGTCTAAAAGGGAACGAAAATACGTATAGGGATTATGTGGTTTAGGAAATCCAAAGGTAATCATCAAAGTGTTATGTAGGCAGCCCTAGTCAAGAAAGGAGACACTGATTTAACATACATCATGACTTGTCAATGTTAACTGTAATAGATTTTTAGGATACACTTAAATGTTACATATGGACCACTCCACAAAAAACAGAAAAGAGAACTCTTCCCTCTTGGAACCCAAAGAGTTCACCCAACTAAAACCAGATTGCTTGGCAACAGTTCAGTTGCCCTAGTAAAGCTATAAAATGGGTGATAAGAAATGGATTCCACATCTAATCTTCTCAGCTTATAAATATGTGCCATGTAGAAGCCACAAGGATACCCAAGAAGTAGATGCAAGTTTCAGTTAAACAGCCTGTACATTTTATGTGTGAGATATAAAAAATTGACTTTCTAAAATCTGAATGTTTTTTAGTAAACATGGCACAGTAAATAGTCTACATAGTGTTTTTACAAAACTAGGGAATGGCACAGTTCCATGTAAGCTGGATATCCAACTACATGAACACAGAATCATACTCTTCCCCAGGACAGATGCTGGTACTCTTCCCAAGCAGTACAGAGAAAGGATCCTGATTGATGCTGATGGGCACCCAGAATTCCTCACTGAGGTCCCTGGGAGAGTGCTAGCCAGGGAGAGACTTAACATGTGGTGACAGAAATAAAGGAAGGATGCAGAGGAGAGCCCAGGGCTCCTGTTCCTTTAAGGCTCCCAGCTCAATTTTAATGAGTAATAACAGAGCTAGTGTTAAGTGTAAAATGCTTAGGTGTACTTTGCACTTTGTGGTCTGAATTGCAGCTGCTCAGCAGATGGGAATTACCCACATTCTGATGTTTGCTGTGAAAAACAGACTTAGCAAGAAATTAGTTCCTCAATCTTATCATGCTATTTAGCTGCCCAGAAGAAAACCATTTTTATTGGATTTTATAAAGCTCTGATATGCACGGACATTGGACAGCATGATGTGTGAAAGTGAATTATGCCCTACGTAGATACAATGGATGTCAAATGTTAGTTGTAATAACAGTCCCATCTCTTGTTTTACTAATGATTTGTGGCATAATTAAGTGGATATTGGATTCCTTTCCTGGAAAACAAAAATCCCCGTCCCATTCTTTACGAAGTGATTCTTACAGTTTGGATTCACTGAAGGCAAACCATAAATACTGTTGTATGTTGCATTCCAACAGAAACTTCAGAGACTGCCACATGACACATACTAAACTTCAGAGGAAAATGCAGCCCTACACAGCCACCAAAGGCATGTTTGGCCATGACTGTGCTTCCTGAGTTTTTGTTACTTCCGCCTCTTGGAGTCTTGCTGAAAAATGTTCAGGCTTCAAATCGGGCAGCTACTGAGCTGCAGGATGACAGCAGCGCTGGGAGGAACACACTGTGTGTGTTGCCTTGTTTACGAGCACGAATCTAAAGTATGTGAAAGAGTCTCTTCAAAGAGATGAAAAACTGAGGCAGAATAAAAATGCTAACTTGCTCTTTTACAGTTTTTTGTTCTCTGAAAAAGTACCCCCCACAAATGATTTTGTTCATAATGTTAAATGTTAGCAACGAGATTAACAATTGCACGTTAAGTTCAAAAAACAATGTAAACTTATGTATATATTTTCTAAAATAACTATAAATTAAGCATGTAAAAGTAACAGATTGATCATTGGCTGAGAATTAAGGTTGTAATTTTTATTTTACATGTTGTAGTTCTTATACCTCCCAAAGTCTATATAATAAGTGCATAATACATTCATAATGCTTTCACAATTTTACTTCCATAAAAACATAATATAAATGCCTCTACATCCGGGAAAATGTGGAACCAGGAAAGAGAACAGAGAATAAGTGCAGGCTCATCATGAACACATTTACTGAAAGAAACCATCATTTCATAATTCAGACATCTGCAAGCAGTAGCAGAAGTCTCATAACCCACTTTATCCTTGATTACTGTCAACCTGAATTCTGGAATTAAAATTGCAACCTTTGCAGCCCCTCTTCGAGAAGTGGTCACAGCCCCAGGTCGTTTTTTGCCTTAGGCCTGGCCTCCTGTCTCAAACGAGAAGAATGCCTTTCAACTTTTGCATGGAGACCTTCCCTGCTAGCAAAGTAGGTTATTCACATTTCCATTGCAAATGAGGGGCTTGGGTGCCAACAGTCTGAAACCTGAGAGGATGGAAAGAGGGTGACTATCTTGATTGAAGTGAAAATGCAAAACCTAAATAACCAGAGAGCTCCAAATTTGCCTAACTCTTCCAGACTTCCTTTGAAGGGGCTGCCCTTTTTGAAAAGGAAGGGTTTCTAACATTTCCAGCCACTTTTTGCTGAGGCTATCACTAATTGTTGCTGCTGGTTGGGGTGAGAGTGCCTGTGATGTGTTTGCTTTGTTCTTCTAAGCAGTTCTGTCTTAAGACCCTAACCCCCTCTTCCGTGCTGACAACTGATAATTTAACAACTGGGGCAGGGTCGGGGTCGGGGGAGTAGAGAGAGAAGGATCTGGGAGTTTTGTAATCTAATCACGACCAGACCAGTCGGTCTCCACCGAGTACCCCACCCTCGGGCTGCTTTTGGCCATTTTGTAACTTCCGTGTTTTCTGGGCCTTTCCTTCACCTTTTCAAGGTTACCCCCATAAAACATGGACCCAGAGCTGTTAGTGGATGGAACTGCCGGCTTCTCTCGGGCCCACACTCCTAGACTCAGATAAGAACAAAAAGAGTAAGGAACAATTTTCAGTATTAAGAAGAAACTTGAAGTAATGGCTAGTCAATAAGTACACAACAAAGAAAAACACTTAAAATGTGTTTTGATGATAAAAACTCCACTGTTTAAGAGAATGGGCTTAGCTAATCCGAACATGTCACTAGATTTGATTAGACATGGAAAAGGGGATAAAAAGGGAGAGGCAAAGAAAGATTGTATCAATTATTAAAGTACTAGTTTTCTGAAGAAAACAGGAATGTGTTCTAGGTCTGTTCCCTGATGTTTTAAGAGAATCCCTTTACAGGGGTAAATATCAGTATTTGATACTTTAACGCACCAGCATATTTTCCAACAACCTCAGATGAGGGTAGACACTTATCTAACCCCTCTCCCTCTGTGGTCTGGCATCTAAAGATTTTTATGAAGGAGATTTTAAAAATAATTTACAACATATTGTTCTAGTGGGCAGCTGCATGAGCTGCTTCCACATTAGACCTTGGTTTTTGTTATCACAGGCAACTGACTTCCTAGGAGCAGACCGAGAAGTTTGTGAAGAGGGAAGAAGCATGAGGAAAATCTTCTCTGGCCTGAAACACAAAGAAACATGGATTCTGGTTCACAATCCCTAGCACCACCTGCAAATCAGTACCAATCTTTACATTTCCATTCTAATCCACAGCAGGGACTTGAAACTATTCCACTTTGATGAAATCATCCTGTTCGTTGTTGTAGCTGACGGTTTTGGAGAGAACAGGTAAACATTTAATGCCCAAGAAAATACACTGTAAAAACTACAAAAAAAAAAAAAATGTTGTGTCCTGTATGCGCAGATGCCATGAAACGCAGCGGTATACATGCTTACGTGTATTACACATGATTACGTGTATCAGTGGTTCTAAAACCAGAGATAGCACCAGAATTACCTGAGGGACTTGTTGAAACACATCTTGTGAGTGGCACCCCCAAAGTTTCTGATTGAGTAAGTCTGGGGGCTCCTGAGAATATGCATTTCTAACATGTTCCTGGGTGATTTTGATGCTGCCAGGCTACAGCTCACATGTTGAAATCTATTCTTTTAGATGTTAGGGTCCTGAGAATCAATGTGATATTTTCCTTTAGGGAAAAGTAAGTCTTTTTACTGGCAGATTGCAGGTTGAAACAGGTGGTCATTCCAATTAAAACTAATAGTCACAAGTAACTAGCCCACTAAGACTTCTGCTTCTCCCCACTCTGTTACTGAAGGAAGGGGCTGGAGAACCCTGTTCCTTCAGACACTCCTGGGAGGATGTTTGTTTTAGTTTCCTATTGCTGCTGTTACAAATTACTACAAATATAGTGGCTTTAAACAACACAAATATGCATATTAGCTTACAGTTTTCCAGGTCAATATGCAGGTCTCATTGGCTATAATCAAGTCAGCAGAGCTGTATTCCTTCTGAAGTTTCTAGGGCAGAGTATGTCTCCTGGCTTTCTCCAGTTTCCAGGGTCTGCCCACATTCCTTGGCTTCTGGCTCCTTTTTCCACCTTCAGTGCTAGCACTGGCCCTTGAGTCCTTCTCACCAGCGAAACTCTGACGCTGACTCTTCTCAAATAGCTCCTTTATGATTACACCAGCGTTAATCTCAGCTGATCAGGAACCTTAATTCCACCTGCAATCTTAATTCCCTCTTGCCATGTAATCTAAAATGGTCACAGCTTCAGGGGATCACCTTTGAGAGGCTATTTTCTTGCTTATCAGGGGATTTAAGAGTGCCTCCTATCTAAATAGTGTCAGGACACCTAGGAGACATCTTGTTAGAAATCAGAATGTGTATTCTAACAAAGATCCCCAGGAAATTTGCATGTACATGAAAGTTGAGAGAAGCCCTGATGTAAGTAATCACCTTGCTCCTAGATATGAATCTGTATTTAAGGGTAACACATGTCAAATCTAAATACGAAGTTCCTGATTCAGTTTTTTGAGGTAGGTTACTGCCACACTCATTCATAACCACCCAAAATTTATGGAAGCATTGCTATGTAATGGAAAACATAATAGATGCTGGGGGCACTGCAATTTGTATAACTAATGAGGCCCCTGCAGTGATGGGACTTACTTTCTGGAGGAGGAAAACGGAAGAAACAATGAGGAAATACGTAAGTTTGCAGAGAGATGAGTGCCAGGAGAACAATAACACAAGATCATGTGGTGCGGTACACTGAGGAGGACATTTTATACAGGGCTGTCAGGAGGCCCGAAATATTAACCAGAAACCTCAGTGATGGAAAGGAGCCGCCCATGAAGAGTGAGGGAGAGCGTTCGAGGCATGGGATGTGGGCCGCATCGTGCGTGCAGGACTAAGCTTGGCATGGTGGAAGGAGAGAAAGAGGGGAAGAGGGGCTCAAGATGAGGTTCTAAAAGTCCTCCAGGCCAGCTCATGTTGGGCCTTAGAGGTGCCTTATGGTAAGGATTCTACAATAGAAACCTTTAAAGATTCAAGCAAGACGCCGTGACTTACATTGTAAAGGAAACTTCTGGCTGCTGGGGGAGAATGAACCGTGAGGACAGCGAATGGAAGCAGGGTGCCCAGTTACAAGGTGGCTGCAGTGGTCCAGGCAAGAGACAATGATGGCTTGGACTAGATAGTGAGAAGCGGTTGGATTTTGGAGGTGGAGCTGGCTGGACTCGCTGAGTATAGAGATGAGGGAAGGGAGCAGTGAGATTGGTATCTAACTTCTATTGGAGGTCTTGTTTCTCATTTTTCCATGAGTTAAAGTTTCATTTCAGGCTTCTCTAACACATGCCTTATAGATTTTTTTTAAGCTAGTTGAAAAGTAAACACTGTTGCACGCAACACCGGTCATTACTGGAACAGATGCAGGCTGGTTGTAAAATACACCCTTTGTGTTTGAAGGGCTGGAGGCTTTGTGCTTGTTACGGATGACAGGCCGGACTCCACAGTCTGATGCCCTTTGTTCCCTTGGGATGGGGAAACGATGTCTAGCTAGTCTGCTAATGAAGGCTTTCGTTACTTTGCTGATACGCCTTCCAGGCTCTTGGACTATTGGGATTGTCACAAGAGTGTGTGAAACACAACAGGTGGTCGTGGATCCTCAGGGCCATCCTTGTGAGTGTGAGGTAGACAGGGCCTTTCCTTACCTCCTTCTTCTGTGATACTGCATGGCTTTGACCACTGATTCTCCTTCCCTCTGAGAACATATATATTAGACAGCCACCTTGTTTCTCTTCTGGGCATCCTCCAGCTACTCTGCATACTCTATACGGAGTATGTAGAACACATCTCATCATATCATCTGCTTTGTTTACCATCCTTACATGTTCCCCATTGCTCTTGGATAAAACTCCCTAACCCTCATCACTATAGGCAACGTTCTGCTCTGTCTTTCTTCCTCTTTAGCCTCCTTTCAAAAGATGCTTTTCCCTGTGTCCCATACCTCAGCCACACTGAGTACCTTTCACTTGCTGGAACTGTGTTCCCTCTGGCCATAAACATTTTGGCTGACTCTTAGAGTTAGGAATGCTCTCCTGCTCACTCCCTTAAACTTGCCAGCTCCCTCCTCATTTAGATCTCTGGACCCTTCCTGCTTAAGCTACGTCCTTATTCTCCCCTAACACCAGGTTCCTTTCCTTGTCAACACTTATCCTCAGTTTGTTGTCAGGACTTTAGACCTGTGGTTCTCCAAGTGTGGTTCCCAGACCAGTAGCATCCATGCCAACTAGGATCTTGGGGGACAGGCACATGATCACTCCACCCTAGAATGACTGAAGCGGGAGCTCTGGGAATGGGGCCCAGCAATCTAGTTCCGTAAGCTCTCTGGGTGATTCTGATGGAGGCTCAAGTCGGAGATCTGTCCTGAGACCACCCTGGTCTGTTCTGGCTCAAAATTCCATACCCCAGCTTCTAGTACAGCTTTTGTCTTGCAGTAAGCTCTTCGTAATTATTTATTTAGAGAATAAAAAATAGAAAATTAAACCCTGACCCATTTTTAAAGGAAAAAATCCTTCATTAGTGTGACTAACATATCCAGAAATTCAAGTAAACTCCATAGGTTAATATATTTCTAGAATCTTTGAATTTTTATTCTATCAGATTTTCTACTGAAATATTTTTACTTTATCTTGGAAAGATAGATGATCTTGTTGTTTATTAGTGGATTGAAGTAGTGAAATAGATAAGGGTGAAGTAAATATATTTTACTGGGAATGACAATCATATTGATATGCTTAATGACTGTTGACAATATATGCTCTGAAAAATATCTGATAAAAAGAAAGCTTAAAAGTGAACTTTTTCACACATCTCGGGGTACATTATGGACCTATTGTGACACAGTAACAAATGTGATATCCAAATTCTTAATGAAAATTTCTTTTGTTTTCACTAGGTCATCAAACATAAATAATAGGAATTTTAAAATAAAATTTTAAAAACAATCTCTACATAGAAAAAAAATTCTCTTTCTTAAAAGAGATGGCTCTAAACATGGATCAAACATTCTCCCTGGCTTATTTTAGAATCCTGACTCCTTATAAAAACGTGTCTGAGAGGGCCGGCTCCCTCCCCCTTCATTAAAGACGTTGAGCAGACTTCAGGGAAGTGGCGCTCTCTCTTTCCAAACCTACAGGCAGGGCATGCTGGGGCACGCCATGTGTGCTCTAGTTCCTTCGCTCAGGAGAAGGTCCTGGCCATGAACTTGGCAAATATTGCCCTCAGGCTTTCCCTGGCCAGGTAGCAGCAGCCTCTGAACACGGGTTCTTTGTGCTGAATTTGTGCTCCGAGGCACAGGTGGCGGGTTCCTTTGTTTCAGCAAAGGATGCTGGCCAACACACTTGGAAAAAGAAACTCTTTGGAATAATGCACTTTCTGCTAAAATTTATTACATCATGCTAATTAAAGTTATTTACTAAGGACAGGAACGTGCGTGTGCCTCGTGGGCTGCCCTTGGAAGGGTGGAGGCCTGCTCGGGTTTGTATTAGGTTCCTGAGCAGGAGAGAGAGTCTAACAGCTTTCCAGAGTGAAACCTAATCTGCATTCTAACACCGAATTCGCACTTTTTTTTTTCAAGCACAGAGTTGGCATTAATTACTCACCTCTAAAGCGCCCTGATTTCAGCCTAGAACTTAAAATGAAAGCACTTCAAAAGCAGTCATGTGAGGCCATTTTTTAAAAAATCAGCTCCCTTCGAATATTAACCAGGTGAGACAACAGAGTAGTGAGGGCCCCAGACCATGAAACCGCAACTAGAACTTAGTTGTGTGAGCACGCAGCTAATGCACGGCAACACCCTTCGCCCAAAGAAGTTTCTACATTCAGAATTCTCATCCAGTAGTAAGACACGTTTTGTGTTGATTACTGGGCTACTAATATTAAAACCTTTCATTTTATTGATCACACATAGTTCTTATGAAATTGGCTGAAACTAAAATTTCCATCAAGCAGATTCTATTTCTGTATTAAGTTCCATTATTTTTGTGTATTCTGAGGAAAAAATTAAAATCCCTTAATAAGTTGGTAATTCTGCCTTGTTTGCTAGGACAATGACCAGTACAGAGGGGGAGCTGAATAACTACGCGTTAAGTAAACAAGTCAATAAAGGTGTTTGCCAGATTTGTGCCGTGTTAAATATCGTGGGTGGTCAGTGATGCTTTTAACACTTCTGGCCACTGCTTTGCAAAGACTTCCCCAGGTTCCAAGCACTTTGTCTGTTCCAGGTGGTCTGAAGTCCTCGGGCTTCCATCCTTTCCTACTCCTGGCAGTGGCTCTCAGACGTCACCGTGCGTCAGAGTCACCTGCAGAGTGCTGGGGTGGAACCCGGGACCTGCATTTTTCAGAAGCTTCTGATTAGGAAGCAGGCGGCTCAGGGACCACATTTTGAGAAATGCTGCCTTCACGTTGGGTGTTTGTATAAATGCTGTAATATTTTACTTTGCCATCTGGAGTTCCAGTTAATCCATGGATAGCAGGGTCTGAAAGCAGCTCTGGGTTATAGAAGATAAACTATAAGTCCTCATTTCAGTCAATTAAACATGTGACACAAAATAAGGGTCACTATAATTACAGATATTGCTTTGGAAATATCCTCCTAAAATATATGGTTTCATTGTGACACACTTTCCTGCAGACTAATTATAAAATGGGAAGGCATACAGATTCTCTAATTTTGTTAGTTTTCTTTCTCCTGTTATATTCCTGATTATTAGAAAGCATTTATAAAAATATTTCCAGAGGTGAAATATAGTATAGACTGCTGACTTTTAGGCTATTTCGTAGGACAGTGACGAACACATGCTGGCTGAGTGCTGCGGCTGTGCCATGCGAACTAATTACTCGTGTACTGTGTTCCTGATTTTGGGTAACCCCAAGCATCACCTGTTGTCAAAGTTTTTCTAATTGACTCCTCTTTTTAAGTAAGTGGAGTTATTTCAAAAGTTACAATTGCTTCATCATGAGCAATAATGCTTGTAAAATCAAAAACTTCATGTGCTCATTATATTTTTCTAATATTTTCCACAATTGTTCAACTAAAAATCAATTATTTATTTTTCACTTAAAGTCATCCAGGTGTCCCACCTTGGGAAACAGGATGCAAAAGGTGCTTGGGGCTAACCCTCAAAAGGTTTGTACATTGGACCTCAGGACACCAAGCATCTGTATAAGACAATAAAGACAGGCCCGGGACTTAAGCAGTTGGTGAGAGAGAAAACTCTTCAAACGTTTTTAGAAAACTAATTTTTGTAGTGATAACATTAGATTTATTTGTACCCTCTGATCCAGTATTTCCACTTCTGTGAACTAGCACTTGTGTATTCAAAAAAATGGAGCCATCCTGAGGGTCAAAATGAGAGGAATGACTATATTAAGGTACTTCTATATCATTGAACGCTGCAATGCTGTTATAATCATCTTTAGAAAGATTTTTAATGGTAGATAAAAATATGTTTAATATAATGCCAGGTGTGTAAAACAAGATACACTATGATCTCAGCTGTGGCAAATAGAATCCTTACAAGATGGGGAATATGATGAAGTTAAATAGTGTGTATGTTTCCTCGGTAATGAGACTATGGATAATCTTTATTTTTGTAATCTATATGTTTCTATATTTTCTCAGCTTTTATAATTACATAAAACAAATATATAAAGTTTATCAAATCATCATACTTAATAGTTTGGAAATAAATATTTTAAAAGAACAAGTATATAAGTAATTAACACAGGCTAATTAAACTCTTACTGTAATTCAGGGAGGATTTCATGGGGAAAGTGAAAAGCTGAGAGTGGGAAACAAAATATTACAAAAGAAACAGAAGTTGCCTTGGTAAATTCTAGTGTCTATGTCAGTGAAAATTCATGATTTTCACATTCTAACTCACAGATGAACGAAAGAAGGGAACGTGGTGATCCAGGGGAGAAGTAGCCATTGGTTGGTCACAGTTACAGTGAGATTGACATAGAGCTTATTGGAACTGAACTAGGAGCTCTATAAAGGTAGAAGAAAACTGTTCCAGAGAAAGGACCAGAGGGGTAAATAACCCAGAAAATAAAGAGAAATGCATGCATACCAATGACAGGAGTTAGCCAGGACGGAAGTGCCCCTAAGAGCAGAAAGGAGTCAGGGAGGCCACAGGAGCTTCTCTACGACATTTGTCTTGAGCTTTTTTTCAGGGAAGAGAGGCTGATGCCAGGGTGTGCAGACAGAGGACTGTGGAGGGAGGTGACCTCGTACCTGTTTAGAGTATATTTTAATCTGATTATAAGGGTAAATCTAAAGATTTGAGTGAGAAAGGCCCTTGCTTCCTCAGGAATTCAGGAGGTAGGGCTGCTGCATCGGAGCTGAAGTGACTAAGGGACAATGGTGGTACCCTCAGTGGTTGTAACCTGAGAGATGGGCCCAAGGAGCAATTTAGCAATGCACTGGCGGGGCAGATGGGAGTCATGATTTCACGGGCTGAACTGAGTCATGCAGAGTTCAACAACAGGACAGTGTGTTCAGGGCTTTGTACATTCTTTTCTTATGCTCTGCGCTTTTCCTTCTCTGAGCTTTCCTCCTGGTACGGTAATTTTTAAATCTGTTTTCCTGGTTGGTTGAACTTACACAGCACAAAGGCATCGAGGCAAAAAGGAGCAGTGGGGTAGCCCCAGGGCTGCTGTCTCCGGAGACACCTCTCTTCCTTTCGTGATTTTCTTTGGGAGGAGGCAATGCGGTCGGGCTCTTACCCTGTTCTTCCCCTTCTGTCACTCTTTTGGGAGCCTCTTTCTTAGCAAGCTCTCCCATCTTTCCCATCATCTCACCTCGAACCTCATTTGCCTCCTGCTTCTCTTGCAGATCACCCAGTCCTTTTCCGTCTTTTCCTTTTCCTTGTTCTCTTCCCAAACTGCCATCATTTTATCTTCTTTCTTATGTGGGGCCTACCTTCCCTGACCTTCATTGTCTGTCATCTGCACTTAATATTTGAAACAATAAATTTCTAAGTTTTTCACTTCAATTTTATAACTCCTCAACTTCCTTCTTCCCCTTGTATCTCCATCAATGACTCAGTTATCTTGACATCCTGAAGTGGTTTCATTCATTTAGTTACCCTGACATCTTGAGGTGTTGTCGTATATATTATAAATGACATATATGTAGTGGGTAATATATATATTTTTTCCTTTATTTTTCATACTACATGGCTGAATATCTTCTGGACAGACCTTGTATACACACACGTACACACAAGGTCTGTCTAGAAAAGGTGCAGCCATTGTTAATATAATGAGAATGGTTCGTATAACATTGATGTAAAATGACAGTGAGGGAGAGTAGACTGGAACGTGCATGCATGAACAATGACGACTTCATGTACTAATCAGTGGGGGCAGTAGACACTGTTGAGGGAGCATGTGTACTGTGTGGCTGTCACATGCAAAATGACTGAGTGAGTAGAGCAACGAATCTGCATCTAATTTTGTGTTAAGCTTGAACATTCCTTCACAGAAACTATTCAAATGATTTAGAAGGCCACAGCTATGGCAACTGGTGATTGGCAGCTTCACCACAATAACATGCCCATTCATACATCACATCTTATGCAGAGTTTTTTAGTGAAACATCAAATCACCCAGGTGACTCAGCTCCCCTACAGCCCACACTTGATGGCCTGTGACTTCTGGCTTTTCCCAAAACTAAAGTCACCTTTGAAAGGCAAAAGATTTCAGACCTTCGATGAGATTCAGGAAATATGACCGGGCACCTGATGACAATTGGGAGAACAATGTGGGGTCCCAAGGTGCCTACTTTGAAGAAGACTGAGGCGTCATTGTCCTGTGTACAATGTTTCTTGTATCTTCTTCAGTAAATGTCTCTATTGTTCATACTACATGGCTGGATACCTTCTGGACAGACTACACACACACACACACACACACACACAAACTGCTGTATTACCCAGTACATTACTGTTCTTCCTCCCTGTTCAGTCTCCACAGTCATTTTGCCTACTTTTCACCCAACATACTTCTTTATTGCCTTCCTCTTTTCTGTTTTTCCTACTTTATTTCATCCTTTTCTAGTCTTAGATCTTGAATCTTCTCTGTTTACACTTATTTCCTTGCTGATCTTACCATTCTGAACACCTAATATTCTACCCCAAACCTGCTCTTCCTATAGTCTTTATAATACCAGAACATTTTAACTCTATTCTTATAGACCAAAGCCGTTGGAATCATCCTTGGTTACTCTCTTTCTTTCATATCCTACATGAAAATCTTCAGGAAATTCTATTGTCTCTTCCTTCATAATCTATCCAGAATCTGACCTTTTTTCCCCCTACCTCCACGGCCGCCACCTGGGTCAAAGGCACTGTCATCTCTGCCCTGGACTATCAACTCCTCGATAGTTTCTCTGCTTCTACTCTTGTCTTTTCTTCCATCTGCTCTTAACAGCAAGACGGGTCCAGTTACCCAGGTACTCAGTATTCTTCAGTGGTTTCACATAGTGTAAGTGGGAAACGTGGACTCTCCCAATGGCTTCTGAGACCCTCCAGGTCTGGCCCCGTTACGTGTCTAACTTCATTTTCCACTGTCTTTCCTACTTTACTTCTCCATATCTGTTTCCTCCTCCCTTACAGGCATGTGTCCACCTCAGGTCTGTGAACTTGGCTGTCCCCTTTGCCTGGATGCTCCTGGCCAGTTACCTGCACAGCTCGCTCCTTCACCCTCCTTCAGGTTTTTATTCTGTTACTTCCTCACTGAGGATTTCCCTGGTTATCTTATATAAATTCTCAACCTGCCACTCCACTCCCACCACTCGGCACTCCCTTTCTTGCTTTATTTTTATTCTTAATACATTTTAGCATTTAATAATATATATATTTTTACTCATTTATCTTAACATATTGACTGTACAGTAGTCCTCTCTTATCTGCGGCGGATACATTATAAGACCCCCAGCGGACGCCTGAAACTGCGGATAGTACCGAACCCTATATATACCATGTTTTTCCTGTATATACATACCTATGATAAAGTTTAATTTATAAATGAGGCAATTTCATGGATGAAAGATTTTTTCTTACCATAGATTATGTCGACCTCAGCATAAAATTTTTTTCCTGTCCTTATTGAGAACTTTCACTTTTACATTTAAAGGAAGCACCTATGGCTTCTCTTTGGCATATCCGAATTTCCATCACCACTCATCTAGTGTTTGGGGGCCATTATTAAGTAAAGTAAGGACTACTTGAACACAAGTGCTGTAGGACTGTGACAGTTTACCTGATAACTGAGTACTAAGTGACCAATGGGTGGGAAGCCTACATATGCTGGACAAAAGGATGATTCATGTCTCGGGTAGGATGGGGTGGGATGCTGAGATTCCATCTCACTACCCAGAATGATGCACAATTTAGAACTCATGAATTGTTTATTTTGGGAAGTTTCTGTTTAATATTTTCAGACTGCAGCTAACTGAAACTGTGGAAAACAAAAACTGTGGATAAAGGGGGACTGCTGTATTCCTTTTTAGAAGGCAAATCCATGAAGGCAAAGTCTTTGTTTGGTTCATTTCTGAATACTCAAAAAGAGTACCTGTCCACAGGAAGCAGTTGACAAGTATTTGAGGAGTGAATAAATGAATCCACTATCTTTTAAATTATGTCTTCTTCCTACTTATACTTCATGCTGTCTTCCACCTGTGGCTTTAATTCCATTTTTAACCATATTTGTTCCCTCTGCTTTCCTACTTCCCAGTTCTGCATCATTTACATCCACTTTCCTCTCATTTATTTGGCTTGGTTTCTCTTTCTTGTAAGACACGGGCCATGTTCCGGTGCCACTTGTTTTTGCTTAGCATTTAATCTTTTCCTTCCCTGGCCGTAGCCCTAGCTCAGTGAAGTTCAGTTCTCTTCTTTTCTCTGATAATTTTTGCATCCCTACTCCATTATTTCCAAAGCAACACAAGATGCTATTTGCTGTGTATAAAAAAAACAGCTGTGGATGTTGGCCATATATTGCATAACCTAATGCTTAGAGAGAAGCAGTCAAAATCAAGTGTGTTCTGAGGACATGGGAGAGAGAGGAGAGGACAGAAAACCCTGTGCTGGGCTCCTGGGCTTACTCTTTGGATAAATCATTTATGAGGAGCCTTAGATCCTCTATTCAATGCTGCTCCTGAGAACTGTACCAACTACTAAAATGTAAATTTAGCCTTGAGTGAAATTAGACCACATTTATGAAATATGAGTGATTGTTCTATGAAAGGCTGTGGTTTAGCAGTCCTAAAGGAACATGTTTATTCAACTTGTTATTTAAAGTCTCAACTGGTGATTCATAGTTTTGATCCTGTGGGTCATATGTCATGCTTAGAATAGCATACTGCTGGGGTATAATCTATATGTGACCGGTGACTAAGATAATGTATAAGACAGGCATATAGTTACCCAGTAAGAAATGTCCTCTCATTGACGAAGATCCAAGAAGAGCACTGGTGAGCCATCATAGTCATCTTTTCCCCCTTTCTGGGATCATCTAAGGATACCCTAAAACATTAAAATAATATTAGTGGTATGTCCTTCTGATGCATTCATAAATCAGTTTCTGACTAAGTCAGTTTCTGACTTAAATTGAATTTTTTGGTTGTGTGTCTGGTGTGTATAAGTATTTGAGGGAAGTGTTTAAACAGTGTTTCACGTATGGGCACGGGGGGTTGGATTGGGGGGGAGGAAAGGGAAGATATTTTTCAGCATTTGCCTGCTACGGATCTCACACTTGGTATATGAGCAAATTTATAGACCTCATCTCGTGTAATCCTCAGACCACCCAGCCACGTGTGGGTGCATTACCTCCACGCAAACTCTGAGGAAGCAGAGGGACAGCTGGTTTGAAGCAAGGCCCGAGTGTCGTCAAGGCCTCTGCTTTTTTCCCATTTCACCAATGGTGTTTTTGCCGTTTGGAGAAGGTAGTACAGAGGAAAAGTTTTGATTTTCTAGAAATCAGTCCATGCTAAGGTTCTTTTCAAGGATTTTTTCTATGTCTGAGGGAATTCATATTGAGGACAAATGAGATGTTCTCCAAATCTTCAATTATAAGAAGATAAACTTGGAGTTCAGAGTGTTAACTACAACTCACTGTGAGTGAGTTTCTAAATGGCATCCTCCAAACTTATGTTTCACAATCGTTCATAAGATAATTTGTTTTGGGACAAGTAATAATGTGGGTTTTTTTGTTTGTTTGTTTCCCCACTCCCCTTTCACAGTCCCAACCCATTTAAGTTTTAAGATGCTTAGGTGTTTTCCTCTGCTCTTATTACACAACCTATGCTTTTGAGAAAAATCTGTTTTTTCTCTTTTGATATCATCTTCCATTTTAAACTGAGAATTACATTCTTCATGTAACTTAGGGAAAATAGTAGTGAAGGAAGAGGAACCTATAATTTAATTTGACAGTCTCTAACAAGAGATGGTAAAGAGGACATAGAAGGAACAGTGCACAACTTGGCAAATGGCTTCCCGGGGGGAATCGACTTGAGAGACTGGCCCCTGTGGGGCACAGAGAGGGAGAGAAAGGCAGACGGGGCGGAACAGCATTTCTGTGAAAGTGCAATGCAAACCACAGTGTTGGCCCATCGTAAATGCTCCTTGTTTGCAAATTTATTAGAAAATCTTGGATCAAAGTTATGCTGATAATCACTTGACAGTTGATGGCTGCATTAGCTACACTCCTGGTGGTGAACGTGTCCAGTATGTCCAATGTGGCATTACTCCTGTTGTACAGAATCTTGTTCCTGAACTTTTAGTATTTGGTTTGGAATACACCCTAAGGATTTTTTTTTCATTTTTTAAATTTATTCACAGTTCTGATATGACCAGGGTTTAGTGATTTAAAAGTTATTCTCCTGTTCCATCTCTGTATAAATGCAAAGGTATGGGAGTGTTTGAAGCCACTGTACAGCTTATATTTTATTGAGAAGTATAAAGGTAAAAAAAGAAAAGCCACATGAAGAATTTGCCCAGCTGAAATAATGCTTATGAAGGCTTGCTGGTTATATTTTATAGTAAAATATCCAAAAATTTATTAAAAAATTTAGATGTCTTATTGTTATTATATCTTAAAATAAAATTTCTAGAGACTTGTGGGGAAAAAAATCTAGTCAGTTTGAAACTTCAGCTAAGTTAGCAGCTCAGTCTATTTTCTTTAAGAAGACATTAAATCCCAAAGGCTTCTATGATCCAAAAAGAGGCATTTTGCAATCATTGAACTTTTTGTGGCAGCCACGGAATACAAGGCAACTATGGTACAGAGGAGAGCCTAAGGCAATGTTTGGAGGTGTGCAGAAAGGAGAAAGCTATACTAGGTAAACTGAAAAACTACAAAATAAGTGACCCAAGACAAGGAAGGATGGGCCAGTTTGGTAAGTCTGTTTTTGGAGTGTTTATAGAAAGAACTTTCTCCTGTGAGGTGCTTTGCAAAGAAACATATTCATTCTATTACAAAAATTCAATCCAAACTGGCTGAACTCTGCCCATTCCCGCAAACACAATTTTAAGTTTTCAGGCAGCCAAAATCAAGCTCAGACTCGCAGGGCTGAGTGAGCATGATGTAATGTCCTTGAAGTCTCTTTCGGGCTCTGGAACGGTGGTCAGACATGAATAATAACCTCCTTTAGATTTTCATGTAAATGGCGTTAAGGTATGACCAGAGATTTTAAGTATAATAATTTCTAGTTATTCCATCTTGCAGGAATGGAATATTTAATTACCATCACTTCAAGGCTATAGAATCACAAGGGATATAGCAAGAATAAAAAGGTAGGCTGGAGAGAAAAGATCATTTCTCTAAAATTTAAAAACAGATGGAATTTCCTTTTTCCTCTTCTGAATCAGATAATTTCGGTTGGGATAGGGTATGTGGAAGATATTTCATGTCTTTTTTTCTCCAGGAGAATGGCAAACTAAAATTAAAATAAAAAACAAGCAAAAGAAAAAAGAAAGAAACAAAACTATTCTCACAAAATTCTTGATGCATATTTTTCCTTGTAGCACATTGTTATAATCTAGAATCTATGCTCTACTTGAAAGTATGAGTATATCTCAGCAGGCCTATTGTAATAGTCTCTAAACTGAATACCTGACTAGTTCCCATTATGCTTTTACCATTGTTATTTAACATCTCCTTGTTTACAAACCTTCCTGGGATCTTATTCTTAAGCAAATAAAGCCCAAGCTCCTAAACCTGACATTCAGGCTTTCTGCAATTCCACCCAAGCCTACCTTTTCAAACTCAAAATTGAAGCTGTTCTTTAACATCAGGCCTCCTAGTCTAAAGGAATCTCAAACCACCAAGTCTTCTCATCAGTTCCTTTGCACAAGAGGGTCTCCATCACTGCAAGCCCAGATTTCTGCTCCCTTCTAGTCCCTGCTCAAATGGAACCTTATCTAATCTCCTATGGCCTGTACCTGCACTGCTGTGGTGCCATGTACTGCATTCCACCTTGTGTTGCTCTTATGGATTCATGTCTTTTCTACTCATATCCTCTTGCTCAAAGAATGTGTTTGTCTAGTTAGGAATGCCATCCTCTTAGATAGCGCATCATTTGGAGGAATGGGGTCTCGTGGAGAGTACTAAAGCCACAGCGTCAGAGGCTCAGCAAACTAGGCAAATTGATTCTGTGGGTCAGAAGCTATGTGAGCAGTTTAGGCTGCCTTGGGACACAGCCACAACATGTCCATGAGCCCCACCAGCCTCAGTCACTCACTCACAAGATTTAGTCTGGGTTATTTGGTTACACAGCCTTTGCTCTTGCTTCTAAAACCTGATTTTTGTCCCAAGGTTTGTCATTCTGATTACCCACAAAAAAGCTACTGATGCACCCTAGTGAGACTTCCCAGTGTTACCTTGCTGTCCAATCACTACCTTCTTCCTCCTGAATCCAGGCTCTTTACCATCTATTCCTTAATTTACCCCTCTTTGCCCCTCTCCTCCTACATTCCAACAGTCCATATTCTCTCATTATTTTCTCTGCCTCTTAGCAGCATTTGACAAGGTTGATTGTTACCTCCTTTTGAAACACTTCTCTCCTAAGGCTTTTTAAAGCAATCACAACCACCTTGCCTTATTTTCATGCTGTCTCATAGGCCTCCAGGTATTAGCCTTCTCCGCTGACTTCTCCTCTAACAATCACAAAGTGCTGGCTGGTTCTGTCCTGGGCCAGCCTCTCTATCTACGCTTTCTCCCAGGCAGCCTGATCCATCTCCGGCCCAGGCTCCCTGCTCAGCTCCGGACTCATGTCACTACACGCTTAATCTGTCTGGGTGTCTACAAGCCATCTCATTACCAGCATGACCAAAGCAGGACCGCTGGCTCTCTCCTACTTCCCACCAGAATTCCCACCAGCACAATTCTTCCCTCCCTGCCCAACTGAGCGCCAAACTACGACTCAGTCTTATTTTTCTTCTTCCATCACAACCAGATTCCAATCCAGGAGCAAGGTCTATTGATTGTACCTTCTTATGTAACTTGACCTCAAAAGCTTCTATTTCCAAAACCACCACTTTGAGCCAAGCTGCCATCACCTTTCTTCTGGGTTATTCCATCAGTCTCCTGGCTGGTCTCCTTGTATCCACATTGTGACCAGTATT
Organism: Micronycteris hirsuta; assembly: GCA_004026765.1. Taxonomy (NCBI): domain Eukaryota; kingdom Metazoa; phylum Chordata; class Mammalia; order Chiroptera; family Phyllostomidae; genus Micronycteris; species Micronycteris hirsuta. Next base: position 30,914 of record PVJI01000700.1, on the reverse strand, counting down.
CCATTCTCCCACACAGTATCTGGCATGATAACTTTAAAGATTGAATCAGACTTTGTCATCCCATGATTAAAACCTTGCAGAGACTTCCAAGAATGAACTAGAATAAAATATAACCTCTTTACAATGACTCATAAGGCCTTGTCCATCTCTTCAGTGTTTACTCCATTTCATTTACGTTGGCCTTCCTTCTGGTTCTCAGTCGCCTCCTAAGCTAGTTCCTGTCTCAGGGATTTAAACCTGCTGCTCCCCCTGGCTGGGCACCTGCTCCTTTGATGTCACAGGACCGCCTTTTCGCGTCACACAGGTCTCAGCCCGTGTGGTCTCTTCTCTCAGAGGCTTTCCCTATGCAAGTCTCCGTCACACTTACATTATTTTCATCTAGTTACATAACAGTATCTGAAAGGAGCTTATTTACTTACATTGTCCGTTTTCCCTGACTACAACACTAATTTCTTAGAATAACGGCTTTTTAAAATTTACATGTGTATCTCCAGCTATTAGAATTTTGCCTGGAACATGGAAAGAATTCCATTACTATTTGTTGACTGACCGACTAAATGTAAAGCTGTACATATAGCCCGAAGGATTAAGAATTATTGATAAAACTTTTCTAGACCTCAGTTAAAATGATCTTCTAGCTGAGACTAGAAGCTGGAGATATTTTGAACTGAAGAACAGCCAATGGAAACCTCTTACAATCACAAAGTGCAAATTGACAGTGATGGGCTGCAGAATCATTGCAGCAGCTTCCTGATTGGCTTCCTATTTGTATTCATAAAATAGCTAAGGAACCATTAAATATGGCAAACAGCAGCTCTGTAAACTCATGACCTTTGCTAAACCCAAGCAGAAGATTTCAGATGGGATTAAAGGATTTCAAAAGCTCTTAACATTATTCTCTGACCTCAGGAAGAAAGATAATTGAATGGAATTTAGGGAAGAAAATAAAAAACAAGATAAAATTTTTGTTCATAGGCTACAAATGCTCATTGAATAGGAAATAATATTGACCATGTATGAATCTACAAATTGGCTAAGCAAAACATTGAAACAGTCTAAATACTCGATAGGTAAAAATGCGATTTGGTAAAAGTCTCATTTTATTGTTAGTTGTTGAAATGATAAATAGATCTATGAATTCAAATAGTTTTCCCTCTCATTTCCCATTAACCATAATTCATAGCAAAGTAAAACCTGGTTGGGCCCTTGTGAATACCTTTTAAATTACAACGACTTGGTAGATTTAAGCGTCTGAGCTAGTTTCCTCTGAAGACTTAAGAGGAGAAGAACAGAGGTCATGATTAACAGAGATGGACAGATTTATGAAAACAGAAAAAAAAATATATATAGACACCTAGAGTTCTCACTTTGGATGTGCACAATTAATTTGAGAGACCATAATAAACTATGACTTAAAGTGGAAGGCAGTTGTTACAAACCTATACACTTTCCTGGGAGGCCTCTTCAGAACACGTTGATTAGATTGTGTATGAAATAAGATTATTTAATAAGTGTGGTTAGTTACTTTTTCATTTTCTCCAGACAGAATGGAACTCAGGAGATAGTAATTAGGTAGGTTAGCAATTAAGTTTTGGAGAAATAAACAGTTCTGAAAGTGCTAGGCAGGTATAGGTTCACATAAGCCCAGGTGGCTCCGCAGGGAAGGACAGAGGCTAGGCAGGTGGCATGGGTCTGAGCGGGCAGGCAGATCAGAAGCCTGAGCAGGCAGAATGGGAGCACTGAGTGTGTGGGCAGCAGAGACCTGAGAGCATCACACAGCCTCAGTGGTCGCCTCCCCCTGCTCTGTATCCTGCTCGCATGTGGGCTTGTCCTCACCGGCCAGTTACCAGAGGAAGCCAGAGGATAGATGGGGAATCCACGCTGCAATGAACTCAAATGGGCCAGTCATTTAAAGAACCTTCCTGTGCCCAAAACATGGATTAATGAAATGGTTACTTGTTTAAAAAGTGGAAGATTTGGTTCACTCCTTCGTATAGTCAACAAACACTTCCTGAGTTCCTCCTCTGCTCACTCCCATGCCAACCACAGGAAGCGTAGCCTCTGTCTCTGTCTCAGCGCCTTATTCCTGAGGCCAGTGGGTGCGTGCGGCCTCAGGATGGCCATCATTTCACAGCGAACCAGAGAAAAGTGTAGTTGCTCAATTCCCTAGGTTCCCCAGGCAAAGAGAATCTCTGCTGCCACTCAACTTTCACAGGAAAATATCTGTAAATTTCTAATTACTTACTGCTTTCTCTTTTCAACTAGTATATTTTATTTTACTTAATTTGACTCTTTGTTCCTTTAGAACAAAGATCACTTCTTATTTCAGTTTTGTAATGCCTAGAGTGAATGTAGATATCCAAGTATATATATCCAATTATATAGATAAAACATATGTGAGATAATGAATATATTCAATATATGGGGAGGTATATTAAAATATTAACAGTAAAACTGAGAGTTATCAAATTAACTGATAATTATTACTTTTTTATTTCATGGGTACCATTAAAATCGTATGCAAGGAACATATACAACACACACCATAAAAGTTACTAAAAAAACAGAAAGTAACACATTGGAATAGCAAGTATGTATTTCATTATGAAGTAAGATTATATTCAAGGCTGTGCACATGAAATTCTTTTTGTAATTATTGTTTTGGCTTGAAGAAGCAGTGGAAAGTTATAAATATGTATTCTGATCTCAAATAAAGCTCTAAAGAAAATAAAGTTTTCTCTAAACTCTGGACTGGAATCTTGAAGTTGAGAAGAAAGGATCTATATACCAATTATCTCATTTCAAGGAAATTAGAAAAAAAAGTGTAATTCTATTCATTATCCCAAAGAGTCCAGAGACATGTGGTTTCTGGGAAACAGTTGGCTCCATACTTTTTCCTAAAGAATGTGTCTCATCTGCAGAGATGGTAAAAGTTAAGAGCTGGAGTACATAAACTATCATTTTATTAAGTGATATTGATTGCAGTTAGGAAATGTTTGTTTTGAGACAAAAAATAAACAAAAATGCACATAGTGCCTGAATTTAAGACAGGACTAAACAGAATGTGGCTCACACAACCAGGCTTCTACATGAATGTGCCATTGCTCTCAGTTCAGGTAGAACTGAATTTGAAGGGCAAGCCTTTAAAGTTCTGTTGCATATTTACACATCGCTAAGGCCATGCGCTTTGTTCTCCCCAGAGTGCCCTCGGGGAGGTGATGGAAGCAAGAGCAGTGGGATAAGCAAACTAGCTTTAAGCCTCAAACATCTTGCCTGCACACAGTCTACAAGGGAGCTGCTCAGCCTGCCAACGCATCTTCTGGAATTGCTGCTGTGGTATGGCTCAAGAAGTTTTTACTTTATCTAACTTTTCAGGAGAAGGTTCTAAGGTTGACTTGACAGGCATCCTGACTCATCTCTCCTGTTCATATGTCGTCTGCAAAAGAACTGGGGCCCTTCTCTTGAGCTCCAATTACTAGGCTCTGGGATGATGATGAAGAAGTTTTTCTCTAGCCATTTCAGCAACTAAAATGTCCACCCCTGTATCTACAATGGAATGTTACACAGCAGTAAAAAAGAATGAAATCTTGCCATTTATGACACATGAATGGATCTAGGGTATTATGCTAAGTGAAACAAATCAGGCATAGAATGATAAATACTGTATGATTTCACTTATATGTGGAATCTAAAATGAAACAAAACAAAAACAGATTCATAAAAATGGAAACCAAAGGGATAGTTACCAGGAAGGGGGAGGGGTGCGGGAATTGGTGAAAAGGGGAAGGGGAGTATAGTCCATAAAACTGTGATAAGTTACACGGTGACAGATGATGACTGGAATCAGTGGAATGATCACATGGTAAGGTATGAAAATGTTCAGTCACTATATTTTACACTTGAAACTAATATAACCAATATAAGGTTGTATACCAACTATTCTTAAATAAAAAATAAATTTAAGAAAGCCAGGCAGTATCAGCATTCAAAAGAACAATGTTGATATTAAACTAGGATTAACTGCAAACCACTTAAATGTTTTATACTGATAAAATAAAAAGATAAAATTTCATCAGTGAAAATACTTTGCTGGTCACAGCTACTTTATTTGTCCCTTCCTCAAAGTTGTCAACACTAATAAAACTAACAACATTACTAACAAAAGTGTCCTTTAAATAAAATTTCCTAAAATAAGGTCACTTGCTTATCATTTAAGTTTAAGAGGCAAAGACCAACAAAACCAGGTATCTCTCTTTTATATTTCTTGACTGTCAACACAAATGGAAGTCTACATCATTTCAATGCAAACAATACAATAATGTGCTACTATGTAAGGACATGGACTCTGTGGTCTAATTTTCTCCAGTTATTCAGGAGGCAATCTGTCTTTTAAAACTCATATGTCATGGGTTCCACAATTTGGGATTGTGTGTAACTCTCCTACTAAAATTGTCTTTTATATTTGGAATAAGAGATGAACATAAATATGACTTTTCCAAAGTAAAAGTGATTGAGTAACAAATAAATTTGAATTTGCCATTATCTACTCTATTTGAAAAATTGCAAGAAGTCAGATGATTTCATTGCTACTAAGAAAGGTAATACTTTCCCCACTGGCCATCTGCTCACATGTCTTGGATCCGCTCTCTGGAAACCAGTTCAACTCCAGTGCCTCCACAACGTCCAGAGTCTCCCCCGCCCAGCTCATGCTTCCTGATCTGGCTCCTCGGCAGAGCAGCTTATTTCATAGTGCTAATAGGAGGTACCATTTATAGGACACTTGCTAAGTATTTAATACCCATCTAAGCTCTATTGGCAGATCCTGTTAGGATGCTCATTTTTATAGATAACAAACTGAGGCTTGGATAAGTCAAGTAACTTACTAAGGGACAAAATGTGAAGTGGCAAAGCCAGGATTTGAACCTATGGCTTTCCTGCCTCTGAATTTCATTCTTAACTCACAGCTTCCCATTTAATTAGTTAGGATTATTCTTTCATTGTTTTGTGTGGTCTTACTTATATCAGATTTTTTTTTTTTTTTTGGTGGGGGAGACATCTCTGTAGCTTTGTGGAAAGGAACAAAAGTTCAGCTGAACCCTCAATTAAAAAGACCTTTCATGCCTGCTGATTCAATACAATATTGTAACCCTAAGAATACTCAGAGTAAGGAGGCTTGTATCTCTGGAGAGCAAGTGCAACTCCAGGTCAAGTGCTCACTGAAATATTTCCCTGGAGAAAGGGGGGAGGGGCTCAGTGGCCACACTAACCACCCCCGCCCCCCGCCCGCACCTTCCCCGCTCCCTCCCTCCTTTTCCTGCTCCTCACCTCCATACCTTGGTCAGGAAGAGCATTCTGAAAACATCAAGAGGAAAAGTAATGTCCGGGTTTCAGGCTGCTCTGATGCATTCAACTGGGCTGCCTACGGATTCTGTTTTGCCCTACCCCCGTTTCCACCTGTTATTCACAGTGTGAGTAGAAGGGGCCTTTTTACCTGAGTTGTTGGGCTGAACTTGCTTCGGAGACTGTGCTCCCCTGCTGGGTCACAAACTGTCAGACAACCAGCAGCTTTCTCACCTGTTGGCTAGGTCCGTGCCAAGAGCAGGAGGAGGGGCGCGCACGGCTTACCTGAGCACCGCTGGGGCTCCGCTCCCGGCAGGCAGTCCTCCTCCACACACAACAAGGTCATCAAGCCCGAGAAGCTGTTAATTATTACTTTTTTCACCGCCACAGGGAACTGTCAGAAACCTGAGCCACTCCCTGTGCCTCAGAGCATGTTGGGAGTGTTTACTTTTTTTCTCAGGATCAGCTGATAGGAACACTCCTTTGCTCCTTGTCACACATTTTGAGGAGTGAATTGACTTTCTGATTAACGCTTTAACCACTGAATTGGACTGATTCTAATGTATCTACTCTCTATCCAGATTATAGAAAAATAGCCTATATAAAAATGACCCCAACTGGGACTTAATGTCATTATTCACCTTTCTTTTTAAATGTTCTCTTTCAGTTAGACATTTCATGCTTGTTTTGGCTACCTCCAGCACCCACCGCACCTTCCCCCGCCCCTCCTCCCCGGCAGTGCTTCTCACACCTCTGAGCGCACCAGACCCCCGTGGAACTTGCTCCCCCCCAGCAGGGCTTCAGCACCTGTGAGACTCTGACCTAGGAGGTCCAGGGCAAGCTTTAGGCATCTCGATTTCTTTACAAGCTCCTCAAAAGAATCGTGTAGACATCAAAGTTTGAAAACTATTATAATAAAGTATGAAAGAGGAAATTAATAATTTAGATGCTACCTATTGAATTGGATTTGGCGATTTTGCTTTTCTTCAATACCTCCAATTTCAAGAAGACTACCAAGGTCAAGTTAACTAGACTTACTGTGGTGAACATTTCACAATATACATACAAATATAGAATCATTATGTGTACACCTGAAATTAATATAATGTTATATATCAACTATACCTCAATTTAAGAAAAAGAATGGATAAAGGCATTGACACAGAGAAAGAAAAAAGAAAAAAAGAAAGGAAGGAAGAAAGAAAGAAAGAAAGAAAGAAAAGGAAGAAAAGAAAAAAGAAGCTCCCTCTTTGAAAACAACCAATATGCCAAAGCCTTTTATTTGTATTTGAAATTAAATAAGCTCAGTCTAAAGAAAGTGAGGCCGCAGGGACACCCAAAACTTTGAGACCTTCAAATGACAGATGCTGTGGAAATACAAATTGCTTTTACCTGTTTCCTATGTAAAGCAATTATGATAATTTTTTAAAAGTTATTTTTTAAGTATAAACCATAGAACTTTCAAAATGAATTAAACATAACTCCTGCAATGAGTTTAGTAGACAGAGTTGATTTCTGGTGTCCTGAAATCAGGTGTTTCTGTTCAAGTGTTAAATTCACAGACTGACTATCACTCCAGATTTTCAGGTCTCATGTTTGATAGGTAAAGTATTTCAAAAAGTCAGCCAGTTTATCTAGTTAACTTATGGCATGTAGAGATCAGAAATAATCAGATTGATCATTCTTTGGGCAATTTTAATAGAATCAGACAAATAGTTTATTGGGTCACAGTCAAAGCCTGTGCCACCTCATTTATGAGGGCAGTGTGATTTGCAAGTACTTGTGGGTATTAGTTTGATTGCCTGGTTGGCACTCCCCCCTCCGCCCCGTTGTATGGGCTGACCTTTGAATGATGACTAACAGGATGTGCGGTGTCCACAGCTCCTCAGCTTCAGGATGTCTCTGTTCCAGGCCGTGCTCCACCCCTACTCAGAGGGGGTCCTTCGTTTATTATCAGTATCAGGGGAATCTTGTTTTGCATGTTTTATGTGCAAGTGTCCTGAAAACTTTTATTCTGATTACTGATTGCAGTTGGTTTCCTTTAGTCAGAGGCTCAGTGACTCCTTTTGTTTTTGAGGACTCACCCTTTTGTATATGTAATGTTTATTTTGTCATGTAAAAAGACATAATTACACATGTCCAGTGTGGAAACTTTGGAAAACACAGACATGCAGAGGGAAAAAAAATCATTAACAATTCCATTTCTCAAATGTAGTTACTATAAACAATTTAGGGAATGTCTTTATTGACAAAGTTCCTCTATGAACATTTAAGAAAATGTTCTTACATTTGGCTTATTGTTTTACAGCCTGCTTTTATCACATAAAACATATTATGTACAATTTACCATATGTCAGTCTGTTCTTTTTATTTCTGCTATGTGATTTTAGCGAGCTACACTGTATTGCACCATACGGATGTACCATTATTTATTTAATCAGAACCCTACTGTGGAAATTACCATACACAGCAGCGCAGTGATGTTTATATACGGTTTCACACAATTGTGACTATGCCATTTAGCTACATTAAAAAAATAATAAAATTTCCAGATAAAAGGGAATGAACTTTTAAAAGAGTTTCTCTCAAAAAAGTGTCAATTTTATACTCGTAGAGTGACTCCTGGATTATTATTCTTTTAAAAATATTTGCCAATTTAGAAGGTAAAAAAATCATATTACATTTTAAATATGTATATTATTGATTACCTGTAACTCTTTCTTTAGACTTACCCTGTATTTTGGCTTTTTTATTTATTGGACTCTTTGTTCGTTTTTTCTGCATTGATTTGTAAGATCTCTTTTTATATTTAGCACATCAACTCTGCCATATATGCTGTGATTATATTTTCCAGTATTGTTTGCCTTTTAGTTTTGTTTATGATACATTTTTGACATATAAAAGTTTAAAAATTTAAATAGTCAATCCATTAATATTTTTCCTTATTGCTTACATCTCAGTGTTAAAAAAAAGCTTTTCTATTTTAATATATACCTTAATATATGTATATATACATATTCTACCTTAATATATATGTGTATATACATATACATATGTATTTTCCTTTTCCTTCTAATTTATTTAGCTACTACTTATTTGTTGAATTTAGCCCATTTCAACCTGTCTGGACTTCATGTTGCTGAAAATGGGATATTTAAATCTAACTTAATTTTTCTAAATTATTAGTCTATTAACTAAGTAGCATTTATTAAATACTTACAGATCAGAAACTCCATTAGGCAACTACTATGTCTGTCTTTTTTATCCCCAAAGCTCAGTACAGTGACAGGAAGGCTCGTGGAGGCTCAGGTCAAATATTGAATGGTTACTCTTTGTCCCTTTTGCTCCTCCCTTCCACTCCCAGCAAGTCCTGCTGTTCTGTCTTAGTCTCTGCGTCTTCACTACCCTCTGGATTAGGAAGCATCACTTCTCGCTCTGATATTATTGATGGCCTCCTCTTTGGTCTGCCTCCGCTCTCGTCACTCTGCGGTCCACTCTTCACTTATGGCTAGTGTAATCTCTACAAGCAAAATTCAGGACAGAATACTATCTCTGATTTCTTTTGTGATAACCTTACTGCTGCTGACCACACTCTTGCCTCACCCACCCCAGTCGGGATAAAATCTAAAGCTGAACTCCTCCCCACGGCCTCTAAAGTCCACGTGAGCTTGCCCTTTCTTACATCTTTGACTCTACTTGCTGTCCTGGATTGCATTTCATTCCTGGAACAGACTGAACTGGTTCATGCTTCATTGCCTGTGCACTTGGTATTTTCTCTGCTAAGGAAGCTCTGCTCTTGTCATGACCGATTTCTTGGCATTTTTCTGTGTTTTTCCCCTTCAAATTACCTCTTTATGTAACAGTGGAAAATTCTAACAATGGGAAATTGTAACCCACCCCACTGTTCCTTTGACATTGTTTCTGTAAGTGCTGACTCTGACTAATATGTAGCTTGTAGAAGACCAGCATGTTTGTGTAAGAATCCTAGGAACTAACTTCCAAAGATACAGACCTGGACCTTCAGGCATCCCAGCTCCAGGAGATTTGCTGACCTTCAACTGTGGAGCCAGGATGACGTGAAGCTGGGATGATATGAAGCCGGGTTGAGTAAACCAGGATGACGCACACCAGACCATCACATGCCTTATCGAAATGGTCTGTGTTTATCTGCACGTAGAGAACTTTTCAATCCCTTCCCTTGATCTCTTTGCTCTGTTCCCCTCTCCCTCCCTGTAAAAACTCCTGCCTGCACTGAGAGGTGGAGATGGGCTTTGAGAGGTGAGTCCCCATCTTCCAGACGGTCGGCATAAGCAAACAAACCACTTTCCATTACATCAGCACCTGCCTCTTGAGTATGGGCTTTCCTAGCGGCAGGCCGCCGGACCTGCGTTCAGTTACACTCCCAGAAGCCTTGCATGACTGTCCAAATGAAGTCTTCAGTCATTCTCTAACTCAGTCCTCCATTTTATTGTACTAATGGCAACTATCACTGCCTGAATGTATTTTACTGTCTCGATTATTATCGAATGTATATTTATTGTTTCGGATGATCGATTTAGTCTAAAACATAATAAAAGAGAGACCTCGACTTCTCCATTCCCTGCTCTGTCCTCAGTGCCTAGAACAATATCAGACCCATGTGAGAAGTTTAAGAAACATTGGTTCATGAACACACAATTATGGCTTAATAAATGTGTGTTGAGTAAATAAATGCAGATCATCCTTTTTCCTTATTTGCAAGAACACTTTTATCAAGTCCTAAGTACAAACTTTTCTTGATAATTCTAGACTTGTAATGCCACGGATAACTGCTCACTGTAGAAAATAATAAGGATTTAGTTTATATGTAGTATTTTCAACATTCACAATTGTCATTAGCAATTTCTCCTAGGCCAGCAGGCTAATCCATATCTGTAATTGACGACTTCATGTCCAGGGGAGAAAGGCTCCTAAAAATAGATGTTTTTATTTGTTTAACGGCATCTTTTAGGGCATTGAAGTGAGTGCTGGACCGACCATAGTGAAGGCTCTGATTTCTTCATGCCTCCCTGTATGGAAGGACTTTCTGACACCGGTTCTGGGCTTGGCCATGTGACTGACTTTGGTCAAAGGGTCAACACAAAGTGACATAAGTAGAGACTTGAAAATCAGTTGTGCAATGGCGCTTCCCTTCTTGCAGCTCTTAGAGACCTGAACCACTGGACAAGCGAGCCTGGGCTAGCCATGGGATGATGGGACCCTGGCCCAGTTGCCACATTACTCCAGCTAACAGCCTAGAAGCAGAGCTACTCAGCTAACCGATAGCTGACTGAAGACCCAGAAGTGAATCCAAATGAAAACAGCAGAAGTGCCCAAAGTGCTAACCCACAGAACTGTGAGTTGCATCAATGGTTGTGGTAAGACACTAAATTTTGTTGTGTATGTTTTAGAGCACAGGCTAACTGATATACTGGTGTGTTTGTCTCATACAAACGTGCACACACACTAATATCTTGTTAATTAGAAAGGAAGAGAAATACTTACACCACAATATGTTCCTACCACAATTCTGCTGCGGAGATGCAATGACCCATAGAAATGGAACAGAAAAGCAGGAGAAAAGAAGTGGAAAAAAGATGTGAGTTATCTTGAGAATGGGTCATTTCCACAGACCGTTAAATCAGTCCTGAAAATATTTAGAGATGATTGTAACTTGAAGAAAATACATGGAGAAGGAGAAATTGCTTGATTCTAATTCCGTGTGACCCCGTTGCCATGGGCCACTCAGTATCAGTCTGTTTCATGGCCTTATTCCTCATTTCATATCTGAGGCTGTTCTTGTACTTGAAGCCTAGGCTATGCACTAAGTGAAGTGAAAAAGGAAGCAGAGTAGCTCCAAACATCGAGGGAATTCCCAATAACAGCCTAACTGGAAATTGCTTTAATAAGGAAGCCAGACACTCATAATAAGGCAACATGATAAATTACTTTTCTAATATGCAAAGTTCAAAATAAATATATTTTACAATTGGGAATTTTGCCATAGAAATCTTAATAAATTATGGCATGAGTTCTCTGGGAAAAAGTCCCAACACTTATCTCAAGCTTGTAGAATAAACTGTCATTTCCTCTTTAAATTAAGGAGCATGTAATTGCTTTCCAATAAAAACAAAGACTTTAGAACGTTAATTAAAAAAATTCTTTGTTGAGAAAAATAAAATAAGGAGCAAGAAATTTCCTTCTAAAATTCCCTTCAATTTTAACTAAAACAATGCCATTACTGATATAAAGGTCATTTAAAAACTTTTAGGTAGTTGGTGAATTTTTTTAAATCCTCACCCTTCAGAGGTTATTGTATACCCTATATTTATGCTGACTTTTGAATCAGGCTATGATTTGTCCTAATGATGGAGGAAGATGCCACACAACTGCTTTTATAACTTGAACAATGAAAAATAGTTATATTAATTAAGAAATGATACAAATAATTTCCATTTGTAATGAATTCTTTCTCCTCTAAGAGGAAGTTTCTTATTTTCAACATGGACCATTTTTCAATAGTGTTCAGTGGAAAGAATTCAGCTGAGTCACTGAAAATTCACTGGAATGTGACCAAAATCTAGGCAGGGACATATGTCATTCCATTGATCACCTGGGTTGATTCTGCTAATTTGGCTGGCTGTGCTGACATCCCTTTCTCCCTCACCTGTTCCATGTTCATCCCTCCCAAAGCTGCCCTCTCCCCTAGCTGAAAGAGGACCACGTTCTGAGATAAAGGAGAATTTTTCTTCGGTCAAGGGCGTAGGAGTAGCTGCTGTGCAATCCTGTTGAAACTACCACACAAGCTCTCCAGATCCACTAGTAGGAGATGAGGTAGTTAACTTCCAAGACTCCGGACACATTGAAATGAGGCGCTGCAAGTAGCAGCCTGCTGTGCCAGGCAGGTGCAGAGATGTCGTACAAAGATGGAAAAGACAACCTCTGCCCTCTAGGAGCTAATGACTCTCAACATTAAGATGGACTCTGTTCATTTTCTTTGCCACAGGAGAGAAAAAATTTAAAAGTGCATATACTTTCAAATTTTCATGACAAAGAAACAGAACATAATGGTATTTTGATAGATGTTAAGGGGTAGGAGGTGTAAGGGTTTTTAAATAAATGTACCCTTTAAATTCTTGCAGAATCATTTGCAAATCAATGAAATAAGCAATAATCTTCTCCCACCATAAATATTACTGCTTCTTAAACTGGTAATTGTGTACAAAACATAAAAAAATTCATTGGAATATGACTGTGATTGATGTTTTTCTAAATATAACATTTAATCAATTTGATTTTTTATTCCATTCTGCTTCTCCATTCCTTCTTTCCCAACACATACACTTCTTCTTTTAAAAATTTTAAAAATTGATGAGAGAGAGAAAGAGATACATCTGTTTGTTGTTTCACTTATTTATGAAGTCATTGGTTGATTCTTGTAAAGTGCCCTGACTGGGGATTGAACCTACAGCCCTACGGTATCAGGATGATGCTCTAACCAAATGAACTATTTGGCCAGGGCCACCTACTTCTTAATATTATATAAGATATCTCATCAAGTTTTGGGGAAAAATGAATAAAATAATAGTATAATAATAATAATAATGTATTATACGAAAAATTTAATTCTAAGTGATAACAGCTGGTAAACAATTAAAGTCAATATACTTAATATCAGCAGTTGAATGCTATGGAGTTGTCCAATGGTTGCCTGGATGTAGTTTGGGATGTATTGTTATGGTAACCATATTTTTAAACAAAAAATTGGAATATTTTGTCTGATTCCTGAACAAAACACATGAAATTAGAATTTGCTGGGAAATCGTGGACACAGGAGTGTTGAACAAAGAACACAGCGCTCACTGATGCAGACCGTGCGTGATGAGGGCTGTGACTGCTCACGCACGCTTGCCCTGTTCCCGGAGGACCGCATTATCGGCAGCTCGGGTCACCTCACCCTTATCCCAACCACCCTGCCGCTTACAGCGCTGCACACGCTGGGCTCGGAGTCATGCTCGGGGGTAACAAGGCGGCTTTTTTATTTTTTCATTGAAACGGTCTCATACACAATGGCAGACTTTTAAAAGTGTTATAAATATCAGCTACTGTTTTTTTTAGAAGGATCCACGATTGCTTTCTGCCTCACCCTTAATAACTGTTAACCACATACGGGTCATGTATTCTAAGCATAAGTGCTTGTCTAGTTCCAGAAGACAGGGTATAGTTGAGCTGATGTTGGCTGCAGGCACGACATGCAACTCTTGGAGCAAACCCTGTGTGCACTAAGGGGTGCTTCCGGGGTGGATTTTGTGACGTCACGTAGATCACAGCATATTGGCAGATCCAGGTTTAATGCTTGAGTGATGCAACTATATGTCTTCTGGGCTGCACGGTCAATGGTTATAATAAAATGCTGATCTGGAATAAATATTAGACTATCTGATCCTCTGTCATTAAGTTATGCATTTTTTAAAAGATTTTATTTGTTTATTTATTTTTAGGGAGAGGGGAGGGGAGTGAGAAAGAAGGGGAGAGGAAAATCAATGCGTGGCTGCCTCTCGTGCATCCCCAACCCAGACCCGGCCTGCAGCCCAGGCACGTGCGCCTACTGGAATGGGGATCGAACTGGTACACTTTGGTTCATAGGCTGGCACTCTATATACTGAGCCACATCAGCCAGGGCAAGTTATGTATTCTTTTTTAAAAATTTCTGCAGATAGGCTTTGCTTTTGACATCTAATATTCTGTAGTCTTGCTGCTTTTATTTTGGTCGGTCCAACAATCCCAAGAATCTAGAGTTGTTCCCAAATTTCTTCTCCCCGGTGACTTAGTTTTTCTGTTTCGATTGGGCATAATTTATATCTAATACAATATACCCATTTTAAATGTACAGTTTTGGGTTTTGACAAATGCGTACACCCTGTAGCTACCACCACGATCAAGATAAGAATGCTCGCCTCACCCCCACAAAGCTCCTCAGGCCCCTCTGTAGTCCCCACACCTACCCACAGGCGGCTACTGACCTGTTCCTTACCACTATAGACTACTTTGTCTTGAAACTGCAGCCGTATAGTAACCACTCTGATCCTACTTAGCTCAAATATTTACTTGAAATGGCTGGGGGTTCTGATGGAGATTTATTCTCTTTCTCTCTTTCTAAAGATTTTATTTATTTATTTCTAGACAGAGGGGAAGGGACGGAGAGAAACATCAGTGTGTGGTTGCCTCTTACACACCCCCACCTGGGGACCCATCCTGCAACCCAGGCATGTGCCCTGACTGCGAATCGAACCAATGACTCTTTCGTTCGCAGGCCGCTGCTCAGTCCACTGAGCCACACCAACCAGAGGGAGATTTATTCTCCTATTTAACAAACGGTTATTAGTTTTCTATCATATACCAGCCATTTTCCACCAATCCTCTTGTCTTTGCAGGTAATAACAATAAAAATGGAAATAATTTTATAACTATATTTCATAGGTGAAATTTCTATTTCTTGTTGATATGTGATATAGAAGTTAAGGGAAAGAAATATTCTGAGTATCTTTCTTCAATTTCCAGATTGGAGAATTGCATTTTGTACTGAGTATTCACTTTTAGTGAGCATAATTGATATATAATAAAATATACATATTAAAATCATACAATTTAACAAGTTTGACATATGTACATCCCATGAAATCATTATCACACTCAAGACAATGAACGTGTCCATCACCCTTAGAAGCACCCTCGTAATTCTGTTCCCCCATTCTGTCCACGCGAGAATTCCAACGGTTCCACATCTTCACTATCACTAGGTATGATTAGTCTTTTCAAGTTTAAACCATTCTGTCAGGTATGCAGTGGTGTCTCACTGTGGTTTTCATCTGAATAACCTTAATGACTAATGATGTTGAGAATGTTTTGTGTGTTTTTTTAATATATTTTTGTGAGTACTTGGAAGAAATTTTCTAATTGTTCAAGACTTTTCTGGTGATATTGACAATGTGATTTTTTGATATTTTATATATATAATGAAATGATATCCATTAATAATGAATAATGATATTCATTATTCATTAATAATGATATTCATTACTCATATTATGAATATGAGTAATGAATAATGGTATTCACATTAATGAGTAATGAATATCATTATTCATATTATATTCATAATGATATAATAATGATATTATATATATATATATAATGAAATGTGTTAACATTTCAAAGATCTGTGTAACTTGGTAAATGAATATTTTCTAAAGAACCAATACATAATGCCACAAAACCTTGCATGGGTAAAAGATCCATCCAAAGTCCAAAATACACCAGTGGACTTTATTATAACACACCATAAAAAGTTCATTAATATTGTTTCAGATTCCACATAACCTTTAAGAACCTAACCTTTAAGAACTAACCTTTAAGAAACTACCACTTGTTAAGATTTGATGTAGTATCAATAAAGAATATCCACAACCACCAAAAAAATTTTTTAAAGGAGAAACTATTAAAATACTCACTTTCCAAGTGTCTATGTGTATGGCCCTGTTTTTTGTCGATATTAAAATAGACTGAATGCAAGTATTGTGATCTCTCCAACTTTGTTCTTCTTTCTCAAAATGCTCAACATCACTAACCATCAGAGAGATGCAAATTAAAACCACAAGGAGATACCACCTCACATCTGCCAAGTGGCCATCATCAATAAACCAACAAACAACAAGTGGTGGCAAGAATGTGGAGGAAAGGGAACCCTGGTGCACTGTTGGTGGGAATGCAGACTGGTGCAGCCACTGTGGAAAACAGTATGGAACTTCCTCAAAAAACTAAAAATGGAACTGCCTTTTAATCCAGCATTTCCACTGCTCGGAATATACCTGAAGAATCCTGAAACAGCAGTTCAAAAGAATTTATGCACCCCAGTGTTCATAGCAGCACTATTTACAAGAGCCAAGATTTGAAAACAGCCTAAGGACCCACCAGTAGATGAGTAGATAAAAGTAACTGTGGCGCATTTATTCAATGGAACACTGTGCAGCAGAAAGAAAGAAGGAATTCCTACCCTTCGCGACAGCATGGATGGATCTGGAGACTATTATACTAAGAGTAATAAGCCAGTCAGTGAAAGACAAATACCATATGACCTCACCTATAAGAGGAATCTAATGAGCAAAGTAAACTAATGAGCAGAATGGAGCCAGAGACACAGAATCATGGAACAGGATGACAGCTGCGAGAGGGGTGGAGGGAGGTGGGGGTTTATTGAAAGAAGGTGAAGGGACTAGTCAAAGAACATACATGAAGGACCCACGGACATCAACAATGGGGCGGGGATTGACTATGGGAGTGGGGGGTGGACTAGATGGAGGGGGCAAAGTAGCAAAAGTTGGGACAACTGTAATAGCATAAACAATAAAATATGTTGATATCAAGTAAATTTGCAAACTGCAAAAATAATGACACTCTCTACAGTACTTTTTATTTTGAAAAATATAGTTACTTTTCATAAAATATATTATAGATTAACATGTAATGAGTTGGTTTTTTTAAAATGAATTAACAGGTGCACTGAAATTTTTTCTTAGTTTTAATTTCTAACACAGTAAATATTGCTAAATATAATCTAAAAAAAAAAAGTTCTTTGAGGTCCTGAATAATTTTGAAAAGTATAACGGGGCTGAGAAACTAAAAAAAATGAGAATCACTGTTTGGAAACAGATGGATGTATGAGACCTGAAGTATTAGATTTGGGAGTAATCAGCATTTAGCTGGTGATTTAAAGTTCCTGTGGATTCAAGTGCCCAGAAAAAGTTTATAATGGAAAAATAAAAAACACGGAAATAAACCTGAGATTTAGTTTCTTAACCTGTTCCAGTCTCTCTCATCTACAAAATGAGAATAACATTCTAGGTTGTAAAGTATGACCGTTTATGAAGCTCTTGGCAAGAGGAAGGCACTCAATAAATGGTATTTACTTTTTACCTTCCTTCTGAGAGATAATATAGAATTAGTTTCTCAGACACGTTCCAGGTGACTGTTTGGTTAGGTGCTCTTAGTTTTCTGTTTGCAGGAGAAAGTGCAGGAGGGAATGAGAGGGGGAGAGAAAGTCTGGCTGAGGCAATGGAGGGAAAGGAAAGTGTAGCTTGGCCTCTGCCCTTCCCGTGCTCATAAAGTTTAGGCTGCCCCTGCCACCGGAGATGATTTTTTTGTTACTTATTTAGTTTTTTAAATTTATTTTTAGAGAGAGAGGAGAAGAGGGAGAAAGAGAAGGAGCGAAACATCAACGTGTGGTTGCCTCCCGCACACCCCCAACTGGGGACCTGGCCTGCAACCCAGGCATGTGCCCTGACTGGGAATCAAACCAGTGGCCCTTTGGTTCATCGGCCAGCACTCAATCCACTGAGCCACACCAGCCAGGGCAGGGTGACTGGTTTTATTAGTTCTTCAAATTGAGTTTAAATGTTCTAATCATTTTGCAGTGTGGAAGAACACAGAGATATTGGGATCAGATATGATTGGAATTCTGGTCCTTCTCCATACTGGATGTGTGCCTTATGGCAGTTAGCTTCTTGGAGCCTCAGTTTCCTCATCTGTAAAATGAGGAGCTTGATAGAGACCTCAGGTGGGAGTCATAGTATATTCGGAGTTGCAAGTGAAGTGCTATGTAATAGTTGCTGAATAAATAGCAGTTATTGTTATTTACTGTGAGCAGAAGAGGGCAAAGATCTCAAAAGTGACAGGATGATGCTTCCGAGACTGAAGTTTTAAATAATAACTGAGAAATGGAATTAAAGAAAAATGAAAGTGGAGACTGTGCACAATAAAAAAAAAAATTTAGAAAATAATTTTGAAGTGTTTGTTTTCCATTGTGACCCAAGTATCCATTTTAATATTTTCCAAAAGGATTAAAGACATCTATGTCTATATCATCTATACCCATATCTATATCATCTATATCTATATCTATATCTATCTATATCATCTATACCTATATCTATATCATCTATATCTATATCTATATCTATATCATCTATACCTATATCATCTATATCTATGGGTCTACGCCATGGGTCTCTCCAATGAACTCTCCAGTAAGTCTGGGAGTTTCTCCTGCTGCCACAACCCCCTGCAGGTTTTTACAGCCAGGAGTTTTGAGACTTTCTTTCCCTGCACTGGAACCCTGGGTTGCATGGCCTGACATGCCCCCCACCCCCACCTTTTTCATCCTGGTTTATCCACACGCAAATGTGGGACTGCCAGCCACCGCTTCACCCACCCAGCCCTCCAGCCACTGCATTGCGTGTCCTCTCCACCCCTGCTACCAGTCTGAGTGAATGTTTCTTCTTTAATTCCTTGGTTGTTGGACTTCCATACAGTTTGATTTTCTGTCGGTTCTGGTTGTTTTTTGTTTTTAAACTTGTTGTTGTTCTTCTTTCAGTTGTGCAAGGAGGCACAGTGTACCTCCCTACACCTCCATCTTGGCCAAATATCTTGTTTTTTAATATTTTTCAATTACAGTTGGCCTTCACTGTTGTTTTATATTAGTTCAGGTGAACGTCATAGTGGTTATACAATCATATAACTTACAAAGTGATCCCCCAATAACTGTTGTACCCACCTAGAACTATCTATAGTTTTATACTATTATTGATTGTATTCTCTATAGTGGCTTCACCAGTCTGCATTCCCACCAACAGTGCATGATGGTTCTTTTTTCCACATCCTTGCCAACACTGCTTGTTTGTTGATTTACTGATGGTAGCCATTTTCACTGTGGTTTTAATTTGCATTGATGGTGACTTTTCTTGAGTCACATAATGTCAGATCAACCTTCTGTAACATTTTAGCTGCGCCAGCCCTTGCTCCTGACCTCTGGCAGACAAAGGCAGCCCCTCCAATGCCTGGCAGCCCTGCAGTTTCAGGGAAACGTGGGGTGTTTTGGGGTCTTAGGCTATTTAGAGGCTTGTCAGTGAGAAAAAAATGTCAGAAAGGCATGGTTGAAAGGAAGGAGTGGAGTAGAAAAAATCAGTGTTTTAAATGTTTTTTCTGCAGGCATGTCCTGAAATGTGATATTCCAGTCCCATAATCTGTCATTTTCTACCCTACAGGCAAAGGTTCCAACCTTGCAACGTGTTCCTGCAAGCAAAGATTGAAACAAGGGAGCTACTGTAGAGAAATCTCTTTTAGCAGTATCAGCAAAACTGAATAGAAATGCAGATATGAGTCCTGAGCCCATCTGGTGCCTTTTCAGTGAACTCCAGAGAGAGAGCGGCCTGCAGCCCAGGGCTGTAGAGCTATAGACTCACCCCAAATCCTGCCTCCACTTCTGATTTCTCTCAGCTTCCCCGTCTGTAGAACAGGGATAGTGATGAAAATAGTGATGTCTACGTCACAAAGTTGTTGCGAGGACTGAGTGAGTGAGCACAGTAGGTGTGCAAACCCTTCAGAACACTTCCTGTCACACAGCAGGCGTGTGTATGTGTGTGTGCTCTTATCTCAATGCCTGAAGCAGTTACTGGTTTTGTCTCTCCCTGCTTTCCAATGTATACACATTCATATATACGTGTATGTATATATACACACGCATGTACACATATGCACACAGACACTCAAAGTTTTTATGATACTGATATCAAGATGTGTATAATCTTCTTAGGGTGTTGTGTACAATTAAAAGGGCTTTGAATTTAATGAGTTTTCAAATATTGTAGCTATTGAGGGCACTAGGCAAAAGGAAGAACGCTTCAATTTCAACAGCATTTTCCTGCAGACGAGTGTTCTCTCAGCCAGTCAGTGCATGAGGTAGAAAAGAGTGTGGTAGGGTATTCTGGAGGCGGTTTTTCTTCCTCTTCCCGGTTTTATGACCATCAATCCATATCAGCCTCACCAGCTGCCCTATCCTCTGGCACTCACCCCCAGAAAACTAAGGCCTGTGGAAAAGGTAAAGAGGGAGCAGGGGCGGGAGCTGAGGACTCGTTGTGTCCTTTGGCAGTTTAGACTCCTGCATCCAGACCAAGGCCCTGTGACCACCTTTACTTAAAGAAGACTGGACTTTTCCAGGCTGAAACTCAAGGTGTGTCTCCAGGCTTTGAGGGCACAAGAAGGGCTTAACTGGTACAATAGCCCTTTTCCTCCAAATCCACATCAGCTTCCACCAGAAACAGAACCTCAGCCTCCTATTGGTACAGGTCCCTAGAACCTGAACCTTAAGGACTCACATTTCCGGTACAACTTTATAGCCTGAGGGTTCCCTTGTTCCTGTCAGTCTCTCACATTGACACTGGTTTCTTTGCTAGTCTCATAAGATTGGGGAACTTGAGGCTGCAGGGAGCCAGGCTCAGTGAGGTTGAAGCTGCAGTTCTGGAACATGCGTCCCCAGTTTCTATGCCTGTCACTGCCTGACCTATTCATGGCTTCTTACACTGCAGGCTTCAACACATTTTTCTTTGCTATCCCTGAGAGTTCCTGCATTCTGTTCCTAACTTTCTTTGCCCTAATCATTTGTCTTAACCTAGAAACCACTGTAAAAGATGTGGGCCCTCACACTCTTGTGGAGGGGAAATATGGCTTCACACATCATAGATGGTAACCCCATGGTTAACTGGCCTGTGCTCTCTAACTGCAGCACCAGAGCTCAGCCCCAGCAAAATCTGTTTTAAGGGCTTCTAGATTTCCTTAGGGGTTTCAGCCCAGCCCACTCACGCTCTTCTCCTTGGCTCCAATTTGCAAGCATCTGAAGCCACGCCACTTCCACTGCTGCTGGTTTCTTTACGGAGAGGCCGATGCTTGAGCCTGAGTGTTTCATCCTGAGGCTTCCAATAGCTGTCTGAAACCTTACGTCCGACAGCGGCTCCTGACCTGCACCACCCAAACCGCAACTGTTCCGTGTTAGTAAATGGTAACTCTGTCGTGCCAATTGTTCTGGCCGGGAAACACAGTGACAGCGTCAGCTCCTCTGTCTTTCTCACCTCGTTTAATCCATGGACACATTGTATTTGTTGTATCTTCAGAATATATCTAGGGTACTCCCGTGATTAACTCCTCTACATTGCCATCTGGCCGGAGGCACCATCGGCTCTCCCAGGGATTTTGGAAAACAGTAATTGGTCCCTTGTTTCCTTTCTGCTCCACCTACACTGCCTGTTTCCAAAGTGGTCCTTCTAGAACACTTTTTAAGATCACCTTTTAAGATCACCTTTTAGATCATGTCATTCCTGATGCTTTAAAAAGCTACAGTGGCTCCTTATTTCACTCAGAGTCAAAGCCAAAGTCCTAATAATGGTCCTTGAAGCTTTGCTCAGTCTGCCTCCTTATTCTACCCCTGGCCACATTTTCCGATCCCCTCCACCCTGCTTAAGGTTTTTTAGCCACACTGGCCTCCTGGAGAGCACATCGAGTATGTTTGCAGTTGCTCTTCCCTCTGCCTGACGTACAGTGCCCCAGGTGAGACACACCTGTGGCTTATTCACCCCTGAAAATTGCACTCAAAATTGCAAACCCCACCCCCTCCACAGGACCACCTAACCTCACCTCTTCCCTGCTTTATTTTCTCCAAAGCACATATCACTTTTCGCTTTTCTCTTTGGGTATTGTTCATCTCCTTTCACTTGAATATAAACTCGACAAGGGCAGGGGTTTTCACCTCTTTTCCTCACTGCTGTAATCTCAGTGGCTGCAGCTGTGCCGGGAAAGCAGAGGACTAAAACAATTTCTTGATTGATTAACGAATGAATCTGCCAATAATTGTATTTAGTTTGGACTACATTATTAGGTGAAAGATGTGGTGCTACATGTTATTTTAGTCCTTATAGTACCAGGCCCTCTAGAGAAGGGGGTGGTTTTGCTGATGATGAACTATTTGGCCAAATACTCAGAGAAGCCCTTCTTGAGGCCTCAGGACATAAAGCTGAGTGCCATTCCCTCTATTAATGTGAACTTCTTAGGCTGATACCATATTTGGGGGTGGGGGGAGGGGGGTGAACTTTGAGCCGAACAGACAGTATGCTCTGTTAGAGAATTTTAACAAAGCGGAGCCCTTTTCACCTTGTTTGGTGGCGTGGAATCATTCGTAAAATGGTGATAATATTCCTTTTTCTGCTTCAAAATGGTATTGGGAGAATAAACAAAACACTTACGTTTACAGAGCTGTTTTTAGTAATTATTTAAGGGTGCATGAGGCTTTCCAAGAGGGTTTTCCTGCTAAAGATCTTGTTTTCCACATGAGGGAGAGGCCTGACCTTGCAGCCACTGGACCCAGGAAGCTGTGGGGCCTCAGGGCAGTGGCTGAGTTCTACAGGTTCAGCTGGGCCCGGGACTCCACACACAGAGAAAGTATTGGTTCTTAAACTTTATTGTGCCTCAGCATCACTCCAGGACCTTTTATTTTTTAATATTTTATTGATTATGCTATTACAGTTGTCCCAATTTCCCTCTTTGCCCCCCTCTGCCCTTCCCCTCCAGCAACCCCCCCGCCCCCTTAGCTCATGTCCCTGGCTCATGCATGTAAGTTTTGGAAGACCAGCTACTGAACCCCAGTCCCAGGGTTCCCGATCAGTAAGTCCCTGGTGACATCTGAGAACCTGGCATTTCTGACATGTTCCCAGGCAATGCTATGCTGCTGGCTCAGGGATGAGACTTTGGGAAGAGCAGAGACTTCTGCGTCTCTTTGGCTGGGTGCAAACCTGTCCTCCATGCTCACTGCTGGATCCTGTGCCCAGGCTGGGGCTCCCTTCCTGCCACATCCAGGGCCCCTGCTGGTGGCTGAGTGAGAGGGACGGGAAGTGATAGATGGGAGTAAACATGTCTCACTGTTCCCTGGCTGAGCCTTGCTTCTGTGACTGTGAGGATGGACATTCTATCCCTTACACGTGAGAAGACTTGTACCAAAGGGTTGATTTGGTTAACTCATTAACTCTAATGAGGAGAGGGAGAAAACTGAGGCAGGGCTAGATTAAACCAGTGTTTCTGAAACTTCGGTGTATACATGGGATACTTATCAAAAGGCAGATTCTCTTCTACCACTACCATGACCTCCCAGGAGTGTTGCTTTATTGAGCAGATCTAAGAAAGTTTAGGAAATAACATTTTAAATAAAAATCCACATAATTTGACTGCAGATAATCAGGGAACCCACTTTAAGAAATATTTGATTTAATAAGTTGCCCAAGTTCACCCAGAAAATAGCTTACACGGAATAGAATAATTTATAATTCCCTGAAGTATGTTCTTGAGTGCCTACTGTGTGCAAGCCATGTTCTAGGGTCTGAAGAAGCAATGCTTCAAAAGATAGATTGAATCGGTCATGCCCTTTCCACTATAAATGAGTCATCTCTTTCTAAAAGAGTCTGATGAAAAGTTCTTGCGATGAATTATGCTTTTTTGTGTTTCAATTTCAGCTGCTGTTATTTTCTGAAAATGAGAATCATGGGCATCAATTATAGCATCAATTAAAAAATATAATAGCAAATGGAGAGCATTTTCTCCATTGTGTTGTACCATATAATTCCACTTAATACCATATAATTAAATACCATCTAATTCCATATCATACAACACAATTTTACGTAATGCAATTCCATACAACGCATTATGTGGTAGGATACAGCCAGGAAACAACGCAATGCAGGACGGCGCAGTGTTTCATCACCGCCGCAGTGCAGTGGAGTTGCTGCCAACCTCATCTCAGCCTTGGGCTGTGGCGCCCTCTCGTGGCATAACTTAAAAGTTTTTTTTGCGGCGGTCACAGTTGTACTTTTCAATTGAATGAGAACTGGCAACATTAACAGCTTGTTAGAAAGGAAAGGGGATGAGGTTCAGTTTTATTATATGGCAGAGGTCATGGATTTAGAGACCTGAGCTTCCACCTGAGCTTGTCATAAAATAATTAATCATGCTGCCCACACTACTGATTATTTTCACCATATTGTTTTGATTCGTGATGAATAAGTTGCCCAAGTCAACTCCGATAATAGCATGTGTGGAATAAATCCATGTGTAATTCATTGAAGAATAGTAGTCAGCCTTATTCTCCAGCCAGCAAATAGGAGACTGATGTGGTGAATACAGGAGTGTTAAAAACCCTATGAAAAATTAACATAAAATCATATATTCTTATGATTGAATATAATAGAAGTAAAAAAATCTGTATGTCCTAATATACAGTCATCTCTCTCTGATTGCAGAGCAGCTGCTTCTATGCTGTTGGAGACAGCAAGGAAATGTTAAGGAGGTTTCCAGTCAGGTTGGCAACGTAGGCGGACATGGCTCACTTCTTCACACAGCCACATCAAAATTAGAAAATATAGAATCATTACTCAAGAACATCAGAAATCAGCCCTGGCTGGTGTAGCTCAGTGGATTGAACATGGGCTGCAAACCAAACGGTGACTGGTTCGATTCCCAGTCAGAGCACATGCCTGAGTTGCAAGCCAGGTCCCCAGTGCCGGCCATGTGAGAGGCAACCACACATTGATGTTTCTGTCCCTCTCTTTCTTTCTCCCTCCCTTCTCCTTTCTAAAAATAAGTTCAATAAAATAAATAATTATTTTAAAAAAAGAACATCAGAAATCGTGTTGTATGGGAGTCTGATACCACATCCATCCAGCCTGGTAGGAGGGGTGCAGAGCAGAACTGGCTATTCCCACAACCACATGGATAAAAATTCGGCATGGATATCTTGGGAGCAAGGAGTTCCAGACCCATACCAGGCCTCCCAGCCAGGCATGAGCCCACCTAAGGTGCTTTTCCATAAGAATGGCTGGCCTTGGCTTCTAAATCCTATCAAACAAGCAACAGCTGGCTTCAGTGAGTACTAGCAGCACAGATTAGAGTCACAGTTTGGCTTCACCTGTGAATCTCCAAGCTCAGGACTAGTAGCAGCCATCTCAGACTGCTTTACAGCTCAGGCACGGTGCCTCCGGTAAAACACAGGTACAGGTTGACCTTGGCCTACACCACCTGGGGAAACCCCAGGGTCTGCGTACCTAGTGGACAGCTACAGACCATGTTGGAGCACCACCACCCTGCCCCAGCACAGATGATCCTCCAAGGAAGGTGGAGGTTTGTGTTTAGCAGTCACAGCCATTCCTTGTAGCTGATTGGCCTGGGTAATCCCTACCATTGATCTTCCAAAGCAACAAGGATCAACTACAAGAGGAGGGTGTACTCGGCCCACATAAAGGGCACACTTCGAGTACCCAGCTTTGGTGATAGGGGAGGCTGTGCCACCAGACCCTATAAGACACCTACTACATTAGGCCACATTACCAAGACATGGAGTCAATGCAGCTCTACTGAATACATAGAAACAAACAGTGGGAGGCTGCTAAAATGAGGTAAAGAAACAAGGCTCAAATGAAAGGGCAGGTCAAAACTCCAGAAAAAGAGCTAAATAAAATGGAGATAAGCAATCTATCAGATACAGAGTTCAAAACATTAGTTATCAGGGTGCTCAAGAAGCTTAGTGAGGACCTCAGCAGCAAAAAAAGATCCAGTCAGAAATGAAGGATACACTAATGGAGATAAAAAAAACAATTTACAGAGAAACAACAGTAGAGTGGATTAAGCTGAGAATCAAATCAATGATTTGGAACATCAGGAAGCAAAAGACAACCAATCAGAAGAACAAAAAGGAAAAAGAATTTAAAAAAATGAGGATAGTATAAGCAGCCTCTGGGACAATTTCAGGAGGTACAACATTCACCTCATAGGGGTGCCAGAAGAAGAGATAGAGCAAGAAATTGGAAATCTATCTGAAAAAATACTGAAAGAAAACTTCCCTAATTTGGTGAAGGAAGTAGACATGCAAGTCCAGGAAGTGCAGAGTCCTAATAATGATGGATGGGAAGAGGCCACTCCAAGACACATTATTAAAAAGCCAAAGGCTAAAGATAAAGAGAGACTCTTAAAAGCAAGAGAAAAGAAGTTAGTTACTGGAAGTTTGCCAGATGGGGAGTGCAGGGGAAGAATGGGTGAAGGGGTACAGGGATTAAGAAGTACAAATAGGGCCCGGCTGGTGTAGCTCAGTGGATTGAGCGCGGGCTGGGAACCAGAGGGTCCCGGTTCGATTCCCAGTTGGGGCACATGCCTGGGTTGCGGGCCAGGCCCCCAATGAGGGCCATGTGAGAGGCAACCATACATTGCTCTTTCTCCCTCCCTTCTCCTCTCTCTGAAAATAAATAAATATTAAAAAAAAAAAAAGAAGTACAAATAGGTAAGTACAGAATAGCCAAGGAATGCAAAGTATAGTGTGGGAAATGGAGTAGCCAAAGAACTTGTATGCATGACTCATGGACATGAACAGTGGGGGGGGGTGGATAGCCTGAGGGAGTAGGGGGCACTGGGTGGAGGGGGACAAGTGGTGAAAATTAGGACAGCTGTAATAGCATAATCAATAAAACATAATTTTAAAAAAGAAAATGTTAATAATAATCCTTATTTTGCAAAAACTGCATGCACAATTATAATTCATTCAAACCATATATATTGAGCACCTACTATGCTTTCACTTGTTCAAAGGAAACACGTACACACACACACACACACACACACAGCCTTTTCATCTGCAGAGTAGGATCCTTGGGTCATGTCACCCAGAAGCCTCTGAGATGACCAGAGGTGCCACCTGAAGAGAAAGAGAAGCTTTGATGGGTGATAGAGGGGGAACCAGTATCATCTGCAACTCCAAGACCACTTGCACCGAGGGGGACTATACTTTTTCCCACTCGACTTCCTCTCCTGAGTTTATCCCAGGAAGAGAGACCCCCAGAATCCTGGAGGAGCTGCTGACCCCCATGCGTGAACGAGGAGGTGGGTGCCAGCAGGGCTGGGGTAGGCTGCAGTGCACACGGACTGTGGCCCAGATTCTCCTTCACTGCCCAGTTCCTGGAGCATGGCGAGCAGAGGGCCTTCCACTCTGACACACTCCCACACCTGTCTCAGCCGCACGCCACCTCACCCACGGTGCAAGTTTTCTTCAACTTTCTGCTGTTGTTTGACCTTAGGATGCTATTAAATTTTAATTACTGTAAATAATTTGATGATAGCATCTTAAGCATGTAATTTTTCTTTTTTTAAGATTTTATTTATTTTTACAGGGAGGGGAAGGGAGGGAGAAAGAGAGGGAGAGAAACATTGATGTGAGAGAGAAATATCAGTGTGAGAGAGAAACATTGACTGGTTGCCTCTCGCAAGGGCCCCGACTGGGGGCCAAACCCTCAACCCAGACATGTTCTCTGACCAGGAATCAAACCAGCAACCTTTTGCTTTGCGGGATGATGCCCAACCAACTGAGCCACACTGGTCAGGGCTATTTTTTCTCCTTTTAAAGAATATGCACATGGAACAAAGTCTCACGGTCAGTCTTACTAACTCAAAGCCCACTATAATTTCATACCTCCCGTCCTCTATGGACTAATTCCTTTTCAAAAGGGCCATGCGGGTTGGCTGTGGCTAACCTCGGAATGTGTGTTTCCAGGTAGTCCATGCTTCCCAAATACCTCCAGCTCAGGCGTCTGTAAAATCTTAACATTCTGCCTAATTTTTCTTGGTATAAAGATAATTTGCTAAGCTAATTTGGAAACTTTCTCTAAAAAAATTGGACAAACTCTAAAAATTTTATCTACATATGAATGAAAAAGGTAAGAAATTTTATCAACTTGCTCTAATGAAAGATGCTGTTCACTTGATGAAACAATTCCCTTCTCACATTATAACTTTACAAGTCTTTTTTAGCCCTTTTGGGCCTTTTTTGGGGGGGGGGATTTGCTTTATATGATTAGATGCTAAAAAATTTGTATGTTTTTGAGAAAGAGAAAAGCTTCCCCTCCCATTCAAGAGTTGGTCTGGCGCTCCCGGCCGGCGGGATCTTAGTGTTCTCTTTCTGGAATAAACAATTTCAGAGAACAGACACTTCAGACGAGCCACTGACAAGACCACTTCATAACCACGTTGGAACATGAAGCCACAAACATGGTTTAAGCCACAAAAATGATCAAAATTTCTCTATCCTAGTCAGAATGCCTGCTGCTTCTTTACCAGTCACGGTTTTGGCGTCCCTAGTCTTCTTCCCTTGGTGTAGATGAACTGGATTAAGATACCCAACATAGAATTGTCCCAGTTCCTGATAACATGGAATCTAGAGCAAAGCCCCGCTTCCCAGTCCCTCCTCCAAATCACCTCACACAAGCCCAGATGCTAAAGTAACTTCTTCCCAACGCCGTTTTAGTGAGACGCCCCTGCCCCCCCATGGTGGGCTTTCTCCCTCACATGCTGAGCAACCCCAGGTACTTGTTCAACTACCATGTTGCCCTGGGCGAGGCCATGACAGCTTCTTCGCCCTGTTAGTAACGTCCATTTAACTTGGCTACAGCGTTGCAGGTGAGTCTGACTTATCCGGATCTAGCCTTGCTGTTAAACTGCTTACACAGTATTTTCTTACCAATCTCCTCCATTTTCACTACACTTTCTTTCCAAACAAGACATAAGTCAACAAAAATTGTATTAAATGCTTGGCAATATGTATTTATTTATACATGTGCATACACATGTATGTATCTATTGTTACATACTTTTCTTTTTAAACAATTTAATCCTAGAACTGCCTATGGAGAGATGATAATCCAGTTTGCGTTTGGCTGGTACACTTTTTGCCATTTGCTTGTAGGGCATTTTGAAACTTTGAGGTTTCTTCTGAACTTGATCATTGCTGATCATTACTTCCCCACGTTGCCTGTGGGTAAGCAGAAGACACCTGAGACAGCAGCTGGACATGTGCCGAGGGGTGAACGGAGCACAGGCTGGGGAGGGGCCTCTGAGGACATTGGGCTCTGGTCGGGTGGCCCCACGGGGGCAGCCAGAACTGTGGGACTGATGATGCACGAGGGCAGTGGGGAGGCTGAGTCAGGCCTCGAGTCTTGTCGTTCTCTGAATTCCTGGGGAAAACTTCATGGGGGAAATGGTTCGAATTAGACGAGAAACAATTGGCCTAGTCATGCTTTCTTTCTCAATGTCATTTCCTGTTCTGAGACTAAAAGGTACCTATGAGTGATCCCATTTCCTTCAAGTTCTCAGAAAATTCAGCTTGTGTTCCTCGAGTTTGACATAAACCGTATCTCACACAAGTTACACAGGGTGGTGAATAGGAGCGTGGCTGACTCAGTGTGGATGCCTTTCTGCTTATGAACCTGTTGTGATGCGTTTTAGATTACAAAATCTAGAGGAGCTGCATGACCAGGGTCTGTTCACAGCTTCGGTCTGGGGACGGTTCTATTTTAC
This sequence comes from Micronycteris hirsuta, assembly GCA_004026765.1. Classification (NCBI taxonomy): domain Eukaryota; kingdom Metazoa; phylum Chordata; class Mammalia; order Chiroptera; family Phyllostomidae; genus Micronycteris; species Micronycteris hirsuta. Next base: position 1,292 of record PVJI01000700.1, on the reverse strand, counting down.
CTTGAGGATGATGCTCCCAATAAAGCCTTTATTACCTTATGTAGAAAGTAAATTCCTCATTGAAGGTCATTTCACGCACCGGAGTTCACAGTACTGGAATCTATGTACCAGTTAAGAGCTTCAGTTGGAGAAAACCTGAGTCAACAGGACTTAGACAATAATGTAAATTTTATTGGCTCATGTAACAGAAAAACGAAGGAAGATCTAGTGTTAGATAGGTTATGGTCAAGACGCTGGCGCTATCTCTTCATTCTGGTTTTCTCCTCAGCCAGGGTGTGAGCCCGTGAGGTGCAGGGACGTGGCTGCCAGCAGCACCTGGGGCCACCTGCTTCCTTGTCCATTTCCAGGGTAGAAAGTGGCACTTGCCACGACATCAAATGAAATCTTCAGTTCTTTATGCAGCTTGCACACAGGTGCACCCGCCACTGTCGCAAGGGTTGCGAGAGTGCGCTGACTGGTCGTCACCTGGAGCTGCCAGCGGGTGAGTCGACTTAAACAGTGTGGTCACTGCATGATGACTACCTGGATTCCTTACAGGAAAATTGGAAATCTTTTGGGTGACGGGAACAGAAGGAATAATACCACCCAGGAGTTTCCATTTTAAATGTTATCCCTAGAGGATGTGATAGCTTATCTTACCTGTAAGTGGCAGTATTGGGCTAAAAACATAGGCTCTGGACTTAGCGGCCCTTCAATTCTTAGGTCCACCAATTACCAGCAGTGTGGTTTTAGGCAAGTCGCTGCCCCTCTCTATGCTTCATCGTCTCCCTTCGTAAAATGAAATGGGCAGAATCTCCATGTAGAGCTCCTGTGAGGATTCAGAGGAACGGCGCATATACGGCACTTAGCACAGTGCTTGCCAATCTCTAAGGCCCTGTGCTTGGAACTATCTATTTGCACGGGAAGTAGCCATTTCAGGGGCTCTCCGACGCATCGCTTTGATCTGCTTGGGCACCTGCCTGCTGCCCAGAATGTTTTGGAGGCTGTTCCACCCACCCCTGGGTCATCTTTGTCAGTTAACAAGTTCATCTTAGGCAGATTCGGTTCTTTGACCCGGAGGCTAGAAAGAGGTCTGATACTGAAGAAATAATGTGTTGTGGCATATTGTGGGATCCATGTTCAAAAATAACCCCCAGCAGGTGTTCCCGGTGTGGGGGTGGGGGGGTTCCTTTGCAGCGTAAATATCAGTCTTGAACGGTTCAAAAACAAGGTTCCAGTAGCATCTGACTAGGCCTCTGTAGTTTCCTGCTGAGAAAATGACCACATGAGGCCCGCTCAACCCATACAGAGCA
>PVJI01000699.1:0-233183 GCA_004026765.1 Micronycteris hirsuta | reverse complement strand
TTCAATTACAGTTGTCTGCATCCTCTCCCCTCCCCTCCCCCTACCCCCTCCAACCCCACCTCGCTTCCCTGCCTCCCTCCTCCCCCTTTGTTCTGCGCATGTGTCCTCTATTGTGGTTCCTGAAGACCCTTCTCCTCATTGCCCCCTCCCCCCTCTCCTCTGGCCACTGTCAGACTGTTGTTAATTTCAATGTCTCTGGTTATGTTTTTCTTGCTTTTTTCTTTTATTGATTATGTTTCAGTTAATGGTGAGATCATATGGTATTTGTCCCTCACCGCCTAGCCTACTTCACTTAGCATAATGCTCTCCAGTTCTATCCATGCTGTTGCAAAGGGTATAAGCCCCGTCCTTTTATATGTACAGAGAAAGAAAATGAGAACAAAATGATTAGTTATTTTTATTTGAGGTAAAGGCATCATGATCAGGTTCACTCTTCTTCATCCTTACTTCCACAGCCAAAATTTAGGTTCTTGACCTCTATCCTGACTTGCTTCCTTTCAAACCCTGATTGGTTCTGCTGCCCAAGTAAGCAAGCAAAAGGCAAAATTCAACATAATCAACCCTTTGCTCAGAACTCATTGTTGGTTGCTTTTCATTTACAATATAAAGCTTAAAGTCCTCAAAGTGACTGGGCCCCTACCTCCACCTTTAGTTTCTTCCTCATAATTTCTTGTTTCACAGCTTATGATACAGAAACAAAAAGAATATTTCTCTCCACTGTGTCATTGTCTTGTTCTTTCTCTAGAATGTTTTCCCCAGTTCCCAGCTGCACCTTCCATTGAGCTGCCTGGGGATTTTGTCCTTGAGGAAATCTTCCTTCTTTACTCTCCAGTTGGGTCAGGTGGTTCTCATTCCCGCTTCCATGGAACCCCGTGTGGCCATGTCCCAGAGCACTTAATACAGAGCCCTATATGAATCTCATTTATCTCTTCCTCCCAATTGTATTATGAGTATCAAGGTCTCTGGAAAATGTGTGAAAGAGGAAGTGCTTTAATTAGATGTTAGGTTGATTAGGTGACATGGTATTGCATAGCTAAAGTTCAACTGAACTTTGTATATTTTTATACTTATGCATATAGTATGCATAGTATATTCCCTCATCTGGTAGCAAAAATACTTGTTAATATTGGAGTGAATAGTTGACATTCTAAAATGAACATAATGGAGAAAAACTACTGCCAGAAGAGAGAAATTTCCAGCAGCACAGAGTTTGGGGAAGAAACTCTTCTCTTTCAATCATAGAGCCATTGCCAAAAAAAAAAAAAAGAACTGAATCCTCAAGATTTATTGTAAAAGGATATGAACACCTATTTTATAATGATTAATTTATCATAGCTAATAATTATTGACATTTATTGAAAATCTACTGTATAGCAAGCACAGCTTCAATCTTAGGAAGTCTGAATTATAAATATTCTTCTATAGATATAAGAGACTACCCTCAAATAATGTAACATTCTCTGGCAGTGATGGGCCTTAATACCCTAGGCTTTGCTCATGCCCTTACTACATCATCATGTCTCACTAATACACATAGTGTGGTATTGATATTAAAACATCATTAATTTATTTAGTTGAACATCATCAAAGGTTTATTTGAATTCTGTACTGACTCTATGGGTACAAATGCCTAATACCAGGGTCAGGTGTTAGAGACATATTGAGAAATTTCATTAGCTTTCAGATTTGTTTTGAAACATAATAATAATAATAATAATAATAATAATAATAATAATAATAATAATACCACCTTTCCATGGATGGTAAAATAGCTTATACCAATTCATCCCTCCTGTATTTTCCCCAAGGAATTGACATACTTTTATTAGCTATTAGATGTCAGAAATCATCCTCCCTTGCCAGCACTGTGTAACACTAATGGCATGTGCCCAACCTTACAGACCCTAGTGATTGTACACATATCACATATTTGACAGACAAAAAGGATTTCCTAAAGTGCAGATATTTACTATACATACGCAGAATAATGTGACGTTTAAAGCACAAGGATTGTGGCATCAGATAAATTTGAAATACATTTTAGCCTCATCAGTGTTAAGTGAATAAACATGGGTAAATTATTTGGGCAAGGTACTTCTTTAAAATGAGATTTAATTGCACCTATGTATCCACTAGAATGTTTCCTTATGGGAAACCATAAGTCAAGTTGTTTAGATCATGCAGAAATGCATGTTTTAGCACAGCACCTGCCCAGAGGTGCGTGTGTTAAGGTGTACAGTAAAAACGTCGGACTCTTGGCTCTGGGTATCTCCAGGCATTGGCTTTGGCCTCAGACCACGTATTAAAAAGTGGCTGCAATAGCACCAATCAGTGCAGTAGGATACAGTCACTTCCAAAATAGACAGATTCTTTGTCTTTCTTATTTATTTATTAAATTATATTTATTAGGGTAACAATGGTTAATATCACTATATAAATTTCAGGTGTACAGCTTTATAAGATAACGTCTATGTGATTTTATTATGTGTTCACCACCCCAAGCCTGGCCTCTTCCATTACCGCTTATTTGGCCCACTTTATCTTCTTCATTCTACACCCTGCCCCCCACCTTCAACCAACCTCCTTCTGGTAATCACAATTTTGTTGTCTGTGTCTATGAATTTGGATTCTTTTGTTTGTTTGTTTTGCTTTTTATTTGTTGTTTTATATATGATATCCAGCATATGAGTGAAATCATACAGTTCTTGTTCTTTTGCGTCTGACTTTCTTCACTCAGCATTTAATTCGAGCACCAAGAAATCCTTTCTCCCCAAAGCCTCCCAGTGGATTGCTTCTCACTTTCCACTGATCAGAATTAGGTCACATAGTGATATTTAATCTTACGCCTGACAAATTGAAATGATACTGCTAAAATTAGCATAGGCTGATGAGAACCCATTCCATGGAACTCCATGCGGGGTCAGCGATCCATAAAGCATAAGGATGAACAGAGTAAGGTGCATAGCTGAACAAATTAATGTTCTGTTAGGAAGAGAAAGGTCTTCGGTGAACACAGAAAAGGCCGGTCGGAAAGGCAATCAATTGCTTCTGCCATAATTCTCCCCTTTGATGATCAAGTTTCTATATAGCTACATCTTTTGTTGTCTGCATTAACTTTGTAAAAGGCCTACATAAAACATACCTTCTATCTGCATTAGTGGGAAAAACCAACATCTTAGCAGGTTACTATCTGCAAGCCGGGAATCTGCAAGTGTTGCACTGGCTTCTCCATTATTTCCAAAGTAGTTCTTCATTGTCCAGAGACTATGGCCAAAAGACAGGTTATCATTACATCCCATATAATATAACAATAGAAAGCAATTGTGATAACCATCATACAAATGTCCATTCAGAAGAAGAAAGTATTGCAATTACACTGGTGTGTAGAATATTGTAGTCTGCTAGGCAAGACTGGTGAAGAAAGACTACCTTCTCTGGAAGTGGAATGAATTCCTTGATTAGCCTAGCGTGTAACAGAACTAATTTCGTCTTTCTAGGATCCCATTTTGTTATGGTGTGACATGGCTTCTGGTTCTGACTCATGAGAAGATCTGTTTTTCCTATCGAACAATGCTTCTCTAGGACTTTAGTATTATAACAACTATTGCACCTAAAACTAGATGTTTCTGCTGCTTTTGCCACCCTCTGCCAGAATATATAATTGCTGAAGCTTAGGTCACATGTCTGTACTCTGGATGGAATTAATGATCGGGAATTTTGCATCTGCTCGTATTTGGAAGTATGCTCCTATTTTCTCTAATACAAGGCAGATACTCAGGTGCTAAGTGGATAAACTAATGTACACATATGCACTACATGTACTTTTATGATTAAAATGAAGCAATGCATGTAATAATGAGCCCAGTAACTTATATATCATAAATATTTGCCAATTTTAAAATTTCATGGGTAACATGTAAAGTTTATGAAATGTATAACCAAGTGTGAATTACACATGACTTCATACAGATATAATGATGTAGAAATCATGGCTTTGAATCCTCTGTGAATTTCCTGACCAGTGCGGCTTAGTTGGTTGGGCATTGGCCTACAAAGCAAAAGGTCTCTGGTTCGATTCCTGGTCAGTGCACATGTCTGGGTTGTGGTTTGTCCCCATTTGGGCCACTAGGCAACTGATAGGTGTTTCTCTCTCACATCGATGTTTCTCTCCTCTCTTTCTCCCTCCCTTCCTCTTTCCCTAAAAATAAATAACTAAAATATTCATAAAAATCCTCTGTGGATAATGCAGAGATTAGAATTATGAGACCTAAGTTCTATACCACTTCTATTGAAATACCTTAAAAAAAATCATCTATTGAGCCTAGTGGCATAGTAATCTATGAAGCATTCAATGTTTAATACTATATTTACAGATTTCACACTTCTGTGTAGCCAATGTTAAAATGCATGAGATTATTCTTAATGGACTACCTTAGCAGCTTCAAATTTTAAACAGCCCTCAATAAACAGCATTGTACAAGCACTTGGAATTACCACTCTGCAAATGGAAATCAAAAGAGTGGCTTAATTTCTTATAAAGAAATCAAGACAGTATAAGCTATTTTTACATTTTAAGGGCATATTTTATTATCACCACTTTTATTTAAGCAGTTCTATGAGCTAAGTGCAGTTTTATTTTTTCAAGTGATTAGGAACAAATAAAAGAGACAAAATATGTGACGTTTTTTATCTACTAATAAACATTATATTCTTCCTCTTTCCCTACTAAATATTTCAGCCCTATTACCAACTTAACATGTACAGAAAGCATTCACATTGCATTGATGATGATTTGTTCATTTTTTAAACTTTTAATTTTATTTCCACATTATACAAAGGTCAAAAGATGGAAAATGACTATTTCATCAACTTCATATTACAAGAATATCCATAAGAAAATTCCACATCATATTCCTGATTTTACTTGTTATGCTCTTGCACAAAGTTTTCTTTTTTTAATTTTTCCAAATTACCTTTATGTAGTCTACTAAATAATTTATTGGGAGTAACTCAGTGTGCTGTTTTTGAGTTTTATTATAATTATTGTCCATGTGAGGAAAAGATAATTTTTAAATGTTTTCCATGCATAGATTTTACTTTTAAAGTACTATTTGAGTAGTGATGTTTAAATTAAGCCTCAGTGAATCAAGTTAAAATGAATGTGTTCTACAAATTCAGACTATTCTAGCTTCTCTGTGATTGGGTGTCATTGAAACAGTTTAAGAATTATAAGTGTCTAAAATTCTAGTGACAGCTCAGTGGTTAAGTGCTTATCTGAAAGTATGTGGCTAAGTTAGTAATTAATCCATCACTTAATTCAAAATGACTAGAGTTCTCATTGTGGCATATGTACATGCATGAATCTCACTTACAATTCAGGCAAAATAAAGTCTACCATTAAATGGGTGTCCAAATTCTTTAGGACTTGATTATACAATAATGACTATAAAGGGTTTTGCGTAGAATTAGCAATCAATCAGTCGTTTATTAGACACATATTTTGTATCTAATAGTCTATTAGGCTTGTTAAGGCACATAAAAAGGAGACATTCCTTAATTATAAATGCAATGCACTCATGTATCTATTGTGAAATGGTTTGAGGTAAAGTAGATCATGAAATTTCTTCATCTGATAGGATGACAGATGAAGTACTCAAAATACACTGAAGTTAAAAAAAAATTCAGAGTATTGCTGGCTCACAAAAAAAAAAAAAAAAAAAAAGGAAATCTACAAGACTGTGCATACCTGCCATGCAGAAATACAGATAGTGGTTAAAGTTGTGCAACATTGTAAATCTAATTAATGCCACTGAATTGTACACTAAAAATGGTTAAAATTGTAAGTGTTCTTTTACATATATTTACCACAATAAAAGTAGTAAACAAATATAGAGGACGTACATTTGTATAATATTAGAAATAGAAACAGGATAAAGTGCAGACCCAACATAGATTAAGGAGGGATGGCAGTGAGTTTGGAAACTTCTTCAGGATTAAAATTATCCTAGGAAAATTTGACTTACATTAAGAGGTGTAAATATTGTCAAAGCAGTTAAGCTAAAATAACATCTACCCAACTGCCTTCTAGCTAGGTAGTGTCACCTAGGGAAGAGCTTGTTCAAGATATATGTGTCCTGCCAGAATAAAAGTGCTACATGTTTAGACATTTCAAATAGACATTTTAAGAACTATAGGTGCTTTTATTATATGGAAAAAGTAACCATGTGCTGGTACAGAGCTTTTCAAAGTCAGATAACACCATACAAAAGATAGCAGGAGCTTGTGGGAAGTCTCATCTGTTAAAAATTAGTGTAAAGTATTCATTAATTTGCCTTTTGTTTTCATGTTAGATGTTAACATAAAGTTTATATTCTGGGAAGATGTTCCATGTTTACCCACTGCTTTTGAGTACTCCCAAGCTTTAAAGATGTCAAAAATTAAGGATTTAAGTTAGATGTTCCACAGTTTCAATGATTTTATTTTTTTTAGAGATTTTTTTGTGAGCGGTGCAAGGGCGTAGACAAACAATCAGGGAATTCTCTACAACAGAGAAGCAGATCTGACTCCTCAGGAACTTTTTGTATGGTTTCCATGGTTAACAATGAATCAGTTCTGTCTTGCCTGAGGTTGACCCTGTGACACTCTACTACAGAATCAGGAATCTTAAAATGAGCTATTTTGCCAATATAAGTATTGCTATAGTTCATTTTAGCAAAGTTCTTTAGCTGTCCAATTGTCATTAAATGATTACCTTCTTACCAAAAAAAAAAAAAAGTAGAGAAGGATCTCTTAAATATAAGAGAAATAAGATCAAAGGGCAGAAATGACTGCATTTCAATTAGCACTGTGTAAACATATACGCAGAGTCACTTGCACATTTGAATTTCAGTATATGCTGTCCGCTATTCAATTCAGAACCAGGTATTAACAGTCTGAGATGTGAAACCTTTCTTTGGAAAATCAGAATGAAACATTTCAGATACATTATTGTAAGAGATGTGTTTGTATGTAGAATGCAAGTGTGACGGATTCTCTGAATCTTAAATGTGATCGCTAAATTTTGGAAGCTACTTGTTTAATACAGGGTGGGAGAGAATTTACAAGTCATTGGAAGAAAATACTGCTATAAAATATGTTGCTTCTACTTTGCTTGAAAAATAAAAAGAAAAATTAACTTAAATTGACTCAAGAAAAAATAAATAAAACAAAAAGACTATTACCTATGAAATAAACAAGCAATAAAATGTCAACTACTGCTCCCCAAAAGGAGGCTAAGATGTTTTTACAGAATAGCTTTATTCAACTTCCAAAAAATAGATTATTCTCAAACTTACGGAAGCTTTTCATGATAGAAAAGAAAATGTACACTTGTCAACTTATTTTATGATATCATTAAATTTTAATACTAAATCAGCAAGGAAAATCAGAGAAGAAAACCTCCTCATTATTATAAACTAGTATCTGTCTTAACAATATTTTTAGTGGTGAAACTTTAGAAGCATTCTCTTTTAAATAGATATGCTTTAATGAGATTAACTATCACCTATTCCTGTAAAATTTATATGAGAGGTCCAAGGAAGTTTAGATGAAAGGAATACAGAATAAAGCATAAAAGCTAGAATTTAATGTTATTTACAAAAGACATGCTTATTATATAGGAAAATACAGATCATTTATAAAGATATTTAGATATTTAAATAATAGAGAAGGCTTATCAAGTTGACTACTTATGAGATCAATAAGCAAAAATAAATTTTATTTCTAAATGCCAACAGTTGACAACATAAAGTTATATACTATTTATTACAACAATGAAAAATTTCAGCGTATGTATAAAAAATAATAGTTAAGCCAATTAGTGTTGGTTCAGGGACAGACAACCTGATCCAGAGAATCGAGTCTAAACCCCAAACCAACACCCTGACATATAGAATCTTGACATATGTCAGTTTGTCATGCAGTCACTGGGGAGAGGGGTGCTATTTATTCAGTTAAAGTGCTGAGACACTGTCTTGTTCATACTGCAGTTGAAGAAAAAATGAAAGTGATGCTGTGCCAGTTTTCTGCTGTTGTATGCTAAATTACCCAACATCAGCAGCATGGCACAACATAAATTTACCTCAGTTTCCACGGAAGAAGGGTTTGGGCACAAGTTAGCTGAATCCTCTTGTTAGAGTCTCACTAGACTAAAATCAAGGTATCGGCCAGGGCTGTGATCTCATTAGAGAGAGTGAGACCCAGCTCCCTGATTCTTGGAATAGTTCAGTTACTGGGGTTGTATGATAGAGGTTCTCAGTTTCTAATGGTCACCCACTGTTCCTTGCTACCTGGACCTCCTCACAGTGCCACGATGTGTTCTTCAAGGGCAAACCGATTCATTTTGTGTCTCAGCTCCAGACCTTCTTTAAAGAACTTCCCTGAATTGGGTCAGGCCCACCCTGGACAGTCTCCCTTCTGATTAACTTAAGTCAACTAAATAAAAACCTTAAATACATCTGTAAATTTGCAATATCCCTTGTATTATCTGTATGATGTAACTCATTATGGAATTTATACCCCATTATATTAATAGGTTTTGCCAACATTCCAGGGGAAGTAATCATACAAGCCTTTTCCATGGTCATGGGTGATCTTGGGGGTCATCTAAGAATTCTGCTCACCAAGCATACCTACTTTATACTTTATATTAAAAAGTCAATTCTTAAAGAATAAAGTTTAAAGAAAATGTCTTTATGACCTTGGCTCATAGGCCAGTGCATAAGTGCTACTTATAATAGATTAACAAGTCCAACATTAGTAAAATTAATAACTTCTTCTTATCAAAAGACAACACAAAAGCAGGCTATAAACTTGAAGAAGACATTGCAACACATATAACATGTAATGGATTAGTATCCAGAATACATAAAGCTGATCTTAAGAGGTGAGACAGGCTCAGTTGTGTTTTAGGAATGGTGCATTATGACTGAGTTACAGGTAGGACTGGAATTGATATTAGCTCTCTGTGAGACAGGGCAGAGCAGAGCGGAGCCTGGGGGGGACAACTTTCATTGCTCACCTCATTACGCCTGTTCTTTCCTATGTGTGCTGTAGTGGAAGACGGTGGGGAATCACTTATATAAAGAATTGTGGTAATAAATAGCAAGCAGACAAGCTGTCCAAGAGAAATTTAGCTAAGCTACTAATAGTCATGTTGCAGAAAAGGAAATGTAAATGGCAAATGCATGAAAAGACATGCAACTTAATTATTAATGAAGAAAATGCAAAGATCACTTATTTGCATACTCTAGATGGGTAGAAATAATGAAATGTAATGTACACATGTTATAAAATTTAAATTAGTAAAGTAGTTTTGGAAAAGCATATGGCACAATATTATGAATTTGAATTTTGCTTTATTATACCGAAACTGTACTCCTAAGTATAGAACATAAAGATATACTGTGCGTTTGAACCAGAAAATGTTTAATATTGCTCATAACCATGTTGATTATAATAGCAAAAAAAGAGAATCAACCTAAATCTCTGTTGACAGACAGTTATTCATTGAAAATGTTTATATTTAACTCAGGGTAAAACTGGGAAACAAAATTTTTAATTGCAGTCATGAAAATTGTATATTTCAATAGTTTTATATATTCTATATTTAAACTTTACTGAACAATTGCTTTGGTCAATGCTAATATATACTCACTTTTTAAAAGAGTCAGAATCACAAAATTTTGTTATATAGCTCTTAAAAGCCACATTATGAAAATCTTTTTTTTTTTTGTATTTATTCTTTACGTGACTGCAGGGGCAGTTGGGGGAGGGGGCAGGGCAGGGGAGAACAATGGGGAAAAAAGTGGGGCAACTGTGACCGAACAAAAATTAAATAAATAAATAAATGTAATTAAAAATTATGTTGTTATCAAAGGTAAAAATAGTTATGGTAATTATTAAAGAAATGCCTTTTATTTATTTTCTACTAATATTGGTAACCTAAAGCATTCGTTTTCTCTATCTCATGATGAATAATACTTTATTATAGATGCATTTTTGCATAAGAATTGATTGCATATAGGGTAGCATTTATGTAATTTCTTACTGTATTGATTCTTAATCACATTATTCTTAATATTATGTTTCTAATTTAAGAATTGCAATTTAATTAAGTGCAGGTATTTGCATAGGATCATAAACAATATGAATGCATGAGTATATTTTAGTAAATAATAACATTGAATTATTTATCATGGTTTAATGTGTTTTCCCAAGTATTGTGCTTTGTATCTCAGCCAGGTGTTGTGAGGGTTGTCTCTCTGGAGCAGCTCCCAGCGGGTGGGGTCCCGGGTGTGGGACACCAAGCCTTTGCTCCTCCAGGAGAAATGCATGTCTGGTGAGGTCCCTCCCTATTGTGTGTTGTCATGACAGGGGTGGGCTTATTTGTGAGAGAGGATCTCTTCCTTTCCCCCCATTCGATGTGGTCCTTTATCCTTTGTTGTTGAAAACAGCAATTCATCTAGATTACAGATTCCTTCCAGAGGGAGATGATCCGTATATAATTGTAAACTTGGTGTGTCTGTGGGAGGAGGTGAGTTCAGGATCTTCATATGTTGCCATCTTGGACTCTGGCCCCAAAACCTTTGAAACTGGTGATCTAGATTCAAATTTAGCTGTAACATTTTTAGAGCTCTACTATTTAATGGAAATAGCATACTCTGTATTTTTTCATGTTAGCTTTATAAAAATATACGCAAATGTATGGAAAAACCACTCTCCACCTACATGTACTTTTTATAAAGCTTTCTCAAAGCAGATTTGCATTAATCATGCTTCAAATACTTTATAGAAATATTCTATAAACAGAAGCCATGCCATTTCATTGAAAAACTATTACAGAAGATACAATGGAGCAAATGAAATTTGTCTGATAATTATAATAATTGAACTTGAGCCATAGTCTAACATGATCTGCTGCCATAGTATGAAATGTCGATGTACAATTTAAATGTTGTTCTGCCATTGCTTTCTTTTTGTGTTCATTACATAATGCTATATATTTGAGATGTTTATTTTTGTTCATTGCTAGGTTATCCAGATAAATTTTGAAGAATTTGACTTGGAGATTGGCTATGATACTTTGACAATTGGTGATGGGGGGGAAGTTGGAGATCCCAGGACAGTGCTCCAAGTGTAAGTTCTCAATATTTTATTCTTGACTTTGCCTATCAGGTCTTTATGAACTTTTATCCTTATTATTTTTTCATTGATGTCTCACTGCCACCAACAGAATAAGCTTAGTAACCTTAGTTATTATCATTAACCAACCTATTGTATATTAATTAATCCTTCTTCAATGGGATAGAATATACTTCATCCAAACACAACTTCTTAGGATGCATTGACAGACAGGAGCCTGTTGGAAAGGGAGGCCTAGGGTGAAATTGTAAAGTGGTTGATTGGGCCTTATTTTAGAAAATAGCCTTGCCCTCACAGAATTTTTTTTAAAAAAAGTGTAAAATTGATCCCAGAGATGCATACTCATTATAAAGACCGGTCAGTGCTGCTCACTTATTGGTGGCAAACTCATCCCTAGCTGTCAAGATCTGAAGTTGCAAGTTTATCAGTGGTTTGCAACTTGAAGTATTTAACAATGAAACTTGAAATTAGTGAACCAGCAATGAACAGCAGTTATATCAGAATTGAGATAGAACAGACCAAATATAGTTCTTAATGTGAGCTGAAATAAGGAACTTAGGTTTTAAAAAAGGGAAATATTAGGAACTTATTAATTGCTGGGTCCTTGGGTTACTTTCCAATTATCTGCCTCAGCTGTTGACATGAAGAAATGTTAGTGGGGAAGCATATTGTTTACTTTGCTATGAACTCCAAAAGCTTAGGGCATGCTTTCTCTCAGAATTTCTTTCATAAATCTTGATTTCCAATCCGGGCTTTATCAAGCCAATATTTCTCAAAGTGTGTTTTTTTTTTTTTTTTTCCAAAATAAAATTACCTGGGAATCTATTTAAAATGTAGATTTCTGGACTCCCATATCTGATTTATTGAATCAGTATGTACCAGGTAATCCTTATGCACAGCAGAAGTTTGAGAACTACTTATATAAATATTTTAAAAAATCATTTTCAGCATATACAACTTCTAGGTATAATGTGCTTATCATGTATGTATTTCTTACTGTGCAAATTGATTGAAAGTAAGATTATTTTAGTTTATTCTTTTATTTTCTCTTATCTTCTTTCATTTTTATTTGCCTGTTAATTTTACAAGTTCAATCCTGTGATAAAGCCAAGGATTTGCCTAATGTGGATATTATAGGCCCCAGTATTATTCCTTCTTAGTTCTTATCTTTCCAGGAAAAAAAAAAAAAACAACTAAAACTAAAACTAAAACTAAAACAAAACAAAACACAAACTCTACTCTTCTTAGCTGTCCTTATGCATACTTGACCTCAAGTTTAACCTCTTTCTCTCCCTGCAACATGGACATCATTGGTCAGCCATGACTTTGCTGTCTATCTCTGAGCCTACTACAAGTCCATTTCCGGCTTTCTAAGATAGGATGGACAGACGGGTCAGCATTTTATGTGATCACATGTTTGGCTGTGGTGCTGAAATTGTTTGTTATATTCCCTCTCCCCACCTTAAAAAAACCTCAGCATTCTTATCAGTGCAGTGATGTCGCGGATTTCGACCCGCAAAATCCATGGGGGGTCCACCCCAATCGCATGAATCAATCTTACCCAGAGACATACTTGGAGATAAGAATTCGGCTGCCACGGGTCTTTCCCTCTACCTCCATCTTGGAGAAAAAGACCTCGTGGGTAGCTTAGCTGGGGTTTTTATTAGAGGCTTTAGGACATATTTACATTGGATTTATTATTCTTGGGATTATACAGAACAGGGGTAGGATTACTCATTAGCAGAGCATTAGGATGTAAATTCAGGTCCGGTGGCAGACAGGACCAGGGTATACATTAAACAGGAGGCGGGTAAATTGAGGATAAGCTAGCTAGGGCTGTTAACTTTTAGGACCATAGAACATTGAGGCAGTAATTTATTAATTTAAGCTTCTGGACTTTGGAAGGAAGAGGCTCAGCAAGTCAGAGAATTTCTTAACATACATTTTTGCCAAATTCCCATTAGAGAATTCCTATTCCACAGACATGATCCACACTTGTCCACATGGGAATCATGCGGAGCTGCGCTCAAAACATGTAAATTCTGAAACATGCATGTTTACACGCGTGTGGAAAGAATCCCCACACAGTGAGGTAGGCATTGCACTACATTGGACAAATACCTTTTAGAAATAATCTACAGTTCATCACAGATTCTCTTGTGATTTTATATGTGGTAGCTTAGATTTATTATGCTGTCAATACTGAATTAGAAATTGGCAGCCATAGAGCTAATCTGATCAGTAGATGTATTTCTTCCTTGTTTGGAGAGTACAGGGTTTTAAAGGACTGAAAATTATGTACAAAAAAAAGGTCATTCAGCCCTGGCTGGCATAGCTCAGTGGATTGAGCATGGGCTGAGAACCAAAGGGTTGCTGGTTCAATTCCCAGTCAGGGCAAATGCATGGGTTGTGGGCCAGGTCCCTAGTGAGGGCCATGTGAGAGGCAGCCATACATTGCTGTTTCTCTCCCTCTTTTTCTCTCTCCCTTCCTCTCTCTCTAAAAATAAATAAAATCTTTAAAAAAAAAGTCATTCATTCACCTTTCTTTGATCCATTCATCTCTTGAAGGACACTTAGGTTGTTTTTGTACCTTCGCTGTTGTAAATGCTGTGGTGACCATGAAAGTACAGGTATCTCTTTGAGATAATAGGTTTTTAAACATATACCCAGAAATGGGATTTCTGGATCATATGGTAGTTATATTTTTAGTTCTTAGAGGGACCACCATGCTGTTTTATAATGGCTATACCAGTTTACGTGCCCTCAACAGTGCTCAGGGTTCCTTGTTCCCACACCCTCACCGCATGCATTGTTTCTCATCTTCCTTACAACAGCCATCCTGCCATGGGACGTGATACCGTTTACTCATGTCACCCTGCTAAGGAAATTTCAGGGATTGTTTTAAATGTAATTTTTCAATAATCACCATGTTCAGTAGATTTTATGTATCCAAAATGAACATATAAATCACCCTTGAAAGCACTGCATTAGAAGAAAGAATGCTAAATGTGACTCCATAAAAGGCAAAAATTACATGTTGGGGTGATACAAGCGCATGTTGTAATATAGGACTACAGTTGTGACTTCTAATGTATACACCCATATGTCTAGAGTGGTTATAAAGAAAATCAGGCATTGAACCTAAAAGAAATTTAACAGATCCTGTCCTTTATTTCATATTGTATTTGAGTGCTTGATGGGTATTTCTGAGTTCACTTATTTAGGGCTTTTACACTTTTATTCTAGTGTTAAGGGACTAGCTAGGAAGGTTAGGATTTATTTTGAACACTGAGGTGACTCTGCCTGTTAATAAACATATTAAAAAAGTTTTTTTTGAAGTTTATATATAATAGATTTGAAAAGATGTACTAAAACCTGTTGAAACCATTTGAAGAGTTTTTTTTTTGAAGAATCCAATAAATTTCTTAGGAGAAATTTACATCAAAAACATGAGAAACATTACATTTATAAGATAACCTAGGCCCTTCAGTAATTATTCCATCTTTCCAAATAGTTTCTCCCAGACAGGAAACAGAAAGTCACCCAGAACCATTATCTAGTGTTATAATGAGGCACCTATTAAAGGTACGTCTGGAACTTCCAGTGTTTAATTGACATGGCCCTAATTGTTGTAGGTCTTAAGGAGAACCCCAGCCTACAGGCCAGTTTTTATGTGGGTAAATCAATCATTATAACAGTCCATTAAATCTCCATGAATAATAGATATCCACTTTTACTTATTTATCTATACTTGGACTGTAGAGAACTTGTATCTCAAAGTCAATCAAATAACATGAGACCTGTCTTCAGCAGTCTTAATCTGTAAATGGTAGATTTCTGTTTGTCTCCTAATTAGATGCATTTCATCCTGTGCCATTCTTCCAATCAAATCAACTATCAAAACTACTTTTTTGTGTCATATTTGGGGATTCAATACCTGGATGCATATTGGTTACTTTACTTTGGTATTAAAAAATAGTAGGAAGATAGTTTGGCTTTTACTCTGCCAATATTTGGATTGCTGGATTTACAAGCACAGACCACGTCAATACTGTGTAAGAGGGAAATCACGGCAGGCCAGTAAAACTGTCAGGGAAGACTGTATTTAAGACGGGTGCAATAGGAGTCAGGACTATTGCAATAGGGCCCAACTATTGAAAAAAGAGTCTAGACCTTGGTAGTAAGAAAGAGAAGTGGAACTCAACTCTACTGAAACAAGGGTTGGGACGGTTTTTAAATGCTGGGGTGAGCCAGTGAAAAAGTACCAGAGAACTGTAGGTAGAAGAATAATCAGTGTTAACAGGCCATTTGTGCTTTCTAATAGTGGCCTGTAAAAGTTGGGTCCCTACACTCCCACGGAGACAGAATCAGGAGTGCCATCTCCTTTGATTACTCTACTTCGAAGGGATAACTCCCACGTCCTTGAGAAAGACATCCCTGGGTTGTAGAAATGTTGCAGTTCAAAGGCCTGAGACAAGATTTATAATTGCAAGGTTTCTAAAGTAGTGTTCTAAGAAAAGGTAAGACAGGAGCCCATTGTCTAGAAGAAACCCCTCATAATTTAAGCTCCTCTAAAGCTGAGGGGAGTGTTGAGGTGCTCTTGGCTGTTAGGAGTACAATTTAGAACTTTTTAGAAATGGAATATAGGAAATATTACTGGGAGTACAGAAAGAAAAGTGTAGTGTTATAAATAAATATTAGTTTCTAGTAAAATTTGATTAAATAAAAAAAAAACAAAACACTGTGACTAGGACAGTGAGGCAGTCAATGAGAATTACAAGTTTGTTAGAATGTCTTTTTCAGTTGAGTTCAGTGCCATTGTCAGTTACTCTAGAAAATTTACATCTCAGGTCCTTTGTGGGAGCCCCTGGGATTTTCTTCCCCTTTGACAGCCACATGGGTTAGCCTGCCAAATATACGTTCAAAGGGAAAAATATAATGCTTGCTTCCAGGAGATGTTCTCATTTTTAACAAGGTTAGCCATAAAGTTATAGGCTATTTTAATCTAGTATATCTCTAAATCTTAGCAAATGATTTTGATTCAACTTATGGAAATTGCCAAACATTTGCATAATTTCTAGATGACAGTGGAAATAAGACGACTTCCTCTCTCTGGTTCATTATGTTCTAGTATCCCCAAAATAGAAAATATGTGAATTAAGAGAGGCGCTACCTTACCACAACCTCACACTGGCCTCTGAAGAGGGAAAGACTTTGACCACCCACACATCCTATACACCAGAACTAGGCAAAAATATCTTACAATCCACAGGCACTAGTTCAATAACATCCAAAAGCTACCAGTTTCCAGTGAAGTTGGTTGGGGAAGACTGCCTCCTTATACTTATACTTAGGGAGTGTCCCGTAAAGAATTCTGTTGACACATTGCTCATGTCTTTAATATGTTTTGAAGAGCTTCATCTTTTAGATACACATAGTTGGAGTCTAGTGCCTTGAAAATCTCTTTTACTTAGATGATTATGTTGATGACACAACATTATTAACCAAGAAATAAGGAGTGCAGCATAGCAATGATTTTGTTGGATTATCCCCATAATTTAGTAAAGTTTATTTTAGCTTCCCTTTCAGTTTTCTTCTGCAAAGTGCATTTTTGGAAAATAACAAAAATTGCTTGTCATATTAAATGTAAGGCTTCTGAGTTTGAAGTCTGCCACATTGAACAGCGGCTCTTACAGCTCCATCAGCAAAATCATTGCCTTTGGATGTTTTCCTATGAGCTCCACAATGGGGTGCCGGTCTGAGCAGGCAGATGTGCAGCTTCTCCCGAATTAGCTGTCAATTTTCTGTGAGATATTTTATTTGCCCTCAGAGTAAAGAATCCCGTATTTTCCCAAGTTTCCTCTGTTTCATGACAGACATCAAACGTGTCACACATCCAGATCGCAATTCTCTTCTTACTGCTCTGGACTAGGCTGCTTTCCGATCTTTGCAAGAATCGCAACTCTTGTTACTACTATTGACTAGGCTGTTGGGCCAGTTTTGTTCTAGGAATAATATAAGCTTTCAAAACTTCAGAAGAAGTCACTATAGCGTGCAAAGCTTTAAGTTGGCCACTTTCATCCTGAGTCCATGATCCATCAGCAAACATTATTAAATCGGCATTATGAATGAGAATACCAGATGAATCGGACCAGGGCCTACCATCTAATTCTCTTCCTGTTGTGCAGCATGAGCATCTGTTTGATGAGGATCTGGTAAAAGACTAACAAGATGTAGGAGATTGACTCTCCCAAGCACACTGTTAGGATTGAATACTAATGCTTGTTCATAGCTAGTCTGACGGCATACTCGCATGGTCTGGATCTTATGCACTTGTAATAGAGCTGTTGCAGTACGCTGGGCATGCAAGTGAGTCCAGTGACTAAAGACGAGGGTTTCAGTCTTTTTACAGGCAGTCTGCTGCTCTCACAACGTACACAGTGTCATGGCCCCCAGAAGAACCGTGGAATACATTATCGATGTGTGGTCTAATACCAACTTTTGAACTTAAAATTCCAAAAGTAGCACCTTTCTTTTCATGACCAAACAAGTGGAAATGTTTTACAAAATTTGGAATCCCGAAAACCAAGACCATAGCAATTTTTGGTCACAAGCCCCTTCAGAATGCACAGACTTGATCCAAAGATCTAAGAAGTCATCATGCAGTTGCTCCATCAGAAGTTTTTCCCACACTGCAAAAGCTGGAATCCAGTGTCTACAATATCTTGCTAGTCGCCAAAATTGCCTAAGTTTTTGTGTATTTGTTTGTTTTTGTAGTAGGGATTTCATCTGCAAATTGGGCCAACTCTTTGGGGACCTCAATAACAACAAATGCTCTACATATTTTACCTCAGTTTAGTAATAACACTGCTTGTCCAGTGAGGAGTTATGCTCTGTGAAGGGTGGATTAAAACAAGGACAAGGCATCAGATTTGCTTTGCTCCTTAGTTTCTGGCTCTACCAGCAAACTGTCTATATATTGAGTACTTACAGATCCTTCTGGTGGGGGGATAGCTTTCTCTAAGTTGTATTTTTGTAAATGACTAGAGGAATATAGGAGAGTACTAAAACCCTTGAGAAATCCCTTACCATAAATATGGGACTCTTTATAAGTAAAAGCAAATGAAATTTTAGATTTGTCCATTAGAGGAACAGTGTTACCCACCCTCCAAAAAAAAAAAAAAAAAAAAAAAAAAAAAAGCAGAGCATAGGTAGATTGCAGAAAAACTTTGTAGAAGACGGTATCAAATTTATAATGGTCCAGTGTTAGGACCTACAGTTGTTAATGGAACAATGCATTTATTTCCTTCTTCAAGATCTTGTATAAAGGTCAGCCTTCTTTGTCAAATTTATGTTCCTTCTTTACTGAATGTTTAGCAGTATGGGTATTTCTGGGTGAGTGCGCTTTTAAAATTACTCCTCCTTTTTCTAATTCTTTTTGCAGCTGCTTTTATTTCTTCTAATTGAGCTCTCAAAAAAAGGGTATTGTTTGACATGTGGTCATGGCTTATGCTTTTGATAAGCCATTTCTGCGGGTTCTATGTCTCAGGTTAAGCCAACATTCTATATTATAAGGCCCCAAAGTGATGCAATAATTTGTTTCTGCTCAAGGCTGCTTGTCCAGCACCATGGGAGGCTGCCACTCTCTGCCGTATCCATTTTCTTTCAGTAAGAAAATCAGATGCTTTCCTCCAGGGCACCCCCAGACCCTCCATATGGAGTATACAGTATGGCAGTCGAGATTGCATGGGAGGTCTTTCCGCAAGAGGCTTACACGAGAAGCAAAATACCAAACATGCTTCTCACTCACAGGCTTCACCTGGGAACCACAGCACAAAACAAAACAAACAAAAACACACAGGTATAAACTTATTCAAATTTCAACAACCAATCAAATGGAAAGTGAGGAATTTACAGGCAAATTTCAGAATAAGTTGCACCAGTATCTACCAGAAAGGGCAAGGAAATGTTAACTGGAGAGAAAGTTATTGAAACATCTGTTTTATCAGTTCCTACCTCTGAGATTCTCTGCCAGTTGTAAACCATTGGTTAATTATGCCCTTTCCTGATTTCCTGTTTCTGTAATTTCTGCATCATCTGGAATCTCTTCTCTCCAATCCCTGTTCCTATGCCCCACTTCTTGTAATAGTGAAGCTTCTTCCTCTGCTTCCTTTCTAGATTGGCCAGAATGGAGGTTATTTCCTTTAGCAAATAATTTTTAACTGAACAGTAAACACAGCTGTTTTTAACTTCTTTTTCTTCTCCATATTTTTAGGTTGTCTCAAAACTGAATAAATGCTGCTCAGATTTGAAATAGTCTGTCCTTACCATTCTGCCATCTTTTTTTTTTTTTTAAGTTAACCTTGGCTAGTCAGCAAGAGAGCCATGGTAAAGGTAGATGGGACCTGAGAACGATTTTGATCTGCCCCTGGATCCATACATCTACATTTTGAGAACGAGGGAATTTGCTGATGGAAAATAAAGGGTCAATCACCTCCTTTGGAGTATAACACTGTGGTTTCTCCCAGCTCACCTTTAGAGGAAAGGCTCCAGGCAATCTCTTCCAGTGGTCTCCCAAGCCCTGAGTTCTACAGTTGTGGAAGGTGGTGAATAGTTGGCTACTCCTTGATATGGTGGAACATCCTCTGTTCCCCATCAGAATCGTGGCATCAAGTGAGCACAGCCTGATGGTTCAGTTTTGCACAATAGCCTGTGCAGATGTGCAAGCCTGGGGGTGTGAATTAAAACTGCTGTGAAGGATGTCTGCAAACTTCCAGGAACTAGGGAAAGCTTTCATATGAGTGTATCAGCCGGCAGCCATGCTGGGCAGATTCTCAAAGGCATCAGTGTCACTGCTGATCAAATAAGAAAGCTGGTTTCTCACATGGTAACAAGAAAAATGTGCACTTACACAGCCTGTTGGCTTTTTTCTCATGTTGGTATTTCCATCAACGTAAAACAGTTTTGCCTTTTTCCAAGTACCTAGGGAAACTGATTTGCATCATCATTGCCTTCATATTGGGATCACCCTTTTCCACAAGTTTCCCAACTATTCCCTAAACTTATCCGTTTATAATCTCTGCTTTCCCAGATACATGATGTATGGAGACAGCATCCATGCTGTGATGTAGAGTGTGCTCAGGGCTAGGATATGAGGCGCACAAGGCAGGTAATTCATTACCAGCTAAAGGAGTTGTGTCCTCATCCTTCTTTGAAGAGAAATCCACTAACAAATGGGACCATATATATAACAAATCTCCACTTTTCTCTTCTCAGGATGTATTTGAGGCTAGAAGGGATAAAGAGGTGTAGGGGGAACAGAGGGAGTATAAATAGCAAAGAAAAGAAGGAAAGATCGCTATGAAAGAGAAAGTACTTTTAATTCTCACATTCCCTCTTCCATTCTTCTCTTTCCTACTGGCTATTCAGACCATTTTTAACTTTCTTCTCAGGATGATACCCATGCACTAAACACTAGTAATTGTTTGCTTAGAATGGGGCCCTCTTAAAACCCTCGGATATCCTGAAAGGCGGGATTCTCACATGTGTTCCAAAAGTGACAGAGTTTAGCTGTTTAAGGGAGAGAACTGCTAGCAACATTCCTGGCTTCCCATAGTTTTCCTCCATCGAAAGCAGTTATGGTCCTGATGGGGTTCTGGAGACCAGTTTACCCATGATTACTCAATAATAAAATCTCAACTCTGGAGAGGGGAATTCATCCGTGTAGTATTCCAAAAGGGCAGAGTACTAGAAAAGAGACTTTGTTTAACCCAGGGACTCTTACACAACCTTTTTTTGTGGCCACATGACCTTCACCCGGCCCACATCATTCAAAATGCCACTTGCACCTCATCTTCATCATCACATTGTTGGGGAAATACAATTCAAATTTAAATTGCCTGCCATCCCAGTGAGCTTTCTCCACCAAATGTAGAAAATAACAAAATGGTTTAAATATTAAATAAGCATTAAACCAGACTGTGATATGCATGGCAGGCAATCTGTTAAGGAGATTGCTAAGAGAAATAAACCTCAACTTTCTATATAGTCAGGCACATACAGTCCCTCCATTACATATACGTCTGTTGTTCTTATCAAAAGAAGAAATGCAACTTCCATTTTTATGGCAAACAGGATGTTAAATCACAGAGCTCTGTGGCTAAACTTAAATTCTCACAGAAACAGGGAGACAGGGTGACATCCTCCTTCATGATCACATTTCAAAGAGAGGGTCCCAAGGCTTCCAAGAAAAACATTCCTGGCACGCAAAATTGGCAAGAGGCTCATTTAGCTTAAAAGAGTCCATCCATTCGAAAGTAACAGATACCATTTATGATTTCAAGTTTTGTAAAGGGAATGCTAAACAAAAGGGGACATTTGTCTTTCTAGCATCAGGAAAATTATTATTTTAATTATTATTTTTTAGGTTTATATTTACTTTTACACCACAAATAAGTAGTAAACTAGGGAAAATCATGCCCAACAGGAAAACAAATTAGCAGGGGAGCAGTTTAGACTATGCGCATTAGTTGTTTATGAACTGACAAAATTATCATGGTAGAGGCTTTGTCTGGTAACATTTCTGACTGAATGGATGCAAGAGGATATAATAAAGAGAAATGATGGAATCTTCACTTGTAAACCTCCTTAATATCTTCTGTGAGATGGCCTGTTGGCATATTTGATACAATGTATCTAATGCACGTGCTACAGTTCCAGGCTCTCATGCCCATTTCACAATGGACTTATTTTATTTTCTGCTATCTCTGACTTGAGTTCTTACTCTTGCCTATAAACTTGTTTTTCTACTGTAACTCAAAAGACTACTATGTATTGACTAACCAGTTTGGAAGTTAAAAGTTTACATGCCACAATGTTTAATTGAAAGATGTTATCAAATAAATGGTAGTGTGTGTGTAGATATATACATATAAATACATACCTATATTCCAAAGGAGAGTTATGTGTGTAACTTTTATGTTATAATAATTTGAAATTTGCTTTGTAAGAAACACTATAATCTAAAATTTTATAGTGTCTTATAGGGTCTTTATAACATAGTAATCACAATTTTCCTCAATCATGCATAATCCCATAATTAAATCATAATATTTAACTGGGTTTCTTTGTGATAGGGTCACATAAATTCTGTAACATTGAACACGGGTGCTGTAGGTATAGTGTTCACGCAGTCCATGGATGATGTGTTACAGTGTCAGTGGCTGGTATTTTGCTGCCATGGTCACTTCAAGGATGTGTTCCTCCATGCTGCCCTCTCCTGGTCTAATTATAGTATAGCCTCCATCCGAGAGATGCTCTTGGAGAACCCTTTTTATTATGGAGAGAGACTTCATGTAAAATTCTTTTTTTTTTTTTTGTCCCAGTGTTTGTTTTTATTCTCAACACTTAGGTGATTATGCAGAAAACTAGTGGATACAAATAAATCAATCATTAAAACTGCATGTATACGTTGGCCTTGTCAGTGAAAATATTACATTCTGATTTACATTATTGGCTTCTTGTGACATGGTTATGATCCATATCTCCAAAGTCACATATACTCTGGTAAACGAACAAAAAAAAACAAGGTTCAAAACTGGTTTAAAAAACAAGCTCGGAACAGGATGCTTGATGGTGATAGGATATGTCATTCAAGATACCCTCATCAAAAGAAGTGAAGGAAGTCAGAGATAACTGAGATGATAATGAACAAAAAAGAAAAGAGCACTGAATGTTTAACAGTGGTGGAAGGGACATGGTCAAGGTACAGGGTCTGAGAAATCTTACAAAGTTCTTAAATGAAAAGCCCATGAAAAAGATGTTTCTAATACTTTTCTCACATAATAGCCAAACGTTATTTCTGATAGCAGCTGAGAGTGGATGGTTCCTGAACCTCCTTATCTCCTTATATAACTGCTTTAGTGCTCTAGCTCATTTCTCCTCCTTTTTTAAAAATGTGACTCTTTCAAATAGGAAATGTAGGTGTGTTCCTTCATCTTAAGTGGATCATTGTGTTTCTAAGAGTAGTGACCGAAAAAGGACTATTTGGGCATGAAAACTGGGAAACTGTTTCATAAATGTTCTGTTAACCTTCTATGTTAAGGTCCTATTCATACTTACGATAGCTACCATTTTCAAGGATCCTCAAGTTTTGAGAACTACATCAAGTACTTCCTGTTACTATGTGTTTCATCATGGTCAAATAGCCATCTTCCAGCTAAAGTCAAATACTCAGAGATGATAAGTAACCTATCCAAAGTTCCACAGGTGGTAGACTAGCAGATAGGCCATTAAAATCTAGTTAGTCCACCTTGAAAGCCTGGATGCTACCTTCCCTCACATGGTGCTGCCTTTCCCAAAATGCAAAGGTGAGTGATGACAATGACCAGTGAACTCCAAGAGAAGCACACACTGGCTACTATGTACTCTTTTTGGCTCCAAGGGTTTCTCAGAGCAGCAAGTTTTCCTGGACTTCAGCCATATGTTAACTGAAAAAAATTATGTCTGCATGATTTTTGACAGCCCATCAGTAATTGTGACATCTTTATGCCAGCAGAACATCCTTGTAATCAAACTATTACTAAGAATAAAATGCATTTAAAAATGAGTTAAAAGGTTGGGAGGCAGGGATGGGTGGGGGGGAGGCACAGGGGAGGGGAGATAATGGAGACAACTGTACTAGAACAACCATCAAAAGATGAGTAAAAAGATATAAATACACTCATCTGGAATTTAAACAAAATTAAGTTTGCTCTAACTTCTCTAGCAAAAATATTCAAAGGATTAGACACATCAAACTTTACACACACATACACACAAGTCATCAAACACAACATTCAAAAGAATTCACCAACAGCTAAGTAATGAATCACCCTACAAACACAACTACCACTCAATTTGATGTTTAACAAACATTTTAATTCATAAACCCTACCCTTTTTTTTTTTTTTTTCTTTCTTGTGCTGTTTTTAACTGTTGAGTCTGTAACACAGGGGCCTAGTTGTAGGGTTAATCAGTTGATTTCCTGGGGTCAGTGCTGAGACCCCACTGAGGGTCGCACCTCTGGCTCCCTCTAGTGGAGACTAGTGCTTTACTTTGTGTGTATTTAGTGCTTTAGTTTGGGGTCTAACTTAGCGTCTTCTCCCCGGGCCTGAGTTGTAGCTTTCTGAGCCTGGGGTCGTTGGTATGGGGCAGTGGTAAAACAATTGGTGAACCAGACTTGCCCAAAGTTGTTAAAATTAACTTCTGTCCATCTGGTTTAAGGGTCCGATTGCCAAGTTTAAGATCAGATGTCTATGAAACTTTGTTTAAAATAGTCTGACGTGCAGATGTAGTCACAGGAGTCTTAGCACCGAGTTTTTGGAGGTCACTTGGAAATGCTGGTTTCCCTGTGGTATTAGGATCTGCTTTAGTAACTGGTAGTCACAGCACACGGTTGGGGTGGTCATTCTACATTGTGATAGGTTCCACGGAAATGGGCGTGGCTGTAGAGTCACCAGTAGAATTTATGTTTACAGTTTCTTCCAGTTCTGTCTCCATGAGAATTGGGGGTGGAACAGTAACCACGTCAATACTATCATCATCCACTAAAGTTAAACCAGTGGATGCAAACTCTTCACCTCAGCTGGTATCACCTCCAGGATCTTTCTCCTGCTAGGAAGTTGGTCAGGAGCTTGCTTGAATGACAATTCTGTAGAACCAGACTTAAAGGAGTGTTATTTACCCTTCACCCCCCAGACTATTGGTCATCTCTGTATACAGCCTGATACATAAACCTTAAACTTTATTTCCCCATCGACAGCCACGTCCACTCGCGCTCCACTTGGTGCTCCCGTTGTGTGGCTCAGTCCTGCCTACTCCCTTCCCGTGTACTCCGGGCCATCAGGACGCTTGGCTGGTGGGCTTCGCGAAGAAAACCGACGCGGAGGCAGTTACCATACAAAGGGGGCACAGGAAGAACGAACTGGGGGGCAGGCAGCAGGGAAATGAAGGACTGGTACAAAATGACAGCAGCAAAAACAATTCCTAGAAATCCAAGGCCGACACACGGGGCTGCTCAGACCACGCATTTTTTGTGCGTGTCAGCAGCCAAGGGAGCCCTTCCTCCAGACGGCCAGGAAGGGGCGCTGCCGGGGGACAGCTCCCTTCCCCTGTGCAGATGGGGAAGACCGGTCAAGTTGTAATGTAGTTTTTTAGCTATCCTCGTGGTTACAGTAATAAACACTTAGGGTAATCTCTTATTTAAAAAATCTGTATTTTAAAGATATAATTTAGAATTCCCTGGCTATATGAATATTTCACTCATCAGGGAATCCATTTTTTTTTTCTCTTTCTAATCTTGATAGACGTTTCCCTCCAAGATCTTATTTATTTGCTGACCTCCTTTACATGACCTTTGGCTTTGTTTCAAGTATGTGACTACAGCATTTTTAATGACAGAGGAAACAGGAAGTAATTTCCCTTGTTAGGGTTATAAAACTGAGTATTACTGAATAAGATTATTAATGCATAGACTTAGTGATGCTATATGAAATTAGCAGCATGGTTTTTAAAATAAAAAATAGTTGCAGTAAAACATACATGACATAGCTAGCCGAACATCAGTATTGCAAAGGGTTATATTACATTACTTGACATTTTATTGTTTTTCACAGTGCTTAAATATTTTTTACAATATTTTTTAGAACGCGAGTTCTGTGAAACTTGAAAGGTTAAAATGTAGTGCATTCCTAGTGTTATTTTTTTAAGTTTAAAGATTTTTATAGATCCTTCTTTTGTTTTCAACTCAAAAAGAAGTATACAATTCTCTGATGATCTGAAATTGAATATGTTGCCTCAGGAATATGAAAGATCTAAGCTAGTTAAATGCATTAAATGCTACTTATTTATAATAAACCCGGTTATTAAATTGTTTTGTTTGTTCTGTTATATCAATCATAGTCTCATAAATTTATCTGACAGTTGCTTTTTTCTCACCAAGAATGTATTGAGAAACAGCCCAGCAGGTGTAGCTCAGGATTGAGTGCAGGCTGGGAACCAGAGGGTTCCGGTTCGATTCCCAGTCGGGGCACATGCCTGGGTTGTGGGCCAGGTCCCCAGTGAGGGCCATGTGAGAGGCAACCATACATTGCTCTTTCTCCCTCCCTTCTCCTCTCTCTGAAAATAAATAAATAAAATCTTAAAAAAAAAGGAATGTATTAAGAAACATGCCTTTCTCATATTTGCCTACAGAAAGTGGTTTAATAATCCATTTCACTCTTCTTTGACCATCTCTTTTTAGGCTGACTGGAAGCTTTGTGCCCGACTTGATTGTAAGCATGAGTAGCCAAATGTGGCTGCACCTTCAAACAGATGAAAGTGTCGGATCCGTTGGCTTCAAGGTTAACTACAAAGGTAATGATGAATTGCTGCTATGGGAAATATGTTATCTTAATACCACCAGAGAATGCTTTAAAATTCTAGTTTAATTGCATCTACAAAATAAGTTTTCCAGAATACAAGCAAGGATATATTTTAAAAAATGCTTTCCTTTTTAAGTTACCTGCAAATATTTATTTCACTTTTCTTTACATGAAAGTTTTATTTGAACGTGTCTATTTTGTGTACATCATGTCTCCCCTAGTCTGCAATACTAGCCCTATGCTTTAGTCACTCCAGACTCCTAGCCTTTCCCAGAATAGACAGTGCAGTTTTATGCACTTCATGCAGTTTCCCTGGCCAAAAAATAATATATATAGACATATATGTCTATACTACTTATTAAACTCTTAAATAGAAAATAAAGGGCTTAATTTCTCAAAGAATTTTGGATACTTCTTTTTGTAATCTTTTATTGGCTCTTTCAGATCAAATACATAGACTTAGTGTTTGGATTATTAACTCTATGTAACTCATAGACCACAAATGTGTGGAATTGATACAGCCCATCCCAGTGCTGGTAGTGACAGATTGATGATTAATTACACATGCATAACAAAATCTTCTGTTCTAGTGAAATCATGAATACCTTTGATACACGATGAACCTTGGTTACAGTTAGAAACAATGGATATGTATACAATATGGGTATAGGAGAAATGCTAATTTGGAATTATGACTGAAGATATATGTAAATGTTGATAAATTCTATTCAAACCCATGCTTTAAAG
Organism: Micronycteris hirsuta; assembly: GCA_004026765.1. NCBI lineage: Eukaryota > Metazoa > Chordata > Mammalia > Chiroptera > Phyllostomidae > Micronycteris > Micronycteris hirsuta. Next base: position 205,854 of record PVJI01000699.1, on the reverse strand, counting down.
GGTGAAAATGTAAATGAGCTCATCAGAACATTATGTTGCTTGAATTTATTATTTCTATTGTGGTAAAATTATTATTCTCTAGCTTATCAATTAAACAATGGCTATACAAAATTCTCTCACTTGCATAATAATAATTCTGAGTTTCCTTCTTCAAACATTGGCTTGTCACGCCTTTGTCTCCGGACACATGGAAATGAATGCTTGATGTTGTCAAGGAGACCGGACATATGCAATCTGTGTGTTTAACTTGTGACTAAATTTGGCACTGTATTAATTTGAATAGTTCACAAAATCTATATAAATGTCATTTAAAAAAAATAAAATGCTTAGCCTGATTATAATTTAAAATAAACTTCTCTTTCATTTAAAATCCATATCTAGCCTCAGCAACTGAAATAATGTTACGGAATTTATAGAGTGGTCAGCTTATGTTGAAAGTATCTACATCTTGATTTTTCTTTTTTTTTTTTTTCTTATTTGTTTCCCCTCTAAATGGTTAGTTGAATCTGGCATCCTTCTATTCTTCTTGGTTTTATTATTTTCTTTGCCCTATGAAGGTTACCTGGAAGAAAACCTAGTCATTCAGGCTGTAGAAACTGTATTAATCGTTAATGGTGGTGCTTCAACAGAGAATGCAGTTATTAGAGCTCATGAACAGGTTGGAGCAACAGGAGAGTGTTCTCTTGATATTTACAAAGTCCTCACTCCACTATAGTTCAAGAGCTAAAAGGACCGTTGTAAAATAGCACCAAAATTAACATTATTTTGTTTTCTTGCAAGACCAACAAGACTCAGAAAAATATTTCCTAAGGATCTGCTTATGTGCCAACTACAGAATGAGTCATTGAATATAGAAGGAGCAGCCAGATATTCTCTCTCTCAGGACGGTCATAATATAGTGACTGAGAAAAATGTACCCAACTATTCATACACAAATGTCTGCAAAGATGAGATATTGGAAGCTAACCCAGGAGATTCTTAGGGAATAATGCCCTGATTCTCCCACTCTTCATTATGTGCATTCCACCCTAACCTCCACACTGCTAATGGTCATCTCCCAGCCTCAAAGAGCTAATCATATTACAATTTTACTTCGTTTCTGTAACTAGCTTTTCATTGTCTGGAGTTAGAGTCAGAAACCTCCCTGGATCTTATCTTTCAGCTTACTTCACACTGTTTTTGTCTTCCTCTGCCCAATCAATTTTTTATCAAATTATTCGTAATTTTCTGAACCCAGCAAGTTGTTTCACGCTTCTCTTCTGGATGCTCAGTAAATTCTGCCCGATCCGATCCCTATTCTAATTTAAATTCAACAACACATTACTCATCCTTCAAGACAAAGTTCGAATATGTTTTCTTCGCTGAAGTTTTCCATAATCCCACCTATTACAAAAGAACACTTCTGTTTTATAAAACCTTCCCTTATAGATGAGGGGGACCCAAAATTGAAGTTATTTAGTAAAATTTGTGTATTTATTCTTATATGTTTAAACTTCAGTCACCTTCAAAGTACTCTCCATTTGATGCAATGTGCTCATCGAGACCTTTTCTCCCACTACTCAAAACAGTTTTTGAACTTGTTGATTTTAATGCATTTTAGTGCTTCTACCATTTTGTTGTTGTTGTTTTTTCATCTCTTCCACATCTACATAACATTTCTGTTTGAGAACTTTTTTCATCCAGGGAAACAAACAAAAATAAAGTCCCTCAGGGTGAGATCTGGTGAATAAGGACGGTAGAGCACAGGGGTCATGTGATTTTTGGTCAAAAACTGCAGGTCACTCAGTGTGGTGTGGGCAGGTGTGCTCGTATATCACCCCTTGTGAAATGAGCAAACTTGTTGAACAAGTGTTCAAGAAAAAACTCACTGAAGCCAAACACAGCCTCTCACAACAACACCAGCTGGTGCACTGATACAGATGGGTCCGTGGAACACTCACCCACCCTCCAGAAGAAAATTTCATTTTATTGGGTCCCCCTTCATATATTACATAACCCATAACTAGATGGCAGTATGTCATATTCATCTTTATTGTTCCAACAGCACCCCCTTTTGTCATTGTTGGTGATTAATGACTGTTCAATAAAGCTTAACAAATGATTTAACCTAAATAACATAATGTAATATGGGCTAAAATGTGTCCTCAAAAGCTTGTCTCTCATGGATTTTTTTCTACAATGTGAAATCTTATATTTACATTCTCCGTAATTTAAAAGCTGAGCTCGATGTTAAGGCAGTGTTCACTTTGAGAAGGTTCAAATTTTGATGTGCAGATAGCTTCAGCAGCTTTGCCTACTAAAAATAATTTTCATAATTATCATGCTCTCTGTTAAGTAGTGTGTTGGTTCTAAATGGAACACCTGCTAAAATAGCTTTCCATTTCTGATCTAAAGATAACTTCTTTTTTTTTTTTTGTCACCTGTGGATTTTGTATGACATAGCTTTAAATGTAGCTCTCCTGTAAATTAAACATAACCATATTTTATTATACAGGTTCTTTTTAAATTAAAAATGTAAAGGTAGTGACTAAATTACATAACTTAAATTTTGTTTTTTATAACATATTATCTTAGGATTTTATTTATTTTTATTGGGAGATAGAGAGAGAGAGGGAGAGAAACATCCATATGAGACAGAAACATCTATCAGTTGCCTCTTGCACATGCCCCAGTTGGGGACTGAACCCATAACCCATGCGTGTGCCCTGGCCAAGAATTGAACCCACGACCTTTTGCATTGCAGGATGATGCCCAACCAACTAAACCACACCAGTCAGGGCGTGCATTTTTTTAAACACAATGCATTTTAATTCTTAAATACCGTTTTGCAAATTGTCTAAGGCAGTGTTCATTTTTTTTTAATTGATCAGGCAACATTGGTTAATAAAATCATATAAGCTTCAAGTATACAATTCTGTGCTACAGCATCTGTATATTGCATTGTGTGCCTGCCACCAGAGTCACGTCTTCTGTCACCATCTATTTGACTCCCTTTTTGCTTCACTAACTGCCCACTCCCCTTCCCTCTGGCATCCACCTGGTGTCACACATAGTTACTACAATGTTATTAACCATATTCTCTGTGCTGTACTTTATATCCCCGTGACTATTTTGTAATTGCCAGTTTGTACTTCTTTATCCCTTCATCTTTTTTGACTGAGCCCTGGAGTTTCTTTTTATGCTAGTTTCATAAAAGTTAGGGTTTAGGATTATTGCAGTTTCAAAGAATGACTAAGGAAGTAGTTCAATGCTCTGGAATAGTTTAAATAGCATAAAAGTTACATGTCTTTGAGAGTAAGAGAGAACCTAGTTATAAAACCACTTGGTAATTTTTCCTTAAATGTAAATATGTAGCAGATTTTATTTTTTCCCCAATGGCTATCAGTCTCTTCAAAACTCTTCTTGGATTAATGTTGGTCATTTAATTTTGTTACAAAATGTCCTAGGTTATAGTAGTAATTTTCAAATACATTGACACATACATTTAGTTTTATAAAAATCACTTTCTCAAAAATTAATGAAGATATCTTTCTAGATGCTATATTTATAGCACATATTAATTTAAAGGACTAAATTTTTCTCTGTCTCTTTGTCTGTACCTGCTTTTTGCCTACTCAGAAATCATTCCACTCTCTTTGAGTAACTGCTCTCAGCTTTGCTGAGCCTGACCTCCTCTAATTTGGTCTGGCTCTGTAGGTTTGGGATGAACAAATCAGAATTCCCTTGATACACTTGTCATTTCAGGAGGTTCAATTGATATAGATTCTGGGTGAAAGCAAATCTTTTTTCTGAGTTTGTAAACTTTTAAGGGCCATTTAACTTGGTGCCAAAAAAGGCCAACTTTGGTTACCTTGTGTCAGAAACTTGCCAACAGAGACAAGGCAGAACCAACAGATGGAAGAATGAAAAACAGTACTGTGGACATAATTGAAAGTCCTAAGTGCCTAAAGAGAACACTGTATCTTGGTTTTCCAATTGTGTGAGGCTATAAAGTTATCCTTGTTTAAGCCATGGGGAATTCTAATTCTGTCCCTTATAACTAAATGAATCCTGATTAACACACTTGTCATCTCTTTGTTGTTCAATTCTTTCAGCCTGTAAAAAAAGGAACATCTATATTTCAGTTTAATTCATTCAGAAACATATATTTCTTTATTTTCAATATATGTTGGTCCTGGCTGGGTAGATCAGTTGGTTGGAGCATTGTTCCTATAATGCAAGGTTGAGAGTTTGATCCTCAGTCAGGCCACATACAAGAATCAACCATGAACAAATAGATCAACAACACAGAATAGAGAGATGAAAAACAAACCCAAAAAACATAATCAACTAAACTGCAAAGGAACACAGATGATACAATGGAGCAGAGATAGATTTTTTAACAAATGGTGCTGGAACAACTGACATCCACATACATAAAATAAATCAAAACACAGGCCATACACCCCTCACAAAAATTAACACAAAATGGGCCACAGGCCTAAATCTATAATTCAGAACTATTCAACTGAAATCATTGGCCAAATGTATAATGTGGAACTATGCAACTCCTCCTAGAAGATAATATAGGAAAAATCCTGGAAGACTTTGAGTATGGTAATGTATATTTAGATATAACACCAAAGGCACAATCAATGAAAGAATAAATTGATAAGCTGGCCTTGATTAAAATTAAAATCTTCTGCTTTGCAAAAGACTATGTAAATAAAATGAACAGACAAGCTACAGAATGGTAGAAAATATTTGCAAAACATATAACTGATAATGGACTGTTATTCAAAATGTACAAAGAATTCTTAATTTAATAAGTAAATGAACAAATCAAATTTAAAAAATGGGTAAAAGTGAACAGGCACCTCACAAGAAGATATATACATGACAACTAAACATATGAAAAGATGTTTAACATCATATGTCATTAATGAACTGCAAATTAAAACAATGAGACACTCTTACATATGTATTACAGTGGCCAGAATCCAAAACCTGGACACCACCAAATGTTGATGAGGATGTGAAGCAACAGGAATTCATTCATTTATTACTGGTGGGAATGGAAAAGGTAGAGTTACTTTGGAAGACAGCCGGCAGTTTTTTACAAAACTAAATACATTCTAACTGTATGATCCAGCAATCACACTTCTTAGCATTTACCCAAATAATTGAAAATGTATAGCCACACCAATCTTGCACATATATATTTACAGTAGCTTTATTCATAATTACCAAAACTCACAGCAACTAAGATGTTCTCCAGTAGTTGAGCAGATAAATAAACTGTGGTCCAGCTCTGACTGGTGTAGCTCAGTGGATTGAGTGCAGGCCCATAAACCGAAGAGTTGTCGGTTCGATTCCCAGTCAGGGCACATGCCTGGGTTACAGGCTAGGTCCCCAGTAGGGGACGCACGAGAGGTAACCACACATTGATGTTTCTCTCCCTCTCTTTCTCCTTCCCTTCACCTCTCTCTAAAAATAAATAAGTAAAATCTTAAAAAAAATAAAGTGTAGTCCATCCAAATAATGGAATATTATTTAGTGCTGAAAAGAAATAAACTATCAAACCATGAAAACACATGGATGAAACTTAAATGCACATTCCTAAGTGAATGAAGAGAATGTGAAAAAGCTGCATACCGTATTCCAACTATGTGACATTCTGGGAAAGACTAAGCTGTGAAGACAGTAAAAAGATCACTCGTTGTCAGAAATTAAGGAGGGGGGAGGGATTATTAGGCAAAGTAAGAGGACTTTTAGGGCAGTAAATCTATTCTGTTTACTACAGTGGTGAATACATGTCATCATGCAATTGTCAGAACCCACAGAACGTACAACATAAAGAGTGGGCCCTAATGTAAACTAAAGACTTAGGGGGATGATGTGTCAATGTAGATTCATTGATTGTAACAAATGCACCACTCTGGTGCAGGATGTCAAGACTGAGCGAGGCCGTGTGTGTGTGTGTGTGTGTGAGAGAGAGAGAGAGAGAGAGAGAGAGAGAGAGGAACATCTGGGGACTTTTTATTTTCTACTCAATTTTACTATCAATCTAAAATTTATCTTGAAACAAGTGTATTGCTTTAAAAAACAAAATTTACAAAACAAATCTTAATAGCACTCCTAAAGATGTTAAGAACATTTGTAAAATGATAGTATCTTGTATTAATAGAAGTATAATATTTGAAAGCTTCAGGTTATTGCTCACATTGATGTGTTAGCATAGTTTTCTGACTTAGTCTACTACTCTGTTTCCATGGCATATTTCCAGGCTAGGAAAAAAGAAAAAGAAAAACAGCTTTGTGAGGGCATCAGTCCCCAGAATATTCTGGCCAGTACCCTAAACTGTCATTCATGTTGAATGTAGCTTTCACTGCATTTCAGACTACATTAAGTAGTCTATTTCAGAGAAGTAACTTTGACTCGAATTGTCTTGCAAAACACCACTCAAAATAATAATAATGCTATTTTCTGCTTTATATATCCCTGGTGGTAATAAAGAGATAAAAACATTCTCTCTTTATCTTAATTCAACTGTGAAACTCAGTACGGTAGTCACCAAGTCGGGGCACATTCAAAGCAATTGCTAACATAGAAGAAAATCTATTTTTTTTGTTATGATGAAGAACACTACACACTTAGGTTAAAAGATCTTTTTATAAATACCTTAGTTTTTCCTTTTTGAAATAATCATATTGTTAATATATGCTGCCAATTGTTATGGTCCATAAATATCATTAACAGCCAACATTTATTAGGCACCCTCTGTATATGTAGCTGTTAGATGTATTAGATGGATATTTTGAAGTGGATGAAGTGACCCATACACATAATAAAAATATACACAACACATACAGAGTAACATAGAATATAAAATAGAGAATTCCACTGGCAGCCAATATCTATTTATATTAAGTGTGGTTGTTTTCTGTTCATGGTTTGTGTGCTGTGAAAATATGTGGGAGGAGAAATCTCATCTTGCTTCTACTTAAGCAAAGAATCTGACAAAGCCTGGGGAAGTTTTCTGAATTTTTACACATATTTAAAAGTATGTTAAGTGACCATGATATGCATGTCTTTTATTTTGTGACACTGCATCTTCAAGTTTTGGTGAGAGAAGATGTATAACCATTGGGAAGTCTGATTTTTTAAGCTTAAAAGAAGGAAATGAAAATGGCAAATTCAAATACCAATACATGCGCAAAGGCTGCTTACATGCTAAATCATCAGATCTGAGGCCACAGTTGTGTCTAGGGTCCTTTTACAAAATAAGTTGTAAGAGCAATAAAAATGGAAGATGAGAGTAATTAATTTACATTCCTATCATCAGTTTTTACACCAGTGAAGCAACTAAAAATCCTTACCCAAGGGTGTGTTTCTCAAACAACCAAGATACAGAATTAAAAACAAAGACTTCTGAAGGAAGTATAGTGAAACAATATGCTATTCATGGCTTTAAGACTGAAGCATAATTTTTAAAACTTATTTCAATGTTCATTAACATTCAGGAATATACAATAGGGTTTTTGGTCGAACTCATACTACCTCAGGTCTGTTGTTCACCATGCATTTTATGGCAATTTTCCCATCACCTTTAGATCCAAAGATAGAGCAAGGTCCAACAAAATGGAAAGTTTCAACACACTGTGAAAATAAATCTTTAACAATGAGACATGGAAAGCTAGCTATTAGATTTGGATACCAACATACCAGAAAAATAAATAAATAAATTATGTCTTTCTGAACAATTCAAATTCCCACCACCTAAATCTTAGCTAATTTTAACGTTTATATTTATAAGCTGATGGTTTGTTTATTTATTTGGGGGGTGGGGAAAAGTATGGAGACAATAAAAAACTAGAAAAATATGAGTCGATACAACAATCATAAATCATGTTGCGAAAAATGCAACAATCATAAAGGAATAGTCCTGTTAGGTTCAGACCCTACTTTATTGTGTCCAGTGCTCTCCCTTTGATGGTGTAAATTAGCAGGGCATCGTCATCAAGGAAACTCAATCGGTGCTGCTGTTATGTCTCCCATATTTTAAATGATTTTCAGTGACAGTTGGCAGACAATATTATATTAGTTTCAGGTGTACACTCAGTGACTAGACATTTATGTAACTTAGGAAGTGATCATCCTGATACATCTAGTTTAAGTGAGGAGCCAATTCAGAGCTGGAATCGGGCTCTATGACTCCCAAAGGTGAGCTGACCTCTGAAAGTCTGCTCTCTCCATGTGTGGCTTACTTACAGCTGTCTGTGAGAGATGGTAAGTGACATTGTTTGCACACCTGTTATACATCAAATATCATGCTATGGGTTGTAAATATGTGATCTCATTTAATCTTCACGTGTGCACACAATTTCAGTTTGCCAGTGCCAAATGTAAATAAGCACGTAATTTCCAGACTCACTCAATTCTCAATACTCATACCTGTATTTTGCTTGCTTCCAACTAGTCTATAGTGGGAATAAAAATCTATATAAATATTTAAATATATTTATTCAAAATATTTAAATACAATTTAAATATAAAAGAACAATTGGTTTCCATTTATCTTAGAAAAACCTAATTTATAAACCATCCTTAATATATAAGTAAAAAGTAAGGAATTCAAAAGAACGAATGCTCAGTACAGTGATACTTCAAATTATAGCTTATATCATTCATTAATGCATCATACAAATAACATGTATGGACCTACACTGTGAGGTGATGTGGACATGGGCTCTTCTTTTAAGGCAATCCCTGCCTTTTCAGGCAAGAGGTGGACATAGACATAAATAAAAGTACATTGTTGTGCATGCAATTAGAGAAGCTTGGACTAATTGCAATGGTAGCACAGAGGAGAGAGTAATTAATTTGGCAGAGGACAAAGCATCAGGGCAGGTTCCAGACAGGAGAGGATATCAGGTCAGCAATGGTGGAGATGGAAGGGGTGGATCCTGGACAGTTTGTAAAGCACATGGGCAAAGATATAGAACAATGAAAGGCCGGGCTCAAAGGAGTCAACTACAAGTAATTAACATTTCCGAAGCTTAATGGTGAAAAGGAAGGAACACCAATAGAGGAGACTAGCATGTGGCTTTAGGACTTGGGAGTCAACAAAGGGATTTAAGCAGCCTATAGTAACCCGTGACCTTATTTGGAGAATATTGTTTTGGAATTTTTATAGAAGGGTAATTAAAGGGGAAAGAAGTGAACTAAGAATCTATTTTAATCATCCACAAAGGAGATGCGCCCAAACCCAAGATATAATGGCAGTTGAGGTTATAAGAAGACAGTAGAATCTGGAGACAAAATTGGCAGTTGCTAGAATCCAAACAGATGTGGTAGGAGTTGTGTTGAATAAAGTACAGGGGATAACCAAAGAGTGTGCCCAGCTTTTCTGCTTGAGTGACTAGGTGAACAGCAGTTACATTAAGGGATTATGATATTGGGAAGGAAGATCAGATGTGAAAGTAGAAAAATAAAATAGGTTTAGGCTTGTTGCATATAATGTCACTGTGAGACATCAAATTGGCCTTCAATGTGCAACTGAACTCAAGAAATAGATCTGAGCTCTTTATTTGAGAGCTTGGTTGCATAGCATAGGAGGGTCTCATGGGAAGATCTGAGGAACAAGTAGTTACCACCAGCTACCATGTAGTATTTATAATGCATGTTAGTATGTTATAGAATGAACTCCACAATTCAGGGATGTGTTACACATCTGAAATAGAATATCTTGGTAGATATGGTGGTAATTGGGTAACTGGAAAGTCAACAATGCGCCGAAGTGTCTCTGGGAAAATTGTTAGACATAGTACCATGGACGTAGACAGAGAGTAGTCATGCATAGGGATACACATGATGCCAGATATCACTCATGAATGTGTAATGATGGGTAAATATAATGATACATTATTTTTTTAATCTATGACCTCACTCTTATTTTAATCTTAGTTCTAAAATTAAAATTGACTTTCCCGAGAATCAGTTTTTGGCCAAAATATTCCTAATTATGTCTTGGTTAGACAAAGCTCCTCCCCCAATAAATTCCTTAGAAGCACACACATACAATATTCCATTAGTTCTTCATGTTCAAGAGTATTTTTCTATAGCTTTAGTTTTTTCTTTTTTAGTTGAAAGGCAGTTTAGTTGAGCATTTTGTTCCCTTAATTTTCTTGAAAATACTCCTTCACTGTTGCTTTACTTTGCATGTTGTTTTGAAAAAAATGATTATTCTAATTCTTATGTCTTTGTAAGTCGTTTCAACTTGTTCCCTGGAGTCTTTGAAGGATTTTTTCAAAAAATTATTTAAAAAATTAATTAGAATTTGCGTCACCTTTCTCTGGCACCCAGTAGGCCCTCTCAAGTCTAGACTTGCCACTTCTTTTATCTTTGGAAATTTTCTTTGGTTATATACATTTAAATATTAATTTGATTCTACTCTTTTGATGTTCTGCTTAAGGGACACTAAATTGTCTTATGCTACTTGCTTATCTCCCATTTCACCTACTTTATCTCTGATCCATTTCAGTTTTTTATCTCATTGCTATGGACCTGGGTTTTACTTTTTCCTGCTTTTATTTAATGCCCTTTATAAAATATTCACTTTAATTTTTCTCCCAGGTTACCTTCTGATTTATGTTCACTTCTAGTATAATTTTATTATTTTCTTCTATTTCTTTCCTGAGTTAAATTAAATTTTGTTTCATTATAACCTCTCTTATGTCCATTTATAGTTCTACTATTTATGTTTCTGATTCAAGGAGGTTTTTAATCTCCCTAGTTGGTTGTCAGTATATTTAATTTAGTTTGGGGAGCTGTATTATCATTTTGTTCAACTCCATGGTTGTTTTCAGCTGAAAATTGTTATCATCTGGAATGTGTTAATTCCTGTTTCTGATTTATCACAGTAGTTTCGTGTAGATATGGTTGGCTTTTTCCTATTGTTGTTCATTTTATGGGCAGCATTCCTAGTTTGAAAATGCTCTCTTCTGTTCTCTTTATAGTTTTGTTTATTTGTTTGTTTGTTTTATGGGATGGTGTTGGTGGGGGTAAGAGAAGGGCTGGAGGGTCTTATTTCTTTCTTATCTCTTTGTGATTCTTTTTTTGTTTGTTTGTTTGCTTTTTTACTTAATAACTTTTATTGTATTTTTTCATTACTTCTCATACCCCCCCCCACCCTGCAATCACCACACTGTTGTCCAGGTCCATGAGTCCTTCTTCATTTTTTACTCAATTCCTCCACCCCCTACCCATCCCCCCTTAGCTGTCATCCTGCTCAGTATTTATGAATCTGCCTCTATTTTGCTTGTTAGTTCAGTTTGTTCATTAGATTCTACATGTGAGTGAAATCATGAGGTATTTGTCTTTCTCTGCCTGGCTTTTTTCAATCATCATAATGTTCTCCAGGTCCATCCATACTATCCCAAAGGGTAAAAACTTTCTTCTTTTTTATAGCCAAGTAGTATTCCGTTGTGTAAATGTCCCATAGTTGTTTTATCCGCTCATGTATTGATGGACACTCGGGCTGCTTCCATATATTGGCTATTGTAAATTGTGCTGCTATGAACATTGGGATGCATCAGTTCTTTTGAGTTGGTGATTCAGGATCTTTAGGGTATAAACCCAGCAGTGGAATTGCCGGGTCAAAAGGCAGTTCTGTTCTTAATTTTTTGAGGAAACTCCATACTGTTTTCCACAGTGGCTGCACCAGTCTGCATTCCCACCAACAGTACACTAGGGTTCCCTTTTCTCTATAACCTTGCCAGCACTTGTTTGTTGATTGGTTTATGATGGCCATTCTGACTGGTGTGAAGTGGGATCTTATTGTGGTTTTAATTTGCATTTCTCTGATGGTTAATGATGTTAAACATCTTTTCATATGTCTATTGACCATCTAAATGTCTCTTTGGAGAAGTGTCTGTTCAGGTCCTTTGCCCAGTTTTTGATTGGGTTGTTTCTTTTCTTTTTCTTTTTTTTGGTGTTGAGTTTTTAAGTTCTTTATAAATTTTGGATATTACCCTTTATCAGATGTGTTGGCTAATATGTTCTCCCATTCTGTGTGTTGTCTTTATTTTGTTGATGTTTTCCTTTGCTGTAAAAAACCTTTTTAGTTTGATGTAGTTCATTTTGTTTATTTTTTCTTTTGTTTCCCTTACCCGAGAGTTATATCTGATAAAATATTGCTATGAGCTATGTGTGAGATTTTGCTGTCTGTGTTTTCTTCCAAGATTTTTATGGTTTTAGTTGGTAAAATTGGAGAGATACATGCAGAAAAATGAAAACAGAGCACCTTCTTACACCGCACACTAGAATGAATTCAAAATGGATTATAGTCTTTAGGATTCTTTATTTCTTTTTCTGCTTCTTTCCTGATTTCCCTTCACTGTCTCATTCCCAATGAGTGCTATCATTTAAATATATATATATATATCTGCCTTGTAATTAATGCTGCCCGAGACTGCTGCTCCTAGTTCCACTCACTTTAAGTTCCCTCCACTTGTCTAGTGCTGTGAACTACCGAGTCCCAGTACTGTGTTTAGTAGTTTGACAATAAATATTTAACTTTCTCATTATGGGGGTGATTCTACCTGTGCTTTGTTTATTTCCTCATTGTCCTTTTACTCTATTTTTCACAGACCTTTTTTACCCCCCAAAGACCTTCTTAAGCTTACCATCCTGTACTCTATATTCATAGTCATGAAGGCAGCTTTTTCTTTTCACTGGTTATAGACAAATCGTGATATAGTGTTCTGAAGCCATAGGTCCTGCCTGTTTTTATTTTCATTTTTGTTTATTTACATAGGTTTCAGGGGCAGTGTAGGGGAGGTTCAGTAATAGGCAGCCACCTTTTTTCTCCTGACATAATCACGTAGTCTTGGCATTTAGAGATGACACTGATCTTACAGTTAGTTCATCAGGTTTGTATCTCTCAGATCAGCTGCGACCTCATAAGAGTAGGAGCTAAAGTCAAGGGATATTTATGAATAGGAAAAAGGAATTTCTATAGGTGAAGATAAGCTAACATAGTGACACTAATTCTAAAGGGTGCTTTTAATAGTCATTCTTATAGTCATAATGTCTGCTTCCTGTTAGCTTTGCAAACAATTGTTCGGAATGCAGTGCTGTTTTAGACCCAGCCCAAAGCTTATTTTGCCCACTGTTACCATTCCAAAGTTCTGAGGACTAAGACTCTCAAAGCAGTTCCTCTGGGGTGGAGCCCTGCTGCCATTTTGAAGCTGCTCTGTTGATATTATTTTTCACAGAAGCATGAACCTAGTGTTTACTTATTTTGACTTTACTTTAAACCCCACACAGTGCTGAAGGGGGTAGGTATTGTTATTAACCAGACTGTACATGATGGGTTGACTGAGGCACAGACACTGTAAGTGACCTGTAACATGGCCACATAACTGATACGTATCCCCAGTCAAGGTTTGGACCTAAGCCATCCATGCCCCTAATCACCAATCTGTGCCTTTCTAAGAAATCGTTGGTCATTTTTTGACCTGACTACCTTGATATATCATCTCCTATCTCGGTTCTTATCCGTTGTCCTATTTTATGTTGTTTCACACCCCTGTTACGCATTCCTGCAACTGAAGTTAACCGTCTCCCTCTGCGAGCAGCCCAAGTCTAATTATTTGAGTAACATTTCTCAGATGTTGTGTTTTGCTGTAAATCCTTACAAACCTGAATTGCTTGTGTACTATCCTCTTACATCTTTTGTTCATGTACAGATTCATAACCTCAGGTTATCTATGAACTTTTTCTTGTGCTTTTTTACTCACTTATTTCTACTTCAGGAATCCCAGACTTTCCATAGCAAGTGAATTATCAAAGATAACTCTACTGTTTTTGTACATTCCTATGAGGCAAGCCCTCATCAATTATCTGTTACTCCTGAACTTTCCTCCTCTTTACAAAACACTTGCAAGCAAAGTCATTATTTACATTTTACAATTGTTTTAAAGGTTCACTGTCTTGCCTAAGGTCACAAATCTAGTAAGTGGTTGAGCTGGGATTTAAAGCCCCCAATTCTAATTCCAGAATTCTCAACTACTGAAATTTGCTGTGCCATTAGAAAGACTGATCTCCAAAGTTAGAACACAAGCTCTGTCTCTCTGGAACTGCTCATCCTCTTGTATTACAGTGTCCCTTGACCATAGCAAAGTGGCCAATTATCAAAGGAAATCAGCCTCTCTACTTCTGCAGCCAGGACAACAACAAAGTGCTTTCTCCAGGTTTTGCTTTTACTGTTTATTGTCTACTGCGTGATAGTTGCATCGCTGGTAAAAATGCTGATTTTTAAAAATGGCAGCATAGGCCTCATTAGATTTTCATAGGTGTGAGTTGCTGAGACATCTTTATTTATAGCAGCAACTTGTTGCTATTTTATAAATAAATAACTAAATAAATAAATAAATTATCAAAATGTATCATATAGCTTACTGAATTCAAGTTCCTAGAAGACACAACAAGAAAAAAAAATACATACAAAGCATAAGAGAGAAATTGATTTCTGATCCTGGATGTAGAGAGAGGTCCTCTGTTCTAATCCTAAGTGTTATGTTTCATGTCTTTACAAATTCCAACCAAAAATAAAATATTGCAAGAACACTCTCTTCTGAATAATTTAATTGCCATTAATCTTCCCAGTGTTGAGTAACATGGATTAGATCAAATCTGGGTAGGTAAATTTTTCTTTGTTACATTGTTTAATGTGTGTGAATTTTTTTCTCCTCCTTCCCTGGCAGTGGGTACTTGGAGAGGAGAACCCTTTACTGAAACAATCACTGATCCTCCAGAAATCTTGTCCATCATAAGAAGCTCAGTAAGAAAGCGTCTAAGGAAATGACAGTAGTATAGTGTGGAATAACTCACAGGCATAGAAGAAACAAAATACTTTAGGAAAGAGTTAGCAGCCCAAATCACAGTTCTATAGGCAATAGAGAACTCTAAATGCCCCGCTGGTTTCCACCCAGAAATCAGCAGCTAATGGAGGGAGGTGAAGCTTGCTATAGTTCCTGATGTTCACAATGAGCATCTAAAAATGTATCCAGGAGATCTGTCTGATTTGAAATAAATGACAGTAAAGTTAAGGTCTAGACACAAAGCAATCAGCTGGCATACACTAATAATGAGAAATTGAAATAGAAATTTGGGAATAGGGGACATGGGGGAAAAGCAAGCAAATAAGTACTTAACTACGGTAAGCTCTATGAAAACACTTATTGAAGGAAGGAGTCATAATGGGCACATGCACAAGAAATTGTACTGGAAAACTCCTCACGTGGAAAGCGAAGAACTCTGATCACCTGCCCACTGGATCGCAGTGGCTCATCTTTTTCATTGTCCAAGAAAAAGTGTGTCCTGACTCAGGGACTTGACTGGATTAAAAAAATTCTATCTCACACATTCAACCACCTAACGATCTTATTCACCTTGGTATCATCCTAAACACCTCACTTTTTTCTGTTCCCACATCTAACGTGCTCACTGGTTCTGTCTGACAGTTGGTCTTAGATCTCAAATCCATTTCCTTATTAATATTCTTTTATCCAGAACCACAATACCTCATCATTTCTTGCACAAACATGTGAGACATCTTCCCATCTAATTTTAGTTTTCCTCCAAATAATCCTCTGCATTGCTCAGGGTAAATATCTGAAATATGAATTTTGCTATGTTACTTCTTACCTTTAAAGCTACTGTTTATCTCTTTAGAAAAATCCACTATCTTTATGAAAGTATGAAAGGCTTTCCACTTTTAGATCTTAGGACCCTGTCCACCTCTGTTCCTCGTTTTTCCCATTACCTCTATTCACTGTGTGCATCAACACTGTTTTGTTTCTTGAGCAAGCCATGCTCTTCTCCCGCTCTCTTCCTTGCTCATTTTGTATCCCAGACCTGGGATGTCCTTCCCTTGTGCATTGTTCAGTCTTCCTGTCCTCTCCTCTCGATCCGACCATAGTCACTGTCTCCCCAGAGTCTAAACCATTCTTCTGCACGTTTGTTTATTAACCTCTTTTGTGAAGGTTCCTTAATTTTCAAACTTACTAATGCAAACAGTAAAGAATTTTAAATTGGTTGTTTCGAACATATACACCATTAAAAATGTCATTGTACTTCTCTCCCTCCTAATTACTAAAAATAATTAATTTGGCTTTATTCCACAAATTGTTTTTCATCAGTCTTATGCTGGTCTTTTATTTACCATTGTTACATACTTTAACAGTGCATGTTTTCAAGAAAAACTTGCCATTGTGCCACAGTATACAGCAAAGAATCATCTTTAATTCATTTTAACACCTCAGAAAATTACCATTTAAATATATTGAATGTATAGAATACTGTCGTATAGATTCAGAAGTAAAAACAGAAGGAGCCAGTATTAATGTGCTTATCAGATTTTATATGTTCAAAGAACAAATATCCACTATAATATTAATTTATTTTAACAATAAAAATGTCATAAATCTCTTAATTATAACTACTTAGCCATTAGTACTTTGTAGGAAAACTAACAAATGAAAAGAGACTATATACACTTATTCTCCAAATTTACAATTAAGCATAAATATGGTGAATTGGAATTTTAAAGAAATATTTGAAATATACTTATTTTACTTAAGAATGAGGTAAAATCAGTCTTAATTGCTTTAATCAAAGTATAAGCTTATTAACTGTGGGGAAAAAGTAACTTTTTTGATCCAAAACTTATGCTTTGGAGTACTTTACTTCTTGGTTGTGTTCTAATTTTGGTGTTTGTATTAAATCTCTATATGTTTAGATATACTTTTAAAATATATTTAAATATATTTAATTTTAATTTATATCTTAAATAACATTATATTAATTTTATATTAAAAACTTGAACAGGAAATTTTTAAATGTTTGCTTCTAAGTGAGAATGTTCTCTGTACATTCGTTCAACAATCCATTAAATCTTGTCTGGTAAGCAAATATAACAACAGAAGCCATGGATGTGTTTCTAAAAGACATTTTTCCCATTAAAATTGCCATTTCTTAGTTCATTTCAACAGCATAGTATTTGCTGAAAAGTCTCTTGCGTTACTTCTGTTGAAAGTGGTTATTTTTATAACCAGGTAGAAAATTAAGATATTATGTTGAACCACTTAATAAATTCATTCTGATAATAGAAAGCATTTAAAACTTTAGGGAAATTCAGTATTTTCAGCTGCCTATAAGTTAAAAGGAAAAGCCTCAATTGAAATTTTCAAAAGTATGAAGCTGATAGCTAGGGGAAAAAAAACACTAAAGAATTCGTGTTGCAGGGAAAATCAGAGAAGCACCTATGCTTCATAACCCCGTCTAGAGCCAAATGTGCTTTGCTGTAACCTTTAGAAAGTCATATAGTTCCCACAGGAAACAGGAGTCTTCTCTATACTCAAAGTTATATTTCTGTTCATTTAATAGCAAAGCTCAATAAATACTGCAAAAATTAAATATGATAGCAAATATTTTCATTTTATCATGAAATAACATATAACAGTTTATTATACTAAAATATAAGTTAATATTCTTTTTGATTCAGGATGCATTACTTTAGCATCTGGATCTTAAGATTTTGGATAATGGCGCTTTTTTTTTGATAAAATGGTCATGCTACTAACTTTCAAATAATCTGTGTGCTATTAATGAAATGCATTGGGGGATTAAAAAGAGAAAAGTTTACTGTTAATTTTTCTGAACATATTTAATAGAATGTTTCCCTATAATTTATATCCCTCACCTTCTTATTCCACCCCATATCAAATTAATATTTTTCCAGGTTGTACCAAAGGTCTTTAAGCTCAACATGTCAAATTTTCTCTTTTACATTTCACTAAAACATTATTTTCATATCTCTACTCTCTAATAATGACTCCTAACTGTTCTCTCTGTCCCTCGTCTAAGCCTGCTTCATTCCAGTGCATCTTTATGAGGCATCAATGGGATCATGAAATTTCCTGCTCCACTAATACAAACCAGTCAGAAGCCAACTGACCAATTAACAACAACAAAAACATAGTGTGATGATAATATATGGAATCAATATAGGAGATTAATTTTATATAGTATATAACAAAGTATAAATTTGTTGGTATGGCATATTAGATCATTTGTAATTTGCCTGGTAATTACTTCCAGTGTGTTTACAAAGAAAATAGAAACAGTGAATCTAATGATATAATTAAATGAGAGTCAGATAAATAGCTCTACTGAATATTTATTAACTAACTGCAAGTAGTTAAAGGTATTGACAATTCACCTCTATAGCTACTAGACATTAGCATAGTGCCATGGATAGGACAGCTGTTTGATAATCTGTGTTTGAATTGAACCGTCTGGTCCAATATCCTTTATTTATGAAAATAAAAGAATTTGTCCAAAACACAGAAAAGAAACTGACCTAGAATTCAAGTTTCCTTCAGCACAGTAATATATTAATATATCTGCTGCTTCTTTTTCTTAAATAAAATGATGAATGCAGATTATTTTTGTTAACAATATTTAATAAAGTAGTTCTAAGTTTTGAAATAAGTGAACATGATCAAACATGCGAGAATACCATGTGGTAGTAACTTATGCAAAGCAGCTGTATTAAATGACCTCTACTGTTAAAAGAAGGTAAGCCAGACGTTAGGGGTTGGTAACGTCTCAGGCATAAGATCATATTAAAAGTGGGCGATTATAGGTGTTCACATAGTTCATATTGTGAACTAAACATCTACTTTTAACATACTTGGCTGCAGTCATATTTGTACTATCAGTCATATTTCACTGATAGTACAATAAATTGCTTACTACTTACTATATGTACATATAGAAACGTATAGAACATGGTGTATTAATACAGTAGCACCTGTATATGAGTGAAAAATAAGTATTGGGGCAAGCTCAAAAAATTTCACCAATAGTAGTGTATAATAAAAAAATATTTATATATCATGGTTATAAACATGTGAACTAAACACAGCAAATAAAAAAAGGCCTTTTTTAATAAGTATGTTTAAACTTCCTAAGTCCCTTTATATACAAAATTTCAAGAGCCAAACTTTTGACAATTATTAATGTTTTAATTTATACTTGGCTATAAGCATTAAAGAGGTAAGGTTAATCATAGAACATATTCCAGATTTTATCTATGGTATAGGTTTCAATAATTTACTTGAAAGCCAAAATGTTGATTCCTAAATAAGACAGTAAAAGAGAAAGGTGAAAAGACTAAATTAGCTAAATAATATGAAATTATTTTTGCATCTATTTATAAACATTTGTTTATGTTTTACAACATTTATAATATTTAAATTAATAATTTTGCCATGTATTTCAAGCCAAGTTTAGAATCAACTTATTTAAGAATTCCATTGGTCGTCTTCTTTTTGGTGGGTGAAAAGGCATTTGGATGCAGCAGCGTGTTCATTGAGAAATAAATGAAACTGTGGCAAGGTCCCACAGGTAACTAAACCTCAAGTTGGCTCCATGGTAGTAAATAAATTAGAGAAATCACCAAGGTGATTTGAAGGTGTCCCACAGTAAATTGAAACAGAGATTACATCTGCTTCTTTAAAAAGGGATATGGTAGACCTCCTGATCAGTCTTCCACTTTTTTTCTTAGGAACATTTCTGTGCTAGCAAAGCCTGTTTGCAGAGGGCAGGACTCTGAGTTTATTTGAATAATCAAATCATCACAAAGGAGAATATTACCCTGTCCTGTGTTTTTAAAAAGAGATTTCTCTAGTAACAGATACTGGTAGTGACACCTCATAAGACTTTTCATCAAACCAGAACAAAGGTCATTAGAACTCTTGGGGGTCTGCTGAGCATCCCCTAAAAGTGTAGCATAGTCTGGCTGTTCTTGCTTAAGTTGGAGACGGATACTGGTTATTTTAGAGGATATAAGACTACACAAATAGAAAAGCAACTTCAAGTACACATAACTTTTATTTTTTTTAATTTATTTATTTATTTTCAGAGAGAGGAAAAGGGAGGGAGAAAGAGAGGGAGAGAAACAGCAATGTATGGTTGCCTCTCACATGGCCCCCACTGGGGACCTGGCCCGCAAACCAGGCATGTGCCCCGACTGGGAATCGAACCGGGATCCTCTGGTTCCCAGCCTGCGCTCAATCCACTGAGCTACACCAGCCGGGCTACACATTACTTTTAAAACAAAAATATAGAAGGGCCTTAAATTACACATTGCTTTTATTACACATGAAGAAATCTAAAAAAAAAAAATCATTTTTGTACAAAAAAAAAAATCTTATTTGCCCCCAAAGCTAGTTTAGTTAGTTTAATGGCTGCAATTTTCATTAGCAAATATTTAGATTATTTTGTTAATGCATGAGCTACGTTGATATATTAAGTTTTAATAGAAATTATATAGTTAAATTGTTCAGCTATTAATAATTTAACATTTACATATAGGGTTATGGATTTTTTAAAAAAGTAAAACTGATATATTTCATGTTTTCCCAACAAATCATTGAAGGCAGGTGTCTGCCTAAGATCATCAGTCTGTCCTTACCAAGGAGAGAGAGCAATCCTACCTCCTTTGTTGACTGCTCTTATGGACTAGAGACAGATGTATGCATTTATTTACTTCTGATAGATAAAAAATTTTACTCCTGGAAATTTTGACCTAGAGTGTGCTTGTTGCATTGGTTATTTGTAGTCATGTCAGAGTCTTGACATTTTTAGCATAATTGGTATTACAGTAGTGTCTTATAGGGGGAAACCGGAGGCACTTGTGGGAAATCAGGGATTGCAGTGATTGGGAGTATAGCATTGGAGTCAGATGGCCTGGTTTGGATTCCAACACTTATTTGCAGGGTGACATTCGTAAGTTACTTATTTTGTCTTGGTTTTCTTATCTGTAATAACATTAGTACTTTATAGTGCTATTGAAAGGCACACATTTAAAGTCATTTAAAGTATTTAGAAGAGTACCTGACACTTTACAATATAAAATAAGTGGTAGCTATTATTCTGAGAATGATAATTATAAGACGCGATTTTGCTTCAAAATGGGATTTCTTTCAGTCAAATTTTATTCTAAGGAAATTACAGTGAATAGTGGAAACATCATTAAGAAGCTGAGCAAATAACACATTTTATTGTACAATAATGGTTTAAAGATACAATGAATTTATAGTTTGCAAATTAAATAGCATAAGGCATTTCCTATATTAATCAAATGCTGATGAGATATGCTATCACAACATTATGCTGTCTCACCATATGCAATTGTTATTCAACAGTTAGTCTTTGGACATTACCAACAAAGATCTAATCATGTTGTAGGAACCAAAAGGAATTTTGGAGATTCAAAGTAAAAGAATTTTTATAAATTCACTGTTTAGGCTTTAACAGTCTAAAACCCGAGTTCAGATCCTAGCAGTGAATCTTTATAAGACATATTATAATTAATTGCTATGAGGATATAGGATATACCTGACTCTTCTGTAGTGCAGAGACTTCTTCCAGGATGGGTCATCAAAGACATCTGACATCTGTGCCACTTACCATGGCAGGCAAAGCCTGCCTTTATCTCACAGCTGTTTACTTCATTGATTCTGCCCTTCTGAAATCAGCCCCAGTAGTGATTTTGATAAAGTCCTTCATTTGTATATTAAAGTGTTTATCAGCAATTTCACTTAGTTAAACACATACATCCACTAGATATATAATTATTGGGTTGGCCAAAAATGTTTGTTAGTTTGTTTCTACAAGAGGATTCTAGTAGTGCTTAGTTGTCTTTAACTTCATTCAAAACAATTTTGTTAAAGTGTATTGTGACAGCTGTCATATCAGCATGCATTATAAAAAACTTACCAAAATTGGTGATTTTTGTGTAGCCATTTTAATACTGAAGATGGAAGAAAATAAGCAACATTTTCTGTGTGTTATGATTTATTATTCCAAAAACAGCAAAAACACAACTGAAACGGGAAAAAAAAGAACAAAAAACAACTTCCCATGGGAGAAATTGCTGTGATTGATCTAAAGTGTCCAAAGTGGTTTGCAGTTTTGTGTTGGAGAATTTTCACTGGATGTTGCTCCGTGGTTAGGTAGACCAGTTGAAGTTGATAGCATTCAAATCAAGACATTAATTGAGAACAATCAATGTTATATCACGCGGGAGATAGCTGTCATACTCAAAATATGCAAATCATTTAAGGTTATTGGTGAAAATGTAAAATATGTCTTATTTTACAGAAAAAAAACATAGATTTTTGGCCAATGCAGTACATGATAGATATTCACAAAAATCGTATGTATTTGAAGTAACAAGTCATTCTCCTTCTTTAATAATCTTTTTAAGTAAAAAAAAAATTTTTCTTAAACTTGA
Source organism: Micronycteris hirsuta (assembly GCA_004026765.1). Classification (NCBI taxonomy): domain Eukaryota; kingdom Metazoa; phylum Chordata; class Mammalia; order Chiroptera; family Phyllostomidae; genus Micronycteris; species Micronycteris hirsuta. Next base: position 183,506 of record PVJI01000699.1, on the reverse strand, counting down.
ATGGCTCAATTAAGGTAAAGATTGACCTTTGTCAAGGAGAACACTTGCCTAGGTGTAGGACAAGACTACCATCCATGACTCGCCTGTAGTTAGGAAGTTTTAATTTCAGACCATCCTGTGTGGTTAATCTAAGTCTCTGAGTTTGCGGAGCCCACCATGCAGGCCTCCCCTGAGATGGTCAGGTTTAGTGCGTAGCCCCTTTTTCCTCCCTGACCCCTTTCCAAGGGAAAATTGTGAGGGGAGGCTGAGGTCATCCAGTTGTGTAGATTTTACATCAGGATTGTTTTCTCCCTCCACCTTTTCTATCTGTGACACATTCTTGCCGAGTCAACCTCAAAGAGGATATGTATAATGTACCCCTACTTCATAGCCATCATTAGATTTATTCTTGTTTCATTTAGATGGTATGCTAATATAACTATAATTCATCTTACAACAACTGATAGTGGAAGTAGATACCCCTTCCCTTCCCTTCATAACTTCTAGCATATATTTAATTCTGTTCTGGTTGCCATTTATTTAAGCACATTTGTGTTATTTTCACATGCAAATTAAAGAAGGCAAAATAATTTTGTTTAAAAATAATTAATAAAAAAGTGATTTTAGAACTTTTTCTAAAAACTCTGTGATAAATAAAAATTGTCACTCGGCAGAAGTTCATCAGAATGTATATTGGCTTCAAAAGCAAGCCCAGTAAATTTCAACAATAAAATATTTTACATTACTCAGCTAATTTATTACTTTCTTAAAGAGTGAGTTTAAAATTATGTTTTTTTTTCAGAGCAAACTCCCAAGTATTTCAGACATTTTTTTCATTTCTTTTTAACAAAGAGATTGTGAAATTGTAGTCTGCCTCAATTCTGCCATGAATTAAATTGTTATCCATTGGAAATTATGTCCAACAAAGGCTGAGAATGTGTCTTATTAATATATAACAATGTCTGACCTATAGTAGGTAGTCAATAAATAAATATTGAACAAAAAATTTTCTGGGAAAAGATACTACTCTGGATATTAATTTCCTTTTCTTTAAAACAGAGGAGTTGAATTGGAATAGCCAGGATTAGATTTCAAAGTTTTTTTTTTTCAGATAGAATCATAAAAATATTTTAAGAATTTTTCTTGAACTTAATAATGAGATATACTTTAAAAAACTCTGATTCTTACCCTGGCTAGTGTGCCTCAGTGGACTGAGTGCCCACCTGTGAACCAAAGGATCGCTGGTTCGATTCCCAGTTAGGTCACATGCCTAGGTTGCAAGCCAGGTCCCCAGTAGGGGGTGCTCAAGAAGCAACCACACACTGATGTTTCTCTCCCTCTCTTTCTCCCTCCCTTCCTCTCTCTAAATAACAAATAAAATATTAAAAAAACTCTGCCTCTTTATATAATACCATAAGTATAATTAAATTCATTTAGTATCAGTGAAAATGAACTTAGTCTCTGTATTTCATTTATATTAATCTTTTCAACTGGAAAATACATATGTACTTACAAAATAAGTGTATATATGTTTAACTGATTATAAACTAAAATATTATGGTTACAAATGATAAAGCCTTTTAGCTTTACATTTTACTTTAGTGTAGTGTTCTAAAATATAGATCTATGTCCTGGCTGGTGTGGCTCAGTGAATTGAATACTGGCCTGAAAACCAAAGGGTCACTAGTTGGATTCCCAGTCAGGGCACATACCTGGGTTGCAGGCCAGATCCTCAGTATGGGGCATGAGAGAGACAATCACACATTGATGTTTTTCTCCCTCTCTCCCACTTTTCCCCTCTGTTAAAATAAATAAATAAAATATTTTTAAAACTAAAATGTAGATGTATGCAGGAAAATAGAATTTAGAAGTTTGAAAATTCTGTTGCTCTTAATACTCTATCATTATAACCAAATGATGTTATATTTGCTCAAAATATTTTTGCTGATATATATTTGTTTGCCCTGGATTATAAAGAGCACACTAAAATTCCTTAGATTTTTTTCTTTGAACTGTTCACAGTGTTGCTGGTCACTCTTAGGACATAGTGCAAGGGGATATTCTGTCTTTCATTTAATAGCACCTAGCCTGTTGAACATTTAATTATTTTCCTTAAAATGGTAAGCAAGAAATATTTCCCTTCTATAATGTCCTAAAAGGACATTTCTTCTTTAATATCCTATGAGTATAATATGTTTTATTTTAATTGCACTTACTATTAGCCAAGAAGATTGAATGTATTTTGCTTCATATTTCCTATTTATAAAATATCACTGCAGAAAAACAGAAAATTGAGAGGCAATATGTAAAACATTCATTAAAAGGGGCAGTGAGGCTAAGGGCATTAGCAGTGCTTAAGAGCATGCGTTACATAGACATGCAACTCATGGTCTTTTTTTTTTTTTATAATTACTTTATTGTTCTTCAATTATAGTTGTCTGCATTTTCACCCCTCCCCTTCTCCCCACCCCATCCAACCCCACTTCCCTCCCTTGCTTCCACCCTCCCCCTTGGTTTGCCCATGTGTCCTTTACAGTAGCTCCTGAAAACTCTTCTCCCCACAGTCTTTTCCCCCTCCCCTCTGGCTATTGTTAGATTGTTCTTAATTTCCATGTCTCTGGTTATATTTTGCTTGCTTTTTTCTTTTGTTGATTATGTTCCAGTTAAAGGTGAGATCATATGGTATTTGTCCCTCACTGCCTGGCTTACTTCACTTAGCATAATGCTCTCCAGTTCCATTCATGCTGTTGCAAAGGGTATAAGCTCCTTCTTTATCTCTGCTGCGTAGAGCTCCATTGTGTAAATGTACCATAGTTTATTGATCCACTCATTTGCTGATGGGCACTTGGGTTGCTTCCAGCACTTGGCTATTGTAAATTGTGCTGCTATGAACATTGGGGTGCATAGGTTCTTTTGGATTGGTGTTTTAGGGCTCTTAGGGTATAATCCCAGTAGTGGAATTCCTGGGTCAAAAGGCAGTTCCATTTTTAGTTTTCTGAGGAAATTTCATACTGTTTTCCACAGTGGCTGCACCAGTCTGCATTCCCACCAACGGTGCAGTAGAGTTCCCTTTTCTCCACATCCCCTCCAACACTTGTCTGTTGCTTTGTTTATGATGGCCATTCTGACTGGTGTGAGGTGGTATCTCATTGTTGTTTTAATTTGCATCTTTCTGATGGCTAGTGATGTTGAGTATCTTTTCATATGTGTCTGGGCCCTCTGTATGTCCTCCTTGGAGAAGTGTCTGTTCAAGTCTTTTGCCCATTTTTAATCGGGTTTTTTGTCTTCCTGGAGTGGAGTCATATGAGTTCTTTATATATTTTGGGGGATCAAACCCTTGTCTGAGGTATCATTGGCAAATATGTTTTCCCATACGGTTGGTTCTTTGATTCACCTATGCCTGGTCTTTGGAAAGACCAATGTAGAACCTCAGTTCTTTTAGCTTTAAAACAACAGTATGGCAATTGTTGTGGTGAACAGGGTGGGTGGAGGTGGAAGAGGATAAATGGTAATGGAAAAATACAATAAAATAATGTGAAAATAATAAATAAAATATTATCTTTAAAAATAAATAAAACTGGGTATATAGGATCTGTTCCATAGGGTTGTTATCAAAATAAAATGAGCTTATATACAAGAAATGCATAGCAAAATCTTGGGAAAATTGAGTATATCAGTATTATTATTTCTCTTGATATATGTGTGTGTGTGTATATATATATATATATATATATATATATATATATATATTCTATATAATATAGAATATAACGTAGCTATTCTCAAACACCACTGCTTTTTGTGGAGTTATGGTAAAGCCTGTTTAAAAATCTGTGCAAACCTCACTGTGGGTTAATCGTCTATGATAAATTTGTGTTTATCATAGACTTTACTGGTACATTGGGAATGGTGGCTAAATTGCTAAAACAGGAATTTTTGAAGGTACAAGGACAAATGATTAATTTTGGGGGAATACGATTTAGGAAAATAAAATTTAAAAAGTCTAAATGCATACAAACTATAGAGCCTTTAAAAGAAAATATTTTGATGATGAGTTCTTTATTCTGGCTATCATATTGATGATATGATTATTCTTTAGCTCCCAATAAAGATTAAACTATTACTTTCTTATTTCACATCATAAAATAATTACTGATATAAGTAAGGGATTGAAATTTTGTATTAAAGAATTTACTCCTCCAAATAGATTAGGGATTAGATCCTGAAATTAGACCCATATGACTTTGTTTAGAAATTTAGACTTGAATAGTGATTCATTTAAGAGGTACATGACTAGTGATACAATGTCAATCTACTCCCATTTTGATATTTATTTTGTTTATTCTTCCATTCAATTAAAGATCACACTTTTAGAAATCTTAGGACCATTCTTCTTTTTTTCTCATTAATCAGTGATTATTGTTCCTCTTTTATACTATTTCATATTTTCCTATTTTCTTACATTTCCATGGAAACCACTCAAGTGTTTTTCTCAAATGGAGCTTTACTTTGTGTTAAATAAAAATGTATGTGTGTCTTTGACATGCTAATACAATGGTATTCATTCAAATTGATATTTTTAAATGTCTTTCTCAATATGTATTTATTAAGTGTGCAAAGAAACTGACTTTTATTTTACTCAATACAAATTTTACAGCACAAACTGTGTGCAGGAAATCTTATGTTACTTTTCAAAAAAATCCATTTACATCTGCCTCAGCATCATCATCTACTGAATCCCCAGAAAATTCTGTCTGTCATTATTAGGGATCCCTCCTCTCCATTGCCCCAACCTTCACAGGGTTGTGTAAAATACTAGAAAGCTTCCTTAGTGTAAAATATTTGTGGAGGGCAATCTGTACTTGGTTACCATGCATAGATTTGTTATATAAGTCAACGTACTCATTAGTCCCAGAGTTATGGTATCAGTGCCACTCTTTGATCAGAGGCAGCGTTACTGAGGCAGAATCCTTTAAGCTCAGGTTCAGCGTAAGTATTCCACAGACCCATCTGCACTGAGATCTGGCTATCACCACATAGTCCTGAAGACATTTTTCATTGTTTTTCTCTTTCTTCAAAGATCAGTGACTGAGATGTTATTATATTGTTTTCTTATTGAAAACTGACTCCACAGCTTTATTTAGATATGAGAATGATTCTTCAAGACTAATGTTTTCTTTTTCTATTAATTAAAACTTGTCACTAAGAAATCCTCATATTCAGTTCTCCTTTGAAAGTTATTTTGGTATATTTTCTATAAAAATGTATGCTTTAATGACTTTGCCATATCCTTTAAAGTATGAGGAAGTTATTTGAAACAAGTTTCTACTGTATGCTTAATAGTTTTTGCTTTTTAAGCTTTGGTTTGCCATTATTTTCAATGGGCTATGTATATTATCTTTATACATGTGCACACAGATGAATATGTGCTAAGTATGCCTTTGTGTCCACCAGCAAAAGCTGGATAAATAACAAGACACAGTGCAAAATGAAAATGGTGGATATTGTGTTCAAAATAACTAAGAATTTCAAGATGGCAACAGAAAAGCATTCAACCAAGAGGGAGCCTTTCCCAAGGGGGTGCCCGGTGTGATGGCACAGATCACACATTTGTCAGGCAGGCAGGCTGCTTGCAGTCTCTGCAGGGAGACTTCCCAGTCTTAATAAGCACTTAGCTTTCTTTTCAATTTTCTTGCTGTTGAATCAGTTCAGGAGGAAAAATGGTAATAAAATACCAGTAACTGCTATTAACGTTACTTTATGATCATTTATAGTGATAAAATATTTTTTGTATCCTCAAGCCTAGAACATAGGTCATATTTTTATCCCATGAATTTGGGCAGAGTAAAATCAAAACCTGTCTCTGTATCAAATTCTTAAATAAGTTTTCTCACCTATAAAGTCTCTGAGGTATAACACAACCAAGTGACAGGCAAGAAGTAATTTTTTTTTAAGTCCAGTGTCCACACTGTGCTTCCAACCCAGTGTATGCCTGCACTCTCACAGGAGGATAGGAGCCGTATGGTGTTCTGCCTGTAAGGCGGACTCCAGTCTCCTGATGTAGCACTGGTTTCCTAAACACACCTCCTGTGTGCTTCTTGTTTGCATCCAGAATAGCCTGTCAGTGGCTTTTGGACTCTGCTGACAATGGAAAGGGGGGCATTAATGTGAAATTTTATATTATAAACCTATGCAGAAGTAGTTTGAATATAGAAGTGTTAATATAGTATTTAAAAATGTTTAAAGAATTTTACTAGAAATCCAAATCCCATTAAGTTGGCTCTACATCAGTGTGTGTGTGTGGGGAGGGGGGAGGAGAGCAAAGATCTAAGTGATAACAGTCTGTCTTACACCTGGACCTCTCAGCAGCAGGGCCATGTGTCATCTGAAATGCTTTCTCCTGAATATCTTAGGACATTGTCCCTGTTTTTTTTTTTTGTTTTGTTTTGTTTTGTTTTGTTTTGTTTTCAAGTCTGTTGATTCCATTGCTCTTCATTTATCTGAAACCACACTTCATCAATTTTATCTTATATCACATATACGTTTAAAATGATTTATTGCCTTTTTTACTTTTATGTTTGTATATTCTTCAACCCACTACAACTTGGGCTCTTCCTAATTTGCTGAAATAAATAAAGTCTTCATTTTATTTTTTTTCATTGTGCCCAGATAACATGGCATCTACTGCCAACAAAAATTGAAGTCTACAGTATGGTTAACGATAAGCACAGATGTATAGAAGATCTCTTGAATGTATCCATCTTGTGTAACTGAGACCTGAAATCCATTCCACAGTGACCTACTTTCTCCTCCCCAAGACCTGGAAACCACCATTCTACTTTCTGCTTCTGAGAGCTTGACTATTTTAGATACCTCACATAAGAGAAATCATGCAGCACTTAATTCTTCTGTGACTGAGCAACCTGTTCTCAATGTTCACCCGTGATTTTGCCTGTGTCAGGGTTTCCATTTTTATGGCTGAATGATATTTTACTATGTGTATTACCATACTTTTATTTATCTCCTCATCCATCAGTGGGCATTTAGGCTGATTCCACATCTTGGCTACTGTGAATAAGGCTGCAGTACATGTGAGGCTACATATTTTCATCCAAGATGCTACTTTGGATAAATAACCAGGAGTGGGATTGCTGGAGTATATAGTATTTCTCCTTTTAATTTTTTAAAGAAATTTCATATTGTTTTCCATAGTGGCTAAGCCATTTTACATTCCCACTAACATGTACAAGAGATCTAATGTTTTCACATCTGCACCAACACATTATTGTCTGTTTTTTTTTTTTATAATGACCATCCTAACAGGTGTGAGCTAATATTTCATTGTGGTTTGATTTTCATTTCCCTGATAACTAGTGATAATCTGCATCTTTGCATAATGTTGGCCGTTTGTATGTCTTCCTTATGAAAATTTCTATTCATTCTTTGTCCGTGTTTGAATCCAGTGATTTGGCTTTTGCTATTGAGTTACAGGAGTTTCTTATAAATTTTGGATGTTAACCCCTTATCTTATATGTGGTTTACACATATTTGTCTCACCCTGTAGGTTGCCTTTTCACACGGTAGATTATTTCCTTTACAGAGCAGACACTTTTTAGTTTAATGTAGTTCTACCTGGCTATTTTTGCTTTTGTTGCTTGTTTAAATAAAATGGCACTGGCTTAAAAACAGACAAATCGTCTAACAGAACTAGAAAGCCCAGAAATAAATCCACACTTAACCAACCAGTATTCAATAAGGGTGTGGATAATACACAGTGGGGAAAAGGATAGTCTCTTCAGCAAATGGTGCTGGAAAAATTGGATATCCACATGCAACAGAATGAAATTGGTCCTTTATCTTCTACAATACACACCAATCAACTGAAAATGGCTTTCAAACTTAGACATAACACGTGAAACCATGAAACTTCTAAAAGAAAGCATGGGTAAAATTTCATGACTTTGATCTTGGCAATAAGTCTTGGTGTTGGCACCATCTTTTTCTTTTTGAGGTTTTAGTTATCTTGAAGCCTCTATGGAATTTAAAATACTGATAGGGCCTTGGCTGATGTAGCTCAGTGGATTGAGCGGGAACTGTGAACCAAGGGGTCACCAGTTCAATTCCCAGTCAGGGCACATGCCTGGGTTGCAGGCCAGGTCCCCAGTGGGGGCCACGTGAGAGGCAACCACACATTGATGTTTCTCTCCCTCTCTTTCTCCCTCCCTTCCCTTCTGTCTAAAATTAAATAAATAAATTCTTTAAAATATATTGATAGGTCCCTACTGGAAACATGGTCTTCCATTGGTTTCTGAGATACAGTTTTTGGCCTCTCTGTATACCCCTCATCTCCCTTCTGACCTGTGTTATCCATGGTTTCATCCTTTTATTCTCTGATTTCTTGTTGGGAAAACTCATCAGTTATAATGTCTGTAGCTACCTCTTCATAAATCCATATTGTAAAAGAATAAAGACCAAACCCTTTTTCTCAAACCATAATTATGTATCCAACCTCATAAGAAGCTATTCCCCCTATCATGCTTCTTGTGGCCAAACATAGGGAAATACTCAACATCTTGTGCATTCTGCTCTCCAGGGACATGTAGTCCAGGCCTTTGCACATGCTGTTCACTCTACACTCATGCTCTTCCACAAACTTTTCTTCCTGGTTAACTTACTTTCTCATCCAGTTCAATCACCACCTACTCCATAAGTCTCAACCAGAGTTTCTTAGGGAACGCATGTGAACCATTCTTTTGTGAACTTATAATAGAATTCCTATTTTCAATAGGTCACTTTCATAGTTATTAATTATATTTTATGTATATCTCACTTGACTTCTGTAGGACATTCTGTTTCCCTCATTTTTGAATTTTCAATATCTCAGCTATAAAAGGAAAAGAAAAAAACAGAATGAGGAAGATCTATGTGAACAGATAAGGAATGTTTCCAAAGCAGAGATCAAAACCTTATGTTAGATTTTAGAAATGCTTTTTCATCATCATTAGCTCTTCAGCAATAAAGATTAAAGGTTAGCAAAGAAAACTCATTAGAAATAGGAATAAGATGAGGAAAGATAGGCTTGACAGTGCATATTGAAAGGAATCGAGGCATAAAAATGTCTTTTAATTTTTGTATCATAACTACATACAATGAGCAAGTAGTGCCAAGAGTTCTGAGACTAAAAATTTCGTAAAAAATCAAATATTTGTTTACAGATATTTTGGAAATGCCCAATCTTATCACACTTTCTGTCATCAATGATAATTTCTTCCAAGGAATTCTCTGTGGCCATTGCTTTCAACGTTAGCAGGGATGTTGAATGAGATTCAGATTGCTTTTTGTCTAATGTAGCTTTTGTGATGTTTCATTTTTCTACAACACATCATCATGTCAGAGTTTGGTGACAATATGCGTGATATCCAAATTAGAGATTATAAATTGGGTACAAATTAGAAAGTACAAATACACATTTGGAAATTAAATGGTTAACATTTAACATTCAGACACCTAAACAAATAATATGTTTGTATTAATCTTTAAAAAAAACTTTGCATATGATTTTAACTGTATTTAGATGTTTTTTCTATTTTTATATTTGACAATTCTAAGCCTCATATAATTTTATCATTGTCCTTAGACTCTTAGAGTAAGAAAACAATGACTGCCTTTCACCTTTCTATCTTATGTATGAGAAATTCATATTCAGAGGGGCTAAGAGACTTTTTTGAGGACACATAGATTTTAGAGAAATGAGTTTTAAAATACCAAATTGAATTTTTCTCATTGTATTAAAAACCTTCTCCCTGAACAATACGTGTTCTTTCATTATGTAAAAAAATAAAGAAGCATTAATACATATGAGTTGTATAATTGATCATAGGAAAAAGCAGATTTAAAGTTGATGCAGTTTTCATGATAACCACTGCAGAGTATGAAACAATATAGAATATGAAATTGTACAGAAAATTATATATGAGAGAATTGCAACTGTTTATCTATATATTTATATAAAATAGAATTGCTAAAAGAGTAGGCTTTCCATTTCAAATTCCTTCCTTATTTAGCTAGTATGCATAGTTTAAAAAAATAACACAACTTTCTTAATTAAGTTAACCTTTCATTCACATCCTGAATATTCTTAGCATACACTAATTTTATTTGACTTGGATTTGTTTAGGTGAATATTCAAAAAATATTTTTTAACTATTTCAAGATTTTGATTCAGATCTATTTCTAGATAGAAATTCAGTTAGCATCTAATCAATAAGTGAAATATAAAATTATAGGAAGTCTTTATACTTGAAGATAATTTTCATTCAGAAAATCCATTTAGGATAAATTCTCTTAATATCGTCCAAATTTCTGCAACATATAATGATTGAAAAGAATTACAGGAGGCATTATCTTGAAATTAAATAAAAATACTGAAATAAATTCATTGCATTCAATTTTAGACAAAATTTAGACTTTAATTGCAACAGTACAATAGGTCTTAAAATACAAAAAATGAGTCAAGAGTTCACTTGTTCTGGGCATTTTAAAAAATATTAAGTGCAAAACAGTTTTCTTCATTTCATATGTGACTCATTTAGCATGATCATAATGAGAGCTGTTTTTGAGAAAAATGTTTAGTGATTTCCCCATTTTGCCCAAGAGTCTCTCAAATCTTTGAGGTACAGCTATTTCTCTTCTGAAGTAAATAGCATGTTATCATCCTTGCAATTGCAAAATTTATTTTCTGAAAAAAATTGCAGGAAGGGAGCTATTTACTAATGTTAAATGTAGTGGGCTTTTTGAATGGTTATAATTATGTAAGTGGGTAGTTGACTAGTGAATAAATTTATAACATTATAATGTTTTGTTACGTAATCATTGGTACTGACTACTTGCGTAAGGACTTTGCTGAAATACCTGGTTGAAACGATGAAATGGCTGCATCTTTTGATATTCCACCACTTAGAAAGGATTATTTAATCAACCTTGGAGATGTAAACTTCACATTCATAAAATGAGTGCTTAATCATTTAAAATATTAGTTGACTTTCTACTTGAAAAATGCCAGAGTGACATATAAGCACACTTACAGATCCCTGACTAATCCCTCTTCCCTCCCCTTGCATCTGCAACAATGATGCACCAGCATCTGTAAACCAAGGTCAGATTGTATCACTGTAAACTTCCATGTTTATTGCTTATCAAGCCTATTTTTCATCTAGCTATCAATCAAACTATCATCAGAATGCAATCATAGCTCTAAGAATAGGAGATGAGCTTAGACAATGATTTACATTAATAAATAATCTGCCCAAGACACGGTGTGTTTTAATTTACAATAGCGATGTTCATGGATGGAAATGTAAGCTACAGTAATGGATTCATAAGCTCATGACTTGGAAAGGTCAAAAAGCTTTTTCTTTATTGTTACCACATTCCTCAACTGCATGAATGAGATATGCAAGTAAAACTTCCTTTAGAATTGCAGGCGTTGGTCCTGAGGAATCAGGGTCAGCGGTTAGGATGTCTGTACTTGTTTTGAGCACATCTAGATGTTTTATTACATATCTCATGAGCTCATTTTCCTCATTGTTAAGGAGAAAATATAATTTATTGTTCAAACCAGGATACTTCTCAGAATGGCACAGGGTGCTATGAATAATGACAGTGATGTAATAGGCATAAACTGGAACTGTCCAGGGCAAGCCAGGAGTGAGGGTAGCCTGTCTTAGAACTTTGTTTTTTTTAACTTCTGTGCCAAAGTCTGGCTTTAGCTACTGATAACTTTAAGTGTCAAATGCCAGCAAATAATCAAAACATTAGCTCTGTGAAAAGTTTTAGCATTTGTAACAGAAAACAAAAGATGTCCTGAAAGAGAATGTCCTTTAAGTGGTGCTAATTATAGGCTTGCCTCTCCACCTATTACTAACTTCATATCCTTACAAAGTCTCAGAAATTTCCAGAAGTGATACACTCTTTTATACAGAGTCTTTTTCTGATATACATTTACTTACTCCTTCATTCAAGCAAACTGTGCTGGCTACAGAAGGCCACCCAGTGACTTATCCAAGTAATTAATTCTGCCTTACCTCAATTCTTATATCTTCCCCAGATTTTGGTTCCACTGACAATCGCTTTAACTTTTCTAAAAGTGAGCCTAAGGGGTAAATGTTACTTTGTAAAGAATTTAAAGAAAAAACAATTGAAATGGGAAAGCAGTAAAATTTTGCAAAACTGATTCAGTTATTTCAATGAGCCTATTAGATGAAAAAGTTCTAATTCCTGTCAGGAAACTAAATGCCGGCATGGATTCAGGGATTTCCTCACATTCTTCATTGACAAAAATATATTCATTCATTCATTTGCTTATTCCGTCAACAGAATTTCTCACAGTCAAGTGCTACGCAGGACACGAAAAATGCAAGTTGACATAGCTTTTCTCTCACAGCCCAGCAGGGGAGATAAATACGCTAACACGGACTTACAGTATTACAGAATAGCAGAACTATAGAACAGCAAAGAGAAGAACATCGAACACTACTAAGAAGGATTTTCTCATCTAGGAAAGCTTCACGGAGTTCATAGACCAGTGAAATCCTGAAGCCTGAGTGAGTTTTTACCAAGCAGAGAAATGGGAAATGATCCTGCAGGCTAAGGGGAGTTAGCTTAAAGCACATAATCACAGAGGGGGATGTGGTATTCAGCCAGCTGTGAGCAGGGGCATGTGACTGACTAGAATGCAGGGGACCCTTGATGTGGTGTCTGTTAAGGCCGGTAGGTCAGAGTCAGAGTGGAGCTGGGTGACACAGGAAGGGGTTTTTAACTAAGAGTCAGCAGGATCTAACAAAGGTATTGATGAAGAAAACTAATTTTGTTAACAGTGTAAAAAAGAAGTTGTAGAAACATGGAGGGAAATGCTGAGGGCCTAAGAGAAGTCCATCAATGACAAAGAGGTTGGCGTTTAACTCATCCCAAGGCAATGAAACTGCATAGTCATGCACTCTACATGCACTTATCCTTAAATGCTGTGCGAGACGGTGAGCATCCAAACATAAATCAGGGTAGTAAAGTATTATGTAAACAGAAGAGGACTTGAACACACTCTCTTTTTTATAAAAAAATGAAAATTGCAATATGATCAGTTTCCTGCCTACCCTAGTCCCTGAGATATATAATTGTAATGTTTAGATTTTGATGATGCATAGGTGAGGATTTGTGTTAAATTCATATATCTTAACCCACAACTGATTCCTATCAAGAGAGTTAAAGATAGATGATGAATCAATAAAAACAGTACAAAGCATTATGTTGTTCTCGGCACATTTCTCCATAAGGTGAGTGAGAGTGTGACAGTAATCGATATTAGACTGGCTGTGCCTGAAACATATATTTTCCTAAAATGGCATTGACCCAATGAACCCAGACCTCTTATTCAAGGCGAGAGCAGACCTCAAGTTGTAAGCACCTGCTAGCAATCTGCAGGTTTCATCAGGTATTGGTTTACATAGTCTTTCTTTTTTCTGAACTATAAGCTGCTTCGCAGCAAGAATTACATCCTTGTATTCAGTCTAGAACAAATGCTGGGAGATAAAACTTTAGATAAATTGTTAAATGAAATTAAGATAGATGGATATATGGGATTTGAATACAGGATCCTTCAGTTAACACAAAGGAACCTCTGATCTAAAGTATTTTTCATCATTAGCAAGATCAGGAGCTTTCATTGGGATTTAATATACTCAAGTTTGTTGGCTGTGTTGTTTGGGGGCAAGAAAGGGCAATGTATACCAACGTTTCTGTTCCATTCCCATTGTACTTTGCTTGCTTTTCTAAGATTTCTGTATGTTTTTTTTTAAATTTTATTCTCAGTAGTTTTTAAATAACCATCACTTATTTACAAAACTTCAGGTCATGCTTAACTGTTTATAGGACAAGCCAGACTGGGAGAATAAATGGGAGGTTTTGATAGAGGTTATATTTCTTTTTTTTTAAATTAAGCATTTCTCTTAGAGTTGGATACTTTTTCCCAAAGAACAATTACTTTGTTTGTTTGTTTGTTTTATATATATATATATTTTTAATTCATGTATTTCCTCTGCCACCAGCAGAGGAACTTTTTAAACAAGGCAAAAAACTGGCCAATGAGCTGTCCCTTCTACTTCCTTCCACTTTTATTAGTTCTGGGACCTTTTAGTGAGTGTAGCCTATTGTTTGGTAAGTTATAAAAAGTATGGAGGAATGAGTATGATATTAGAAGGAAATAATTTATCAAAATATTTCCCCTCAGAATTAAATATCATGTTTCTTGGCATTTATCTTATATAGCATTTATTTTAATTTATTCACATATTTATGTATTTTAAATCACTACACTAAACAGTAAACTGCTTTAGATCAACTTCTAGTATTGTTTTCTTCCAGTATATTACCCCACAAACAACTGGTAGAAAGCACTGTTCCACAAATATCCAATGAATGAATTATTTCGTGTTAATCATATTGTAAAATAGTGAACTTATGTCCTCAGGAACAAACAACATTTATATGTAACATTGATTCTGTGGGAAAAATGTGTTTCAGAAAATGATTTAGAAAACTTCTGTGTCACTCAAATCATGACTTGGGATTGCTCTTATAGCACCAGGTATTCACAGTTAATAATTTAAACATAAAATAGTTAATATAAAAAAGAAAAAAATGTCATAGCAAGAAATTAGTGCGACTTTACCTTGTACATTCAGTATAGTTTGAATAACGGTAATTCCTAAAAAATGATTCAACATTTTCTATCTGCTGAACTTCTGAGTAGTTTACATGGAAATATTTTCAATAAATCCTCACAACAATTTTGTGAACTTATCCATGCCCAGAAGGACTTACGTTTTCTCATTTCTCTGAGTCAGACTGCTCATGGAATCATTTGAGTTCTGAATTCAGCTGTAATTTTTTTTATTATTTTGAAGAGATTTAACAGCTCTCCAAGCACTTTAGAATATTATAATCTTCTGAATTAATCTTTTTCAGTTTGTTAGTGTTTAACAATGACCTTAACCTATACCCTTCATCCTGCCGTTCCCCTCCCCGCACGTCTTCCGCCCCTTACTTCCTTTTCTTTCCTTCGTGTAAGATAGACGCATATACAATCTCCTTTATTTTTTCATACTTTGTTTCTCTCTCTCTCCATATCTACCTCTTTTCCTCTCTCCTCTCTTAGGACCTTAAGCTTACATCATACATTCTTTTTACTTTTTGTTAAACTCTATATTATAAGGTTAATTTATTTAACTCCCTCTGCTATCCCCAAATGGGGAACTTTTTCACCTGCTCTAGGTTTGTCTCAAAGGCCGAGCTTTTAATTCATTTGTTTTACTGTTCAGTGCGGGTCTTTCTTCTCGGCACTCAGTGACACGGGGAGCGGGGTCGGGGGGTGGGGGGGCGCTTTCCGCTGGCCTCCTCCGACGGCGTCGAAGAAAACTCCTGGAGCGCTGATGGTGATACTGTGTCCAGGCTGCGCATGCTTCTCTCGTGTCCGGAGAACTCCGAAGGAATTAATTAAACTCACAGCTCCTCTTCGAGATTCTGTTGCTATCTTCATTTTAAGTGTACAAATTAAACTGATACTAACATTTTGCCCAAAGTCAAATAAAGTGTCTCACTGGTTCTGTTCTCTCTCTCAATAGAATTAGCATAATCTCATTTTCATATGATGAAAAGTTCTTTTCATAACATGTTTACAAAAGTAGTAAATACATGTATTCTTATTTTTATTAAATCAATACTAATTACCATAAAATTTATAAATTATTTACCTTTCATTATTTCTCAGTTTTCCTTAAAGTTGTTTAATCCATTTGTGCCTCATTGAACTTTATCATTATTAGTAATTGCACAGGTACATTTCTAAATGTGGTGTAAGCATACTTGATATTTTATAGATGATTTTCCTTTAATAAGACTCTTTAATAAAACTTTACTTGTAGTGCATTTTAAAAACAATTAACAAGCACTATGTGAAACGCTATTATTTTTTTCAAATTCTAATTTATTTAGCCATAACAGAAGTATGAAAACATGTTTGAGTCGTGAAATAAAGTGTACATCAAACTAATGACTGGGTCTATCTGGAAAGACACAGTCATATCTGTATTTTATTTTTCAGTTCTTTCGAAGAAGGGGCAGGATGGCCATGTGTTGTTAGAGAAGAAACTGTTATTATTTTACTAGGATATACTATTATTTACTATGGCTACCTTCCAAACATAATCTGTAATATGAAGGTAGATTCATATTCCTCAAGGGAAGGAAGATTTTTTTTTTTTAAGATTTTATTTTTATTTTTAGAGAGAGGGGAAGGGAAGGAGACAGAGAGGGAGAGAAATAGCAATGTATGGTTGCCTCTCACATGGCCCTCACTGGGGACCTGGCCCACAACCCAGGCATGTGTCCTGACTGGGAATTGAACCGGCGACCCTTTGGTTCACAGCACATGCTCAATCCACTGAGCTACATCAACCAGGGCAGGTTGAACACATTCTTAAATGAGAGAGGTTAATGTAAAAATTATTGGATATTTTAAAAATACATAATGAAAGAAATCCTACCCTTTACTTGAGTTTGAATTGAAATACATTATATTTTCTTCTTGTATACATTTAGCCTACTCCCACCCCCCAAATGGGGGCCTGCTGATGGGGCTAAGCCAGTCACTTTGTTACCCTTGTCAGGTACTTGATTCAGTAATAGCCATATGCCACAAGTCAAGCACATGAACTCAATTCTGGGGTGGTTTTTGAATGGTCGAGGATGTGGGTATACTATTTCCCATTGGAAATAAACCTAGACGTGTTTAGCCCAGGAGATGCCGGCACTCCGGGAGACACTACCTAAGGATGGAGGTGCTGAAAGCACCTAACTTTCAAGAAAGTTAAAGCAAGGAATGGGGGCTGATAAACCACCCCTCTTCAGGAACTCAAACCCCAAATCGAGGTTCATCTGCCCTTAATCATTAAGCTGGTCAGGAAGTCTAAGTAAAGGAATCTCTGTGGAGCAGTGCCCATCATGCCACTTTGGCACACACAGATGTTTATTAGCATTAATACTTCTGTTCCCTGTGCCATTTCTAGTACAAACTTCCCAGTGACCTTATCTCTTGCTTTCTAATTTTGTAATTTTAGCACTTCACAAGAAGTATATTCCAATTTATTGAGTAATAGACCTTTACTTATTTTACTGTTCATTATTCCCTTGTTGTTTTGTTTCTACTTTACATATATTTCAACCTTCATTATAACCAAACTTTTACAAAAACCATAAAATTGCCTTCTTTGCTCATTATTTCTGTAATACCGTGCTAATCTAGAAACATTCCAATCATGGTTGAAAGAAAGTATCCTTATTCCATACAACCTGACAAAGTAATGGTACATCAGATCCATAACTGTGAACCTCAAATGTTCCTTTAATATGTAGGATAATATATATGCCATTATGTATTACTTTTTTGGTGACACTAGTTTCCTCTTGCAACAAATCATTATAAACTTGGTGGCTTAACACAATAGAATTTTATTCTCTCAGTTCTGGTGGCAAGAAGTGCAAGACTGGTAGAGTTATGCTCCCTGCTGGGGCTTTAAAAAGTAGAGAAGCTGCCCTGGCTGGTGTAGCTCAGTGGATTGAGCATGGGCTGGGAACCAAAGGGTCCCGGTTCGATTCCCAGTCAGGGCACATGCCTGGGTTGCGGGCCAGGTCCCCCATGAGGGCCATGTGAGAGGCAAGCACACATTGATGTTTCTCTCCCTCTCTGTCTCCCTCCCTTCCCCTCTCTCTAAAAGAATAAATAAAAACAAAATCTTAAAAAAAAAAAAAAAAAAGTAGAGAAGCTGTTTCTTGTCTCTTCCAGCTTCCGGTGTCTGCCCCACCATTTCTAAACCTATGATTATATCATTTTAGTCTGTCTTCATCCTTATGCTGCCTTCTCCATGTGTCTATGTCATCTCCCTTTGCCTCTCTCTTATGAAACCACTGATGATAGGCAGGAAAATTTCAGATATTCCATGCAGCAATATTTTCACTGATATGTCCCCTAGAGCAAGAGACATAAAGAAAAGAATAAACAAATGAGACTTCATCAAATTAAAAAGCTTCTGCCTAGCAAAAGAAAAACATCAGCAAAATGAAAAGGGAACCAACCATATGGGAAAATATATTTGCCAATGATACCTTGACAAGGATTTGATCTCCAAAATCTATAAATAACTCACATGACTCCACTCCAGGAAGCGGATTAAAAAAGAGGCAAAGGACCTGAACAGACACTTTTCCAGGGAGGACATGCAGAGGGCCCAGAGACATATGAAAGGATGCTCAGTATCACTAACCATCAGAGAGATGCAAATTGAAACCACAATGAGATACCACTTCACACCAGTCAGATTGGCCATCATAAACAAACCAACAAACAAACAAGTGCTGGTGAGGTTGTGGAGAAAAGGAAAAGCTAGTGCACTGTTGGTGGGAATGCCGACTGATGCAGCCACTGTGGAAAACAGTATGGATTTCCTCAAAAAACTAAAAGTGGAACTGACTTTTGACCTGGCAATTCCACTGCTAGTATTATTCCCTAAGAACCCTGAAACATCATTTCAAAAGAACCTATGCACCCCAATGTTCATAGCAGCACAATTTACGATAGCCAAGTGCTAGAAGCAACCCAAGTTCCCGTCAGCAAATGAGTGGATGAAGAAACTATGGTACATTTACACAATGGAATTCTATGCAGCAGAGAGAAAGCAGGAGCTCCTACCCTCTGTGACAGCATGGATGGAACTGGAGAGCATTGTGCTAACTGAAATGAGCTAGGCAGTGAAAGACAAATACTATATGATCTCACCTATAAGAGGAACCCAATCAACAAAACAATATCCCAAGCCTCTGATCTAATAAATTTACTTATACTGGTAGGTTGTCATAATCAGTTTGTCTTGAGAGCACTTTAGATCATCTTAGTAGAGGGGAATTAGGGCTACAATTTACAAAGCTTAATGCTTCCAAATGCTCTGCATTTTCTATCACATAAGTACCACCAATTTATCAGAGTTAATGCCTTTTGTATCTCATGATAAACAATGAGAAAATGCTTTTAGGAAAGAAACTTAGCAGTACAAATTATAATTCCAAACTGATACCAGCTCAGCCCAAGAGGTTACAGTCTAGAAAATATGGTAAGTCAAATGTCAATACTAAGATTTAATTATCCGATGTTCTCAAAATCACTGTTTGGTTAATGAAATAACTTCACATATAGTGAACCCACAATTTAAACAGTATTCCACTGTTGCATGTCATTTTGAACAAGATTTGGGTGAATTGTGCTTACTTCAGAAAAGTAATATGAAATAGACTAATGCTATAGAATGAATACTGGATCTCAAAAGTCATGTGTTATAAAATAAAGGACTTATAATGGCATTTGTGTAAAAGTGGAGACAATTAAGTTTTGATTCTATCCTTCAAACATATATTGGCTGGTGGTAAGCATTTTTCAAAAAGCCAGTTTTCAAAATGTGAAGGAAAATTATGCCATTTCTACTGAGGTCATTAAAAATCTTCAAGTATTATATAACACTCTCCAAGAATAGTCCTTGGAGTCTAAATGCTCAATCATCCCCTTAGTTAGCTTAATTCAACAGAAAATATCATGTTCACATGCTAAACAGAGTTGGAAAGAAGCCAAAGAAGATTATGATTAGTCAATAAAAGAAATCCTTTATGTTTATGTTGTTTTGCTCAGAATCCCATATCTGCAGCACTACAACCAATTAATTATATTCAGTTGGTGGAAAATCACATTCAGGCCACAGTTTATCTCTTTGACAAATCATTGCTCTGATTTCAGATATGGCCTTAACACAGTATAAAACTTACTATGAATAAAATGGTTATTCAAGGTAATTATACATTTCCAGGTAAAGAAATATTTTATTTTTTTATGATTTTACTATTGTTCAAGTACAGTTGTTTCCATTTTCCCACCACCATTTTCCCCCACCTCCCACCCTCAGTCCTACCCCTCTTGGCTTTGTTCATGGTTCCTTTATACATGTTGCTTGACTTGACCCTTCCCCTACTTTCCCCTGTTAACATTTTCATAGTTTTGGCTTGGATACTATATATATTTTAAATTAAGAAAATGGCTTATTTAATAGTATCTTAATACTATCTATATTTTTGACATTTAGAAATATGTGAAGAATGATGTTAAACCAATTAAGTAGTACTATCATTGTTTCTTTGTCTTTATTTTTTTATTTGGCCATAACCTAAATTAAGGAAAATGTGAGCTTTAATCAACTATTTTCTCTTGAATTTTATCCTCATTCATTCTTTATTTATTTGAGGCAGCACCATTTTGTTGCCCAATGTTATTAATTAAGCATTAAATTTAATACTACACATCAATCATCCAATGACTCCTTTCTCAGCCTCTTTTGCTTTAACTTAAAGAGGAGTCTGTAGTATATGGACTACTCAATTCCTTTATTGTATTAACTATGCCTATAATGGTCTGGGGTAAAGAATAATTTCAAAATAGTAAAAACTAAAATTCTGTTGGTTGGATGAGCAATTCTTCCTCTTGCAAAATACAGTCTGAATCTAATCAACATCTAATCAAGCACCTGTGTGAGTATAGTATGCACCAGGCACTCTGCTCAGTACCAAGCTTACAAGAGTATGTGGCCTTCTCGTTAATATCTGCACCTTCTCCAACAACCTCCCTGTCTTAGTCCATTCCATCTGTTAGAACAAAAATTCCATAGAATAGGGCGTCTATAAATGAAAAGTATTTATTTCTCACCATTCTGAAGGCTGGGAAGTCCAAGGTCAAGTTATTGGTAGATTTGGTAACTGGGGAGAGCCCTCCCTCTTCCAGGTGACAAACTGCCAATTTCTCTCTAATCACCTCCCAAAGGCCCCTACTCCTAATGCCATCACTTTAGGGATTTGAATATAAATTTTGGCACAAACATTCAGACACAACTAAAATTATCTAAATCATTGACCCAAATCATAGTCATTGACTAAATGCTAAGAATGTTTTTTAAGTGCAGGAGGATGCAGAGGTGATATGCTAGTTAACATCAAGGGCCTCCCTCACCTAAACGATAATTATATAATTACTGTTGATGTCTCACGACAGGAAGTAGCAACCTGCATGTCTAGAGCAATTACAATCGCATATTTCTTTTCCTTTCATGTCAAAGTCTCATTTCACTAGTTAAAACTTAATTAAAAAAATAACTGTTTAGTCAATGGAAATCCAAATTAACTGGAACTTTATCATTTATGTAACTATTTGAAAGAAACGCTTTGGATCTTTTTGTCTTTGTTCTAAATTAGGTTAGAAATTTTAAAGTACTACATCTTGGTGTTACAAAACCATATAAAACTAGTTGCTGGTTAATTATCCTTTTAATCAACACAAAAGAAAAAACACATATTTTGGTTGTTAGAAACTAATTTGTATAAATGTGTTGTGTAAAAATGGTTTCGATTCCATGTGTTCGGATTTAATCAGCTTCCCTTTGAACCGCTGTGGGATGAGTTAACGAACCAAATTAGCATGCACACGTTTCCCATTGCAGTTAAACAGATTTTAGTTGGCATTAATTATATGCCATATCTATTATTAGATCTACACAGATATCCGCACTTTTACCTATTTAGGGTGTCTTCCTGACTGTTACTATAAATGGAATAGCAATGCTTTTACCTAAAGCCTTCCACTAGGACACTAAATCTCACTGCCGACAGCTTGCTCCAGAACGTCGCTCCAGCCAAGTCTCCCCTCTTTCTCTTGCAAAATCAAATGGTCTGTCTTTATAGAATTACCCCCTTGATCATGCAAACATAGATTTATTTCCCCTTCATTTAAAAAGGGAAAACAGTTATCTTAACCCTGATTCCCCGGCTAGTTACTACTCCGTAGCTTTGCATGTCTTAGCTACAAAGTTTCTCAACAGAGTTGATTACTCTCGGTTATCTTTGATTTGACTTTTCCTATAGTCCCTTAAACACATTGCTTCAAACAGTTGTTATTGTGGTATTAAAACATCTCTTGTCAAGATAAAAACAAAAAAAAAAACAAAAAAACTCCACATTGCTAAGTCTAGCAGTTGATCCTCCATACCTATCTTACTTGATAAATCAGCAGTAATTAAGTCTGCGTTAAATGCTCAGGCTTCCTCTTTCCTTTTATTAACTTGTGGTCCAGAACATTACACTTTCTGTTTTGTTTTGTTTTGTTTTTTTCCTAATTTGCTACCACACTTTCTCCTCCTGTGCCAATTTGCTTAATGTGTACAGTCCTGAGTCGAGATTTCTTCTCTTCTGGAACTCACTACCTCCGTGATTCCATATAGTGATATGCTTTAATTACCCTCCATATATTAACTCCCTTTTACAGTCATCTTCTGCTAGAACTCCAGGCATGTAATGCCTTTCTTGATATTTCTACTAGCATAACTATCAGAGCTCTCAAACTTAGCTTAATTGATTTTCTACCAAACTGCTTTCCTTATAGTCTTCTTCATCCCAATTGATGGGAATTTCATCTTTTCAGTTACTGAGACCAGAATTATTACAGACATCATTGGTTAACCTCTTTTCTCTCATCTTCCCTCCTCATCTCATCTATCAGCAAATCCTATTCACTTTACTAGTCAAGATTTGGAACAGCCTAAGCACCGTGTATCAGATGAATGGATAAAAAAGCTGTGATACATTTACACAATGGAATACTACACAGCAGTAAAAAAGAAGAAGGAGGAATTCTTACCTTTTATGACAGCATGCATGGAGCTAGAGACTATTAGGCTACCTGAAATAAACCAGGCAATGAAATACAAATATCACATGATCTCACTTATAACTGGAATCTAAGGAGCAAATAAACTAATGAGCAAAATGGAATCAGAGGCACAGAAACAGGGAACACACTGACAGCTGTAAGGGGGGAGAGGGAAGCTGGGAAGTGTTAAAATAAAGATGAAGGGACTTGACAGAGAACATGTATGCATCACCCATGGGCATGAACAAGGGTGCTGGGATTGACTCTGCTAAAAGGGGGATGGGGGGAAGGGGAAATATTGATACAACTGTAATAGCATAAACAATGAAAAAGAAGAAAAAAAAAAGAATTGAAGTAATGCAAATTCAGTTTCTTTGTTTTTAAAGTTACTGCCTGTGATAGTTTATTTCAAAGCTACTTGTTTAATAAAGGAACATATAGACCAAAGGAGCTGGAGACACACAGTGCTCCTGAAGTGAGCTTAGACATTTCTGACCATTAAGGATGTATTTTCTCTCAAAACTCTGTGGCTGAGTCTGTGTGTTGGGGGCGCAGGGGGGAGGCTCACATGGTGGGAGGGAGCTTAGAAAGATGAGGAGAGGCAGCCACTGCATAACTGTTAGTTCCCCAAATTAACCTCCATATAAAATACAACATTTATTAAAGGACAAGAACAACATTTTTTAACAAAATAAAACATGTTCAAGACAACCACCTTCAATGTTAATAGCCTGGTCAAGCCACCATCACCAATCACCTAGATTACTGCAATAATTTTCTGATTGATTTCTCTGCTTCCACCCTTTCTATCCAAGTGCCTAGTTCAGTACATGGCACAGAGTGCATGTTCAGTACATTATTATTGAATAACAGAATTTATGTGCTTAGTATGTGCATTGTTAATTACATGATTAGGTGTACTAATAATTTTATGAGGTAGTTATTGCTGTGTTCCTTCTGGTGGGGGGTGCAACTGAGTCTTTGTGATTTTAAGTAATATATACAATGTCCAAAGTTACAGAAGCAACAGTAGCAAAGATTAGATTTAAACCCAGATAGCTTGAATCCAAAGCCTGTGTTCTGTTTCATTCCATGTTACTATCAGCTCATTATTGCATCTAAAATCTGTGCGGCAAAGTGGGTTGAACTCTGAAAACAAGGTTCCTGATGATGCTCATGGAGAATAATAGCCTTGTTGCTTGACAAGACTGAAAAGTGATTGTTGCTGACATGTGATGTTTAAAATGTATTTTACACTTTAATGAAATACATCAACTAATCCATTTGATGCCTTCAAGAGTGTGAGATGTGACATGTCCAATCTGATATATGCACTGGAACAGGCAAATTCAGACTGAAATGCTTGTGAGAAATGTACTGCACTGCTTTGACCCATTGGAGGCACAGTGGCAGAATGGCTCCTTTATTAGGAAATAGGGACAGCACGTATTCTGTCATTCCTGACAAGGAAATCCATGAGAAAATGTGTGCTCGTCATTTATAATTTAAACAATCTGTAATATCAGTGTTCCCTATTCATTCTCTCTGTGTTAATAATGTCTTTCAAACTGGGCAAGTGGTTCTACCTCAATACATGCTTAAGTTAATGATTATTACATTTCTAGTTTTTCAGATTTCTGCACTGATAATTTAACTCTACATTTCATGGCTGCATTGACAGATAAGTTATTTTTTGTTTCCCATCAGCAAGTAATGTGACCTGCTTGTTACTCACAAAAATATGTCATCTGAATGTTGTCAATCCCTAAGGCGGGTCTCTGTATTATATTTTATATGTTCAGGGAAATACAAAAGAAAACTCAGTATATGTTGATTTTTTATGTTCAGTTAACCCCACCTTCATTCTCTATCTAACATCAGGATCTTTCCCATGGGCCAGCAAGGGTCCAAAAAGCAACATTTCTTAATCACTGGAATCCCTCCTTTCTCTTCCCTCTGGCCTCTGCACATAACTTTTTCCCTTCTTCTCCTTCTGTAACAGGTCCACAGAGATTCACACACCACCGATCACATAATGGTCAGACACAATGTCCTAAAGCATGTCGTTCTAGAATGCCTTGCTATATGATTAGTAAATAATTATTTTTAATTGATGGTGATAGCACATAAATCATACAGTTGTTTAGAATGGCTCTCTGTAAATCGAATACAGCAACTACTTATAAATCCAGATTACTGTGTTTGGGATAAGTCCAGTTACAACTAATTAGTGTAAACTGAGGTTTCTGTTGAGATCTAGCTCTAGCTTCCAATTTGTTTATGTCTGGTTTCCCTTATGATTCATGAAAATAAAAAAGAGAAAATAACATATTGTATGCTTCCCATTTGCTGGGTCCAAGGTATATGAAGATAACCCAGAAATGTTTACTGTTTAAGGAGTCCACAGTTAATTAAACTAGTTCAACACTTTCTACTTTTTTCTCTGATATTATTTTTTCCTGTTTTTTCAGTTACAGAAATAAAATTATTATAACAATTAACTTTAATATTTCTCTTCTCTTCCATTTGCTGCCTTCTCCAGAATTGTTGAATGATAATGGAAATCATAGGTGTGATTTTTGTGTAAATCTTTTGAGATGTACTATATTCTCAGTTTTGGAGTGGTCTCCACTTGCGGTCTTGTGGCCTATTTTAGAGCATTGCAAGGAGAATCTCCTCATTAGGGCTGAAATTTACCTGGCTAAAATACTGTCTTTCCTTTTTTTTTTTAATTTTTAAGTTTAAAAAAGTTTAAATTACAGTTGACATACAATATCACATTACTTTCAGATGTACACTATAGTGATTAGACATTTATGCACCTTATGAAATACCCCGATGAGTCTAGTACTTGTCTGACACCATACATGGTTATTATAATATTATTGGGTGTGTTTTCTGTGCTTTACCTTACATCCCTGTGAATATTTTAGTAAGTGGCTATTTGTACTTCTTAATCTGTAAAGTATCTTTTATATCTTCTTCAGTTTTTTAACATGTAAGGAGTTACATGATCATTCAAATTCAAAGTTGCAAGGAGATAGCTTGTGGGAAGTTACAGAATGACTCAAATTCAAATGATGATTAGCATAGGGGCCTCTTCTGAGAGGATTAATATATTTTTAAATGGACATGGAGCCCTGGAACCTGAAATACAGACAATACAATGGAGAAGTGCTTATAATAGTAGCCCCGGAGACCTAAATTATTTGAATAAACCAGATCCAAAAACCTTGTCTGTCACCAGTGCTTTGAAATGCCTGCTTAAATGCTGTGTGTATCTTCCGGAGCAAACACCTGGATCAGTTCATCTGGGGTACTTCCCCCAACCCTACCCCACTCCCCAGTGACTCGCTCAGCACATATGGGAGCTTAATGCATGTTTCTTAGATAGAAAAAAAAGGGCACATGCATAGAGCCAGGGCTTAATTTCAAAAATGCCTATTTTTGTAGCCATGTTATTATTTTTTAAGACAGAAGGTATATTCTGCTTATTTTCTCCTGGTAGTTTTTTTTTAAATAATAAAAGTAGTTTATTTTTCTTACTTGTTTTATAGAGATGCCTTCAAGTAATTATAAGTCTTTTTACCGTCTGGTAGATGCAATAAGAGCAATAAAGAAGTTTTCGATGGCTGCTGTAAGGCTCTTGCCAGTTAAAATCCTTTCGAAAGAAAAATCCATTTACTTTGGTTACTATTATAGTTAAAAAAATATCGATCTATCCCTGCTTGCAAACTCTTTTAAACAGGTAGCTACAGAGATTTAGACAAAAATCTATAGTTCACTTTGTGCTTTCGTCCCAGGTACTTCAAAGGAAATGTTTAAAGAATAGAAAGGTTAAGTGAGGTTGCGATTGAACAACGCTACAGATCTTCTTATGACAAGGTGTGCGTCCTGGTATTTTTATTTTCAGTGTTCCGTTATTAGACTGTACGTCCGAAAGAGCACGGCCACGTCTCTTGATTGACTCTTCGTGTTGAGTTCATTTTGCACAGGATTGCTGTGACTGCTCTGCGTGGAGTATTTGTCAGGTGTGCATCATGCGCATGCTTGTCTCTGCTTAGCGTGTAGTCAAAGGTCCTTAATAAAGCACATGGGGCATCCCACAGCGCTCCAACCGCACCTCGCTGCCCTTACAGCCAAGCTCCAGCAGTACCGAGCTGCTCGGGTTTCTCCAAATGTGTGTTACACTGTCGTCCCTTTGGTCACAGCGTTCCCTCTACCTGCAATGTCTGAAACCATCGCACACCCTCCCTCCTCCCCAAACCACACGCATCCCTAAAACCGGCCCAAACCTAGTTCTTGTTTCAGTTCATAGAACCTTTTTGGCCTTTCCGTTCCTAAGTAAAATTGTTCATTTTCCTCTCAGGTCTCCCATGTATTTTATTCTAAAACTATATTATTTTATAATACTTGTCTTTTCCTGGTAAGTACTCATAGATTAAGTGTTACTCACATCCAAGATCCCAACGTTTAGGACATAATACAGTTTCAAGATATTTTTCTTGAATGACGATACTAATAGGTGATTGAATGAGTGTAGAAATGGGTAAGGTCACGGTACCTGAAAAAAATGGTAATGAAGCTATCTATAGTTACCTGGCTATGGTTGATGTCATCAAATGATTTGAGATTTTTATGGTGAACATGCCCTTGAACATGTATTCCTGGCTATCCAAATCTCAATCAGCCCTCCACTTGTCCTTCTGTCACTAACACTGTATGGATACCTAGTCACAAAGTGAAGGCAAGTTCCACGGAGGTTGTTTGAAGGACCTGAAGTATAGAAACGATGGGCTGAGTTTTAAGGATACTCCCTCAGAGCAAGTCAGGGAGGAGTCACTTGTCACTTGATATTTCATATCAAAGACATTCTTTAAATCAGAATACATAGATAATGCATTTAGCTTCTCAAGTCATCTTGGATTTGAGATGTGTTTTAAAACATTTCAATTTTGTGGCATAGGCATTATTCAGAGCATACCAGTAGTCTCTCTCTTAAAAATGTGTGCCAAGGAAGCAAAAATATATCCTTAATACATCTATTTGTCAGCTCTTAAAGGACTGTGTTTTAAGTGCCGGGATTATGACATGCACCTGTGGTCGCTCTTCCTCACGCAGTTCTTGGCACACAGTAGGTCCTTAGGAAATGATGAACCACGATGACTCGATTAAGTGCTTTGAAATTGGTAAGAATAGCCTTTAGATTCCCTGAACTAAGATACTTTATTATCATCAGGAAGTGGCTTTGTTTTTGTTGCTGTTGTTGTTTGTTTATGTTTTTTAATCAACTCCCACATGGTCCAATTAAGTTCTTTTGGACAATGGGATCAGTTTATACACCAGAGAACTATTGTGTTAGCATTAGTTCTCAATTTTGGAGTTGTTACATTGCGGTTTATTTTGACCTGTTGGGAAAATTCAAAAAAATATGTTATTAATAATAATTGAGATACCTACTTCTGTACATTATTTATTTGCTTTAATTAAATTAGAAAGTACTTTGTATTTTTTCTAAAAATAACCTTAGTCCCACTCTCTTGTATTCCAGCATGTTTTCTTGAGAGAAAATAGTGTAGAGTTAAAATTGTTTGGTATTATCTTGCACAAAACCCCAGGATACCCATGACCAAAAGTCTGATGATCACTGGGTTGGAGGATTAGGCTACATAGTAAAAATTCATAGATTTTAAACCTACTGCCATAGTCCATTTAGGCTGCTGTGACAGAATGCCACAGATTGGGTAGTTTATAAACACTAGAAATTGATTTCTCACCCTGTGGAGGCTGGATGTCCAAGATCAAGGTGCCAGCATGTGACTTTCTGGTGGGAGTTCTCTGTCTGGTTCATAGCTGGCACCTTCTCACTGTGTCCTCACATAATAGAAGGGGCAATGGCCCCCTCTGGAACCTCTTTAAAAAGAGCTTAAATCCCATTTAGGAGGAGTCTGTCCTCCTGACCTAATCAACTCCCAAAGGAGCCAACTCCCAACACCAGAATCTTCGAATTTGGAGGGAGAACATTCAGACCACGGCACCTATGAAGGCCAGGGAACTCCTTGTTTGCATCCACAGGTGTTAACTGTAGGTCTCTCAGTTATCTTCCCAAGTTAAGACTTGGTCACTGAGATAGAAATGTATAAATGGCTTTGCCATAAATGCATAAACACAATTAAAAGAAACTCCAGTACTATGTCAGATAACATTATATTTAGAACCAAAGAAAAACAAATTGCTTTATCACAACTAAGGAGTTCCCAATTCTATTAAATATATTAAGGTATTTAGTCATTTTAAGGTGAACTCTAAGTAAGAATTGAGATTTTTTTGGTTTCTTTGTTTTTGAGTGCCTGTGTTGCTACATCGCAGAAGAGCATATGATTTAAGCACTGATTGAAGGCGGTCTTTTATTCCAGCTCTGTGACATGGTCAAATCTGGGAGTCTTATTGCAAGGTGTATTTACCAGCAGTATACACTTTACATAATTTTAATTAAATGGCTGTACATAATCTGAAGTTTTTAAATGTCAGCCTTTTCATCATGATTTAAAACACTTTACATTTATTATTGCAAACATGTCCTTCATTACTTTGCCTGGGAAGTTATAGACTTCCTTCTCAAAATATCTGTAAATGTTGACTGTAGTCTCATTTGTCTGAAATGCTTGAAGGTGAGATAGAGTTTAACTCACAAGGTCTTTTCTAGCTGCGTAATTCTATATTCCGCAACCTTTGAAAGCCCGTTGCCAAGGTAATGAGATTCCCAAGAGGCTTCTTAACATTAAGAATCAGCAAAACTGCAAGTTTTACAGATCACTTTCTTTTAACCTACACAGTTTCTGTGTGAAGTATTTGAATTACAGTGTCAACCATTGTCAAGCCAGAGATTGATCAATGGGAATTTCTGTGTCACTTTAAGGCCAGATGTTAGTCTTTGCCTGGAAATCTGATTGAATTTAAAATTAGAGTTTATTACTTTAGGCGTCAAGGATCAAAGTTACTTGATCACTACAAAAAATAAAAATAAAAAAAAGGATGTTGAAAGAGTCCTGTTGTACAAATTTCAGCCATTGCCATTTAAACCTACATTTCTACTTTTGTGCTCAACTCACTGCAGGAGAGCCTTCTGGAGTGTAATGCTTATATTTCCTCTAATCTCCCATCCCCATGTATTTTAGCACCTCTTCCCCAGCTTCTGATTTCTTTGCCTCCACAGCAGGGAAGAAAAAGAGCAGAACCAGGTGCTATCCCATGGGCACCCAACCTCTGACTCTGCAGATGGATACGCACTTTGTTCCTTCCAAATTTAGTTGTGAATGGTGCATAATATTTAGCTGATCCCCCAAAGAAGGAACATTTGTTAAAGGAATCCTAACCTTATTTTATGTTCTACAAAAGAGAATATTGCAAGAAAATGAAATCAAGTATTATGAGGCTAAAGATTTCGATGGCAAATTATATTGTCGTCAAGCAAGGCCACTGCAGGTACTAAACACTGGGCATGTGTGGGCGGAGCCTGAGGAAATGAACGAGGGTTATACAGTTTCCCTGACTGGCGGTACCGGGAAGCTCTCCTCGCCTTCAGGAATGAGAACATCCCTCTCAGAGGATAGCTGTCTGCAAAGAGCAGCCTGAAATGAGCGTGGCTTTTGGTAAAGGGCCGCATCCAACCTGTGGTGACCAGGCAGAGAAGAAACTGGGGAAAAATGCCCTTACTGTACTTTTCTCCTGACCTCCTGCTTCACACACGGGAAGTCTGGTAGCATAAGAGCCCAGTGTGGGCCCATGTGGGTCAGCGTCTACTCCCATGCTTGGGGAAAGGGAGAAAAGCAGGCAGAGAAGTGTGCAGAATCATTCTTGTGGGGTTCATAGAAAATATCCACCACTCAAATCCTACAAGAATAATACAGCTCTAACATTTAAATTATTCAGGAGATGTAACTGTGTCATTCCATGTTTTTTAATCTATGTAGTTCTATATAACTGCATGAATTTTTTATGGTTTATATTGTTTGCTAATAGGACCACATACTTTTGTGTGCTAATTCTTTATTGCTTTCCTTCTTTTTTTGTATATTCCACAACTATTATCGACTATTAGGCTCTGAGAGAGCACGTAGTACTTAAGAACTCATATTCTGGAACCATATCACCTGGGTGCAAATCCAGTGTTGCCACTTAAAATTTGTGTGGCTTTAGACAAGTTATCTCCTTGGGTCATCATAGGGTCATGTCAGGATTTAATGCAATAAGAGCTTAGAACATTCCCTGATGTATAAATGATACATAAATATTTGTTATCACCATGTGTGTAGACATTTGAAATACAAAGATCAATAAAAGCTAATAGGGAGATACAGATGAGTAATTAATAATTATAGTAAAATATATGGACCAGTATAAGTATGCCCTAAGGTTTATAGAAGCCCAAAAAACAGAGGAAGTAACTGCTTGCAAGCTTAAGGCAAACATTAAGCTTTTATGGAAGAGGTATAGGCTGACCTTGGGAGATGCATAAGACTTTCCTCAGATTTTCCATCATGGGAGAATGCCTTCTTTCGAGGCAGAGAACATGTCATGCCTAAGGGTATGTAGGTGTAAAAGGGAACAGCGAGTATTTCAACATGCCTGACACTTAGGTAGCTTGTAGCAAAAATGGTGGGAGACGGGACTTGAGAGACAAGAAAAGAATTTGAAGAGATCTGAGTTTTTAAACCACTCTGTAGCTGAGCCATACAGAGGCGGAATTAGTGTGTTGAAGTTTTCAAGACAAAACTCACTTAAAAATTAATGTTGCTATCTTTTCTCTTCCAATACTGGAATCTTCTTTCTTTTAATTATCCCAGTACCCGGCTCCCTGTATTCTCTCTATCATTTCTTTTGAGCATCATGGAATAGTGGAGCAGAGCGTGGTCACTGGAGTCAGGCAGATGTTGAGTAGAATCTCATTTGAGGTATTTCTACATATATGACATTGGTCAGCCTTGCCCAACCTAATTTTTCCATCTATTAAACTAGAAAAATAGTGCCTTGCTCTCAGTGTTCCAATAAGAACTACATGAGTTAAAATGGTAATAAAAGTAGCAAACTTCCTTCAAATAGTCACTCAGTAATGACAGCGAATATTCTTATGTTCCTGGAAATCACATCTATGCTTATAAGCTTTAGATAACCCACTCCCTTACCTTACTTACTATGTAGTTTTGTGCCCATGATGTTACTTGCCTTATCTTTGATTCCCTAGAAAGCAGGCACTGAGGTAAAGCGCCTAATACTTTATGGCAGGAAGGAAGAAATGCAATTCTAAAATAGTAAAATGAGTTGAGAGAGAGAGAGAGCGAGAAAGAGAGAGAGAGAGAGAGGAAGAAAGAGAGGAAGAAAGAGAGAGAGAGAGAGATAACAAAGACATAGGAGAATCAAATATAGGGTGTCATGTTACTGAGTGGCCACAGCCTTGCCAAAAACACAACTGTGTATTGGGTGATGTGGGTCTCATGGACCAGCTGTACTTTTGGAGCCATCTGTTTTTTTGAGGGGGAGGGTTAACAATTTATCTACTGGTTTCCTTCCCATCTCCTGCTTGGTGGTGGTCAAAGTTCATCCCTCAGGCATTTAACTCTCAATTGTACAGCAGCTCCTTAGGAAAGCTGCTGAGGAAGATCATGCTTCTGGCAATTCTGTGGGGTCAAATATGGCTGCTGGAGCTTCTATAGTTTTTGCCACAATGGACAAGACAAAGATGACTATACCAATGGTCACTCCATGCCCCAAACTAGCAGGGGCTGGGGACAACTTGTAGTGTTAGGAGTGGAGCCAAAAGATGTGGTCCTGGTTGTCACTTGTACAACATTTCATTCACTAGATGTCAGTTACTAATGCTGACCAATAATCAAAGAGAGGAGAATTTAACTCCACCCCTGGATAGGAGGAACAGTAAAGAATTTGCAGACATGTTTTAAAACCACCACAGAACCATCTGGGAGCAAGATACAAACATCATGCTTCATCACTCCCAAATACTTTTTTGAATTTCACCAAAATAAAGGCTCTCACATAACAACCACCTAAATTAGAAAATCAATATTGATACAACACTACCAAATAATTCACAGATCCCATTCAAATTTCTCTATCCAAATATGTCTCTTTTCCCTTCCTTGTCAGGATGCAACCCACGTAAGTTCATTTCATTTACTTGTCATGTCACTTTTATTTCCTTCAATTTGGATGGGTTTCTCGGTTCTCCTGTCTGTCACGGCCATGACAGCTTTACACGTACAAGCCTTTCATCCGTGGTGTGCAGCCGCCCAGCTAACCCTAGTCAAGCCATGGTGTGAGGGAAGGCAGAGAAGGAAAAGGGCTTCATATCTTTTCTTACACTGCTCTTCTTCTTCCCACTGGGGTTACCTTTTCTTCCTTACTCTCCCCCAGTTCACTCAGATACATAACTCAAAGATATCTCAAAAGTCACCAATTCTGTGAGACCTTTACTTAGTTGGTACCTTCTACATCTAAGAGGTCTTTGCTCTGTATGGCTTCTTTGTGCTTTCATTTAAAGATGGAGGCTGCATCTTATTTGTTTTTATATTCTTAGTGCTTAGTATTGTTTTTGATACATTGTAAAAACTAAATAAATGCTTTATAAATTGATAATTATTGAATGAAAATTCTTCCACAGGAGCTTGGTACAGAAGACTTTGGAATCAGACAGACCTAAACTATGCCATTCACAACTTGTGTGAAATTGGGCACATTAGTGTCTTAATCTCTTTGGGCTGTTGTCACAGAAATACCATAGACTATGTGGCTTATAACCAGCGACCATTGCAGTCGGAGACTAGAGAGTCCAAGATCATGGCACAGAATGATTCAGTGTCTGGAGAGAGTTCATTTCCTAGTTCACAGACAGCTGTCTTCTCCCTGTGTCCTCACACTACAGAAGAGACAAGTGGACTTAAGTCCTGTTTTACAAGGGCATTAATCCCATTCATGAGGGCTCTGCCCTCATTACCTAATAACCTCCCGAAGTGTCACCTCCAAATACTATAGCGTTCCCATTGGGGATTAGGCCTCACTATACGAATCGGGGAAGTATATGAATTGAGGGACAGACACAACTATTCAGTCTATAATATTACTTAACTTCTCTATTAGCTTCTCTTAACTTCTCCTCTGTAAATGTAGATGACAATAGTTCCTTCATAGGCTAAATGACAATTAAATTACATAGTAAATGTTGTAAAATGTTTTTATAGTACCAGGGCAGTTTCAATGCTCAATAAGTGATAGTTGTCATTCTTCATAATTGTTCTTTGTACACTTCTCTAGCATAGCGCTCATCTGTTGCACGTGAGTTATTTGTTCAGATGCTAGGCTTACCTCCTGAATAGAAACAAAAGAGTCAAAGGCAGTTTTATACCATAGGTATATGTTTATTTTACTGACTGCATATTGTTGCTTTTCTGTCTGAGAGAGTATTGCAGCTTCAAAATTATACCTTTATTTGCAATTATTTCTTTTATTTTAAAGAATGGTGAAAGAGCAAAGTTAAAAAATATGGTTTTTAAATGATAAACACTCTCAATCCTAATCCAGCAATGATGGGAAGCATTTAAAAATAATATACAGACCCTTAAGAGTAAGAATAGAAAATCTCAGTTGTTATGATGCTGTAGGGTATTCCTAAAATAAATAAGTACAAATGAACATATAAAGTTATAAATGGGATTGAGAGGTAAACTGAGAATTTCATAAATCAGTGCCTCCAAAATAAAGACATTTTCAGGTGAAGAAGAATCCATTCTTTCATTCTTTTAAGAGGAGAAGCAATTTCAATCAGTAATAAAATTTTGGAGTCTAGCAGCAATATCATTCCACCATCACCTAGCACTTTAATCCCAAAATAACCTGCTCAACACCCTTCCCACAGCACATATCACCTTCTAAAACAAGATGTTTTTTGTTGTTGTTTGTTATTTGTAAACTTATGGCATTCACACTACCAAAGAACAGAAACCATTGTTAATTCATTGATTTATCCCACATACCTAGAACATAATCTGACACATCCTAGGTGTTCAAATAAATAGTTGCTGAATAACTTAAATGACTGAATGATGCTTTAAACTAAGTGAACTTGATTCAACTAGAAAGAGATATGTTAAAATTCATATTTCAATAGGAAAGTATTTTTACAGGAGATAGAAATGGTAGTCATATATGTACCTCAAAATTATACCAGATTCAGCCAGCTTTTTTTTTCTTTTTTTAGCAAGTTCTAACACCCAAGGATCCAAATTCCTTGTTATTAAACCTAACTTGAAGACTAGTGAAAGTTAGAGAATCACTAATCTTGTCCCTTCATATTAAACCTGGGTAAGACCAGGACAAACACGAAAAGGACAGACCAATATCACTGCAACATAGATAAAAATAAAACACTGGTAGCTTTGATGACCTCAGTTTTCCCAAAATGAGAGAAATACACTAATTATTCCCTACAGATCAGTTCATCAGATCAGGTTCAAAAAAGTAGCAAAGGAAAAAAATAACATTGGATAACATTTTATATTTTGCTCTGAAATACCTCAACTATAGAGAGTATTCATATACTAACTAAACTGGATGTATGGCTCTCAAATTCCCCAAACCCTTGGGAACTGACTTTAATCTATTTTTACAGAAATTGAAAAAGAAAGCTGTGGCGACCCTGGTACACCTTTATATGGAATTAGAGAAGGCGATGGATTTTCTAATCGTGATGTTTTAAGGTTCGAATGCCAGTTTGGGTTTGAATTAATTGGAGAGAAATCCATTGTTTGTCAAGAGAATAACCAATGGTCTGCAAACATACCCATCTGTATCTGTGAGTACCAAATGCTTTGCTTCCCGATAGCATATGTTACCCTGTCCTTGCATATAATTGCTTTTGTAATTAATTGCAAAGAGCTGGAACCGTGTAATTATTTTTGAATGAGTAGCACTTTGTGATACTATCTTTAACAAGTGTGCTTATGCCAAAGTATAAATTTTATTACAGATTTAAATAAAGTTAACATAGTTAATTTGTTAATTGCAAAGTATATATTACATGTGTTCTTGTAACACTTTATTGGTGGCATTTTATACTTTATAGATAGCATACTTCTTATGGAAATTATACATCTGAGCTAATTCTAATAGACTCATTTATTTCAACAAGATAGTATATGCTTATGTGCAATCAAAAACACTTAAAATATTTAAAACATATTCTATATATGATGCTTTAACTTAGTTTTGCTTGTAGTGGCTCACACTAATGCATGCTCAAATGCCATTTATTTATATTGCTCAGAATAAAATTCATCAGTGTTTATGAAATAATTATATTTGGATTAAAAATGTTTTTCTTCAGATACATTGAAACATTTTATTTTAACTGCAACAGAATATAATTTATATTATATACTAAGGCACATTTAGGTTCAATTAAGTAGTACTTTCATTACCAACAAATACAACTTGCCAGGTATGATTGCAATTTGAATTTTCATTTTGAATATTCACAAATGAAAACAGATAAGCCAAAAATCATGAAAGTAAAACTAATTTTCTGATTTTTAAATATGAGAATTTCCATCTGTATCCAACTTACAATCCTAACACTTTTCATTTGTGAAATCTTATATTTCCTGCAAAGACATTAGCACAAACCTCACTTCGATATTTTCCTGGTTTTAAAAAATAACAGTGCTTTTCAAGACCAGCATTTTATCTGAATTATAATATATGCTGCAAAATACATTTTCCACTATTAAAAATGTATTATGCCGGTCGTGGGTGGAGACTTCGACGTGGCAGTTTACTTGTTTTTCCACTGTGAGCCGCCCGTCATGGCAGTTATGAAAGTTAAGTCATCTCCTTATCTGTGTGATTAACTATCAGAGCACCATGACCATTGTAGGAATGAAACTCGCCAAGTCACTGCTCTTATCCTCATTCCTGTCAATAGTCACATAATAGATTTCATCTTCAATTATTTCATGAGCATTATTGCTTTCTATGAAATCTCTAAATGTTTCTCTAATATTATTTTAAGCACAGGAACAAAAAGTTTGTACAGTAATGCAAACTAAGTGTCTAAATAAAATGCTGCTATTGCTCCAGTTATACTTTTGTACATATTTAAGCATATAGTCATCCAAAACATTAGTTGCTTTTTCTAATACAGAAAAATGGTAATTTTTATTTTGTCTTATATGATGATTTAAATTTTAATATTATTTTTTCAAACTGTAACTCATTAAGTATAGCATTGGCAAAATAAGGTACAATATGATTTTCTAACATTTATTGTAATTTATAATCTTATTTTTAACAGTTCCTTGCCTTTCTAACTTCACTGCACCAATGGGAACAGTCCTTTCTCCTGACTATCCAGAAGGGTATGGAAATAATTTAAACTGCATCTGGACAATAATCTCTGATCCTGGGAGTCGCATACATCTTTCTTTTAATGACTTTGATCTGGAATCTCAGTTTGACTTCCTTGCTGTTAAAGATGGTGACTCTCCAGACTCCCCGATTCTGGGAACTTTCACTGGAGCTGAGGTGCCCTCCCATCTGACAAGTAATAGTCATATACTACGGTTGGAATTTCAAGCTGACCACTCAATGTCAGGACGCGGCTTTAACATCACTTACAACAGTAAGTGTATTTTTCCCACTTAACATGTTTCTACAAAGTAGAACTAGAAAGGAATTCTGGAAAGTAGCTCTCCATACAGAAGGAAACTTGAACAAGTAATACACATGAGTGTGCCAGGGGTTTCACTTGGTCCTTGATTTGCAACCACATTTTACTCCCTGTTGCTCATTTCTCTTTGTTTGTGAGAGGCCTGATATTAAGCATGCATATTTCAAACATCATTATTACATCAGTCAATATATTAGCTTATTTTATTAAATATTGTAAGCATAACCTGGAACCTACTATATATTACATGCCTTGCTCTGTCTATGCAAAGATAAAAGGGAGATAGAATTTTCCTTCAAGATATTCATACACCAAGAGGAGATTGTAACAAATAATAATAGCACAGAGTTATAATTCCAAAGACAAATCCATAAGGCCAAGGAAGTATCACAAGGAAGGAAATTATTAATTTAGGGATAGTAGACCATAGACCTGATTTAGCAAAGCTACCGAGAGGGGAGAATACCTTAGCAATTAAGAAGAGCAGCTCTAAAGCCAAACTATGCAGCTTCAGGTTCTGGCTTTGCTACATTTTTTAAGGTTTAATAACATAGCATCAGTGTCCTCATCAGTAAAACCATACTGGGTTTCTGTAAGGAGTAAAATAGGTGATGCATGTAAATAAGTTAGCATAGAGTATATGGTACCTAATAAATGCTCAGAAAACATCAGCTGTCATTGCTTAGTTGCCTTTTGGACTACGATTACCTTGACATTTGATAGTATATTATTGTGTTTGTTATATTGCTCTAGATTTGAGATGTCTTCGATGTTACTTAGCTATGGTCTATCACTCATATTCTTGTATTTCAAAAGAATGAATATGATTTTTTTCTGAAGAAAAATGGCATCAATATTACCAAAAGATAATTTATATAAAGAAAAAAAAACAATCTTAGTAAGTTAATATTCTTAAAAATAATGCTTCTGCTTCTAAAGGTTTTACCTGAAGCCATAGATTACTAGTGATTTTTATTGTTTTTCCTTGAAACTTCCACAATGTTGGATATTGACCAACTTGACAAGTTAATATTTGTGTCATATAACAATAGGATTTAGTTTTCTACTCTTTAAAAAAGAATTGCACCCCTCCCACATCTCTGTCTGTTCAATGCTGAGCTTTAGCAATTAGTAATAAAACACAGTTATTGTCTTTTCAAAATGTCACTAATGGTGAATACTGTCACCAATGTGTCAACATGTAATTGCACATCATTAAAGCTAAATTGTCTGTGACATGTCATAGAGACTTGCTGTTGAAAATGGTTGCTTTATCTGAAAGTTCTTTTTGAAACATTATATATATATATATATGTATATATATAAAGATATATACATGTAGGCATATATATCTATTTACACTATTTATTTTGTCTTAAATGCATATTTTTGACTTCAATGTTTTGGTACCATTGGGTATTATAGAAATATGCCTCCTGTTCCTTGTTTCATTGATGTAGTAATTACTTAAGCTTAGTTCATCATATGTAAATTCCTATATTTAATGTTTACGAGTGAAATTTTTATTTTTTCTTTTTTTTTGTTGAAAAAATCTATCATGAATTTTGTATAGGAGCAACTAGGCTTAATCAAAGTTGGGTTTAAAATCACAGCAGAAAACAATGGTTAGCTATGTATACCTAAAAATGTATTTTATATATTTTAGAATTCATTTTAATATATTTTTTACTGCTTAACTTAAAAATATATAGACCCTGACTGTAAATCAACATCAAATCCTTATAAAATAAAAAATTAAAGTTAGGAAGAGAAAAAAAGAGAACTGATAACACGATTATATAATTTATGAACCATATCAAAGTGAGGATTGAGAATATTTAAAATACTTGCATGTACTTATTCAGTATGAATATAATAACATTAAATTGTAAATCTCTAATAAAATGGTTTACAAATTTATACTTTGCTGTTTTAAATATTCTTCCATTTATACTATACTAATTAAAATTTTTAAATGTATATTGAGTCATTTAGATAAATAAGGAAAAATTGTAGAGCTCACGAAGTCTATAATCTCTGAAAAATTCAAAAAAGTGCATCACCATTCCCCTCCTGCTGTCTCCGGGACTGTGCTAAAACACACACCGTGGGAGACAAAGGTGAAGTGCAACACGGACTCTGAACTCGAGAACTCATGTTCTCATGAGAAGCATGAGACAAATAGCCCAAGGTACAACATGTTGTTGAGAAAAAATGAAAAGCCAGACCAGGTGATACATCTCAATCCATCTCTATGCTCTGAGGCAAGCTATTGAACTTTTTTCTGTATCTCACAAAGTGGTGATGCTTTGCTCACCAGGCTGTTCTAAATGTTAAATCAGATAATAGCATTCCTAAAGCTTCTATCATGGTGCCTACAACGCAGTAATTGCAAAAGAGCTATCTCTCTTGCCTTTTCCTAGCTGGCAGAAAGTGGGTGACATATGGAAAATTATAAAGAAATAGTGAGACCTTCATGCTGGTTGGAAACACTTTACTTTAATTCCAGAAATGAGACTATTTCTTCCTTCCAAACTGTGAATCATAAGACAAGTTTGCAATGGTATAGGTTAACCTGCTCTGTATTCTCGTGTTAATTGGAGTTCTGACTGGCTTTTACTGGAAACGTTTGCATAGACTAAGTCTAATACTGTCCAGAAATAAGAGGAAACAGTTCTATTTAGAAGTTTTGTAAAATTAACATTTTAAAACAATCACACCTATTACACATCCTGGTGAATAAGCATGGGCAGAAGACAGCCTCCTATTTTTTCTTCAAATAAAGGCATTTCTAGAAATAAACGTAGTTTTTTAAAAAAAAAATCCTGTTCCCTCAAATACACAAGTGCTTCTCTCACACTATTTGCATGTTTTTGCTTTCTCTCCTCAAGCGTTTGGACACAACGAGTGTCCTGACCCTGGCACGCCAATCAATGCACGGCGGTTTGGGGACAACTTCCAATTAGGAAGCTCAATTTCAGTTATTTGTGAAGAAGGATTTATTAAAACCCAGGGAACAGAAACAATTACATGTATTCTTATGGACGGAAAAGTGATGTGGAGTGGGCCAATTCCAAAATGCGGAGGTAAGCAAGAAGGCCAGTGAAAACCTAACACCATCATCTTTACACACTGGAAACTGTAACAGGAAATGCACTGTTCTACCAGAACTGCTGTGGTCTTTTTCTTGAAATACTAGTTTTATACATTAGACATATGCAGTTTAAAAAATTGCACTTTTAATTTTCCACATTTAAATAATTTTAGAAACTGTTTAGAAGTTTTCTTTAAAAAGAGCTCTTATGAAAAAACTATACATTAATATTGATACTCTGGTAAATATTGGTAAATTAATAATATAGTAAATATTGATTGCATGTTCACATTCACTTTAGTATACCTTCTCGTGATAGTTTATTGTGCTTTATAGTTTCTGTTCATATTTTTTTGGTATTTTAACTGTGAGTGGTATAAACTTACTTAATTATAAAAAATGTGTTAACTGTTATTAATTACAATAAGTAAATTGTGCTAAAGTAACCATTATTTAAAATGTATATTTTTAT
This sequence comes from Micronycteris hirsuta, assembly GCA_004026765.1. Lineage (NCBI taxonomy): Eukaryota > Metazoa > Chordata > Mammalia > Chiroptera > Phyllostomidae > Micronycteris > Micronycteris hirsuta. The sequence continues at coordinate 142,384 of PVJI01000699.1, read as the reverse complement.
AGGCACAGTTTGCTGTGTTTTTAAAAGTTTGATTGCCCTAATAAATGTGGTCAAGAAAATTCAGGACAGTATATGCATAAATATGTAATATGCATATATACTCATTGGAAGTATATGCCTTTGAATATATGCACACAAATAAAATTATAAGTTATATTGGTGAGAAGGAAAGATGATCATAGTTAAAAATAAAATACAACAGATATACAGCATATCAGTTTACAGTCTATAGGGGTGTGGGTGTGGCTTGGTTTAGAATTATCACAGTGGGAATTAACATTCTGAATTCCACTGTTTTCCTTCCAGTCTAGTGCCTAAAGTTACAAATCTATTTTATTAAGATATTGAAGAACTTTTACTAAGAAATTGATGAACAACAGCCAAGAAACACCCTTTAATGAATTACCCTGTAATGATTAGGTGATGATTTTTTAATGGTTTCTTCTTTTTCTTGCTTTCCCAATTTCTATTCTTACCTGTGCCCACACTAAAAATGGAACATTTGTTTTCTCAATTTCTAGCTGATAAATTGAGAACATTTAATATATACTTTTCAGAAGTACAACAGATTTAATTGAGTAATACAGCCATTATCTGTAGATGCTGAATTTCATTGAATGAACGTATTCATAACGTTTCGTGATGAAGTAACCCAGACCATGCAATTGATGTTTTCCTGTTAGCCCCTTCAATTACCTCTCTCCATTTCTAATTCCTTTCCCATTTGTAATATCAGGGGTGCCAAACAAGATGACTTCACTGTTCTTTTCCAAATGTCAAATGTTCTAGGTATTACCCTGGTCATGGTTATGACTGCTATTATGTTTTAAAAATGTAATGAATTTGCACAGTAAAAAGGGAAAAATGGAAAATGATATTTAATTCTTTCCTACATACTTTGCCCCTGAGCTCATTCACTTTTTCCTCACAGTTCCTGGCCCAGAGCTGGGGAATAAGTCAGAAAAGCGTATGTTAGTATTGAAGGGAAAGTAGGAGATGGGAGAAAAGTGTTTCAGACATAAACAGTAGCACTGGTTTTGTGTGACGAGAGTGAGGACAGCAGTCTGATGAATAACCAGTGGAGTCTGGAGCACAACATGCTTTCACAGTGCTAAGCAAATTCAAAATTTTCCTGTAGCCAGCAGGAAGTGACATAATCTGGGTCACTCTGTCCTCTGCACTGGGAGTTGTGTGCAGTCCAGATGGACAGACACGGAGGCCACCTCCAGGGAATTGTGAGATCTTGTTGGATCCTCACTTGCCTAACTTGAGTCTTGCTTTAGGAGCTGCTTGGGGTCTAGCTGCATGGAGAGGTAAAAATAATGAGGTCAGTATCAACAAATCATCTTATGAATTGCTGCTCAATGTGAAAGAGCAATTTGTGATATTTTTCACTGTGAAAAATCAATGGCATAGAACTTTTAAAAATGAATAAAACGAAATATTTGGAACTCTCATTTGGCACAGGCCAACAGGCCTCTGTACCCCAAGAGAACTTTATGAAAGTCTCCAAAGGAGAACAAAGGAGAAGAATATATATATGTATGTATGTATGTATGTATATATATATATATATATATATATATATATATATATATATATTTTTTTTTTACTGTATGCATGAGTGAAGCTATGTGCAGATGGCTCACCCACCAAGGTCTAGATCCAACACCAAGGTGGGGACATCCCTATGGATAAGATTGGAGCCAGAAAAGGCAGAATCGTAGTGGGATGGATGCAGTCTTACATGGCTCTGGCCTGGTTACCTGCCATGTACCAGGCCATGTTTTGAGCCAATTTCCACCCAATAAAGTAGACTACTGTCAACTCCTATATAATTAAGGGGATTTCATTTCTTCAATTCTAATACAGTTTTGTAAATATTTCCTTTAGTTTTGCCTCAATTCTACTTAGGTACAAAACACAAAAACTTGAGACTAGCTGAGGAAAACTCTTTTTTCCCTAAGTTTTCTTTTCTTTTTCTTTTCATTACTACCCCCTGCCCACCCTTCACCATTCTTCAAGTGGCCACACAGCCACCCTCACTTCTACAAAGAACTTTCTGGGAGCCCTCTCTGCCTATCTTCTCGGTTCTTCAGGGTCCATATTTTAACAGAAATGTTTTGCTTATTACTTATTATAGTCTATTTTAGATCACTATCACTGCCTCTAATAAAATGCTTACTCTTTCAGCTGAAACTTTTTTATTATCATATTGAATATTTTATGTAGATGAAATACATACATGTTTATATGTTCTGAGTAATGCAAATAAATTTCTATTTGAATTTTATTATTATTAGACAAAAACACTCCAAAATCAAATGCATCATTAATAGTTACTTATGTGTATGGGTTGCTGTTATGTGCTAAAATTAGAAAGAAGGAAGTTATTTCTTTTAATCAGAATTTATAGAGCAAGGGAAGTCTGTATAAAATGTTTTCATGAGAAAATCCAGGGCTTCCACCCACTTAAAGATTGCCCCCTCCCTCCAGTTCCTCTCTACCTCAATTGTCTAGAAGTTTAGACGTATTGCCAAATTAGTGACTCACCTTTGTCAACCAGTCTTTAAGTCTAAAGCTATGGTATATCTTTCAGAAAAGTGAAAGGAAACTTTATTTGCCTCAGTCCTTGAATAAGAATTGCTCACAAAAGGGAAGAATGAGATTATAATATGTTGTGGTGTTAGGAGCCCACCGTAGACTCATTTCAGACAGCTTAAATGCAATTGAAAAGAGCTGGGTTATATAATTTATTCACTAACCTGAAGTTCAGCATTGACATGTAACTAAGGATAGATTGAGGCTGCCTTTGTGAAAATTTGAATCTATTTCTTCAGAATGGGTCGATCAGATTTCCTCATGAGGAAGAAAGATTTGATGCTTCTTAAAGCCTGATTATATTTCAGTTTTGCTAATGGAAAAGGAAATACATGAATCACTATATTCAGCATTGACATCATTTACTTTGCATTCGTTGGTCATCCTAACTCAGTTTAGTGACAATCAGTGACTCCTCCCGTGCTGGGGCTGTGGCCTAAATAAAACTGGCTTTCTTTATGTTCAGTCTCTGCATGGTGTCTCCTTCAAAGGCACATCATAAAGCCATAAAGAGTGGTGTAGATGGTTATCATAGATCCTCCTGCCATAGGGCTTCTCATGATGTACCTCCTGGAACATTTCCTAAAAATCTTCTCTCTCCACCAAAGTGTCTCACTCATAGCAGCTGTATAAACACTCTCTCTTCTTGCCTGGTGGTTCCTTCATGACCCTCCTGCCCTTGCATTCATTAATTTTTCTGTTCCACACAGCTCATGTGCCCTGTTGGGCACCTGTGAGCCTCCTCACTGCATTCAGCCCTTCGGAAAGTGAGGTTTTCTTATGAGAATCTTCTCCCTTGGACTTCCTTCTTTCCACACGTTTCTCTTTTTACCTGTGTATGTGTGTGTGCCTGTATCTCCTGAAATGTGAATAAAATGGTGCTTTCACTTTGCTCTTTTTGTCAAGGGAGTACAGGGCAACTAGATTTCATGTACTGCACTGAGCGATGTAAACTGGAACCACCCCTGACCCTCAAATCCTGGAATCTTTTTCTCACTGAAAAAAATCCAAGAGGCCTTCTAGTCATGGGAAGTTTCCTTGTGACCAACACTGCTATACAGAAGACAAATTTTGTAGGTGAAACACGTGACTCATTCTGAGTGGTTTCCTTACTGGGCTTTGGGAAACACTATTTTCTGTCAGCTGTATTTTGCCTGGCCAAGGGCCAATCCTAAGGGCTGTGGCACACCTGCCTTATCATCCAACCTCAAATGGTCATTGTTAGGCCTTGTTTGTTCATTGTCTTTTTTTTTTTTTTACCATTTTTAGATTAAAATCTATTTTTGTTTAAGGCCTTATTTCTTAAATATAGCCATGGCTAAATCATTGTTCTCAACTCTAAATTGCTTCATCAGATTGATGGTACCTTTTGTAGTGGGGCTTGAGTCTGGTTGTTTGGTGAATTTGCTGGAAGTCCACTGTACCATGAACTTGTTACAGGCATTTCTGATCCTTGCATCGGTTCATACCTTTTCCCAGAAGATGTCTTGACTTTAACCATTTCTAAGTTTAGCACCTATCCAGAACATACTGTTCCAACACTAGAGCTCAGCCCAAATTTATTGAATATTTATTTTCTACAATATGGTGAAGTTGAATTTCATTAGATAGAGGTTGGAAGGATCTGAGTCCAAAAGTAACACCTGACACCCGATGCTGTAGAGTAGTAGTCACAACCCCTCATGCCCGTGTTAGCAAGGCAGTAACAGAAATGAATTACATGGGCTGAATAAAGCAGACTGCCCTCCTAAGTGTGAGGTGTGATGTCTGACCTTTCATAGAGACGTGGTTACACGTAGACATTTCTCTATTTAATAGTAACAACAATAATTAATAATATAAAAATGATACCATTGACAACAGACAATAGTGTTCCTATTAGCCCATACAGTCCCTCCATGCACAGTAGGAAAGGGTGTCTTATCGGAGGGAAATGGCTCGATTTACTGATTATGAAGGTCATTTTCATTGGAAATCCAACAGCAGCAACCAATCCCTTGGAAAGTGTGATAGGCCAAAAGAGCAGATCATAGGCCATCCATTCTTTCCCTTTAGAGAAAACTTCTCAGTATTCCAAGAACTTGGTTGTCCTTTTCACTTACATAAAAACCAGTTTCCAGGTAATTATTTCGTGGAGACTTTTAAGTCTCTCCTCTTTGTGAATTTGTATAACGCTGCTCAAGTGTGACCCTCTACCTCCTAGAGTCTGACTAGCCCGCTTCATCCTGAACTCTGCATTCTCCCTAGATATCATTTCAGTCTCTGAGTAAGTTTGTGCAAGTCCTTTTGGGTTTGCATTTATATTCTGCTCCTGTCTGATTTCTTTTCACCACTTGGCAATACATTTTTCCCAATAATATAGCTGCTAATGTGGCTCAATTGAGTAGCATGATTTGATTCAGGCAGACTCAGAAATTACAGTTATTCAAGTTGTATTCATAAATAATGGAGATTTTTACTTTGTTTTCCCTTAGAGTTCAGGAAAAAGTTTTATATAGTACAGTAAACAGAAAGTTTCCCAGATATCTTCCTAAGCCATCTCTTCCCCCATCTTGCCACCAGGATAGCTGTTAATGTAAAAAGTATCCTCCTCCTCATCATCATCTTTCTCTCTCATGCTTAATCCTATTAGCGCTAAGCTAGTCTTTTCTCTCTTCTTCTTTTCCCTTTCTCTGCTCCATGTTCTTACTCACATGTTTTCAGACCATCTCCTCCAACCTGAAGTTACCAAATCCACTGAACTCTGCTCCCAGGAAAGATTAGTTCATCTCATTTTAATAGTTTGCAGTTAAGATTCTGTCTTCATGGAAGCTTGGTGAATACAGTCTTCTACCTCATTATATGGAATTATACATTGCTTAAAAAAAAAGAGAGAGATCAAGTTTTTGACATATCTTTTCAAGCTACCCTCTAAGCGGCATTTCTACATTATAAATAGCTGCTTCTGTATTTGCCAGTGAAAAATCAACCAATGCATCCCGAAAGAACTTTAAAGAGATACTATGCCATGAGACTCCAGGTTAAAACATGAAAGGTTTCTTCTAGGTGTGATTTAAAAAGCAAGACAGTTGGACATACATTAAATCTTCTATCTCTGTTTCAGTCACAGAAGGAACTCTTCCTGTGTATGAGGATTTATTATTTATTGGTGGATGCCATTTTTTAAGTGCTACTAAACTGTACTCATGTAGATTGGAAGATGAAAGGATTTATTTGCAGAACACAAATGAGAGCTGGGTTAAAATGCATCTATCATTTTGTTGTCAAATCTGAAATGCCTGCCATTGACCTTTTTTTAAATAAAACATCTCTTAATAGTTTCAAGTTATAACATCATTTAACTGTTCAAGGAAAAATAATTTAAACAGGTCTAAAAATGTATACTTTCTTTAATTTCACTTTATTAAGGCTCATTTATCCTCTCTTCCTGGTTTCTTCTCGTCTCTGTGATCTCCGTTGGTGTGTGTTCCAGAGCTAGATCAGAGACAGTTTTTTCCTCTCTATTTCCACTTTCTTTATTGGTCATTTTCATCCAGGCTTCAACCGTAATTACCAGTCATGCGCTGTTGTCTCTCAAATGTATATCTCCAACCTAGTTCTCTGCCCTGAAGTATAGACTCATATACACAGCTGCCTACTCAATATGCCACTTACATGTTTAATAAGCACCTCAAACTTAACCTGTCAGAAACCAATCCGATCTCTCCTAGTCGCTCCAAACAGGCCACTGTCACAAGCTTTCTACATCATCCTTAATAGCTCTCCATTTTCCAGTAATTCAGGCCAAAACTCCTGCAGTAATTCCTGACTCCCTTTTTTTTTTTTATCACGTCCATACACACTCCATTAGAAAAATCCATTACCTCTATCTTTGAAATAGATTGAAAGCCCATCTGCTTTCTACTTTCTCCACTGCTGACATCCTAGCGCCAGCAAGTATCATCTCTGGTCTAGATTACCTCAGTAGTTTTCTAACTGGTCCCCCTGCTTCTGCCCTTGCTGCTCTTCGGTTCTGTAGAAACACTTGGTTTTTCAGTTTACCTGGGCCCACAGATTAGTTTCTTCTTAGCCACCTCTTCCGTGGGACTCAGAGACTCTGATGCATATTTACTATCCGCATGTCTCCTTTTTACTTTGTTCTTTTTCTTTCATCCTTTCCAAACTACATCCAGTGCTGCCCTCTTTGGTCTAAAGCAATCCCCTCAACAAAACTGGAAGTGGAATGTTGGCCTTCTGAATTACATGGGCATGTACTTGAATATAATTAGGACATAATACATTCACTGGAGTGCTTTACAGATATAGAGGATTAAATTTAATGAAATACATTGGAAGAGTTAGATGAATGCTATTGGCTCAAAGCTGTTGATTTAATTAAGATGCTGAGTTAACACTAATTAAAGGAAAGTTGTCCCTTCCTTGTAGAGACATAATGTTTGTATATTGTTATCCTGTGATGTCCCTGACAAGAAACATAGTAGGAAAAAAGTGCATAACAAGGCTTTGAGGTAAACTTCCCAGTTGCTTTTGAATTGACAACTTAGGCCCTGGCTGGTGTAGCTCAGTGGATTGAGCACGGGCTGGGAACCAAAGATCCTGGTTCGATTTCCAGTCGGGGCACATGCCCGGGTTGCAGGCCAGGTCCCCAGGGAGGGCCATGTGAGAGGCAACCATACATTGCTGTTTCCCTCCCTCTCTGTCTCCCTCCCTTCCCCTCTCTCTTAAAAAAATAAATAAATAGATAAATAAATAAATAAATAAATAAATAAACAAACAAACAAACAGACAACTTAGACCTCTAGTTTAGGGGGAAAAAAGATTCAATATCCCTCCTCCAAAATGTGAGGTCCAAATACCTCCTGCATGTCTTTTAAGTGGGTCCTAACTGATTCGACTCTCTCAATCATAAGCTCAGACATCTGATTCCCAAATTATATAAGCAGCAAAAGAAAAGTAACTGAGATTAAGATCCATATTAGTATGTATGTACATATGTACTATACATGTATGTATGCATGTATGTATCTGTAATTGTTGAAGTCAAACACTGTTCAGGTTGTTATTTATCTCCCAACAGAAAGGAGTATTCTATTCTCCTTCTCTTCGTGCCAAATTGAGGAGAAAGGCTCTAAACAAATCCCTCATGGAGAATGGCATTGTCTGTGAGAAAATGAAACTAGAATCCATACATGGGTATCTGATTATACAGTGTACTTGCTGACCTGCTTCTGTGCCCATTGAACAAGTGAAAGAAAATTGGTGAAAGCTGGCAGATTGAAGAGAGGGAAAGCTGTTTAGCTTAAACAATTCGGCAAGTCAGTGTTGTGAGTTTCCTGTACATGAAAAGATACAAAAGACGGTGCCTGGGCTTGGCCCCCATGGGAAAGAAACCTGACAGCCACAGACCTGCAGTGTCCTGCCAAGGGTGGGAGCAGAGAGGTGACTGGAAATGATTGAGCTTTTCCTGTATGAGAGAAACCCTCTTCCACATCTGACAAATGGGCGACATCAGAGATCAGTCATGGTTAGTGAAGGAAACAACAGGTAGGGGGATTTTACAGCACTGTCTTCCGCATCCCAGCCTCAATACATCACAGGGAGAATGACCTAAAAATCAGGAGAAGGGGATAAGATGAGAATAAGGATGTTATGTGTTTTCTACTCCAAGTACTGAAAGGAATGAATGAGTGAATCAACAAGTGCTGGTCCTCCATCAACACCCACCTCTCCATCCTCCAAGTCTCTCTGTCCATTTCTCAAAGATGCACTTGGGTGGGTGGGTGGAGGGAATAAGGTAAGACTATTAAGTTGGACTGGACCAAGTTTTTTAATACACAAAGTAATGAGAAAATTGGAGGATCTACCCAACTTTTTTTTAAGGAGAAGGAGATTTGTCAGGGAATGTTCGAAGGCACTAATCAGGGGGAAAGAAAAGAAACTACTTTCTGTTTTTCAGAATATTCCATAGAATGCTCACTTGAGCAAGAACTTCAATGTCCTCAGCAGAAAACTCCCTGCATAACTACAGTTTATGCTCCTTTCTGCTCCCTAATGGCAATGTCTGAGAGAATTCCTTGAGTGAATAGGATGGGACTGAAGTCCCTGGAGAACTATTTGAGGGATGTCTGGACTTGCATTCCTGATGAACTTTCCCTTTGAGGATAAGGGGTTTTCTCTTGAATCTCAATTAGTCTCAAAGGAAAGAAAATGTTTCCCATTCACAGATATTGCATTCTCTTCAGAAAGCATTCCTTTGAGAGCGCAGTTAGAGTAACAATCTGATGCATAGATCACAATTTATTTACAGTTCTCATAGAGAGAATATGTGTTCACACATATATACATATTTGTACCTAAAAATAACCTCTATTTTAGTTACATATTTAGGTAGCATTAAATCCCACGTCTAGAGGACTACTGTAGGGGAAACTAATTTAGTAGCAATCTGCAGGGGTTTGCTGCTAATCTCCTTGGAGCTGGAGAGGGGCAAAGGGAGGACGAGTTTATGGAAATGGAAAGAGGTGCAGAGCTGTGATTACTTCTCTGCCATCGTGGACCTTTAATGCCTGTGTTTCTGGTTTCCTCTTTTTATTATAAATACAGACCCGACTTGTTTCCCACACTTACTTTCTTTCTTTTTTTAAGAAGTTTTTTTTTATTGTGTTAAGTACAGTTGTCTCCATTTCCCCCCACCCCACCAACCCCCACCTCACACCCACAATCCTACCCCCCCCATTTCTCTTTGTCCCTGGGTCCTTTATACATATTCTTTGACCCTTGACTGCCCTTCCTCTTCTTTCCCCTGTTATCTGCTTCCCTCTCCCCTCTGGTTACTGTCAGTTTGTTCTCTATTTAAATTTCTCTGGTTATCTTTTGCTTGCTTTTTTGTTTTGTTGATTAGGTTCCACTTATAGGTGAGATTATATGGTATTTGCCTTTCACCACCTCGATTATTTCACTTAGCATAATGCTCTCCATTTCCATCCATGCTGTCATGAAGAATAGGAGCTCCTTCTTTCTTTCTTCTGTGAGTATTCCATTGTGTAAATGTACCATAGTTTTTGATCCATTCATTTACTGATGGGCACTCAGGTTGCTTTCAGCACTTGGCTATTGTAAATAGTGATACTATGAACATCGGGGTGCATAGGTTCTTTTGAATTGGTGTTTCAGGTTTCTTAGGGTTAATCCCAGCAGTGGAATTGCCGGGTCAAAAGTCAGTTCCATTTTTGTTTTTTTGAGGTAATTCCATTCTGTTTTTCACAGTGGCTTCACCAGTCTGCATTCCCACCAACAGTGTGTTAGGGTTTCCTTTTCTCCACATTCTTGGCAGCACTTGTTTGTTGATTTGCTTATGATAGCCACTCTGACCTGTGTGAAGTGGTATCTCATTGTGGTTTTAATTTGCATCTCTCTGATGGCTAGAGATGCTGAGCATCCTTTCATATGTTTCTGGACCCTCTGCATGTCCTCCTTAGAGAAGCGTCTGTTCACGCCCTTTGCCCATTTTTTTAATTGAAATGTTTGTCTTCCTGGTGTGGAATCATGTGACTACTTTATATGTTCTGGAGATCAAAACCTTGTCAGGGTATCATTGGCAAATATTTTTTCCCATACGGTTGGTTCTCTTTTCATTTTGCTGATGTTTTTTTTAGCTGTGCAGACACTTTTTATTTTAATGAGGTTCTATTTGTATATTCTCTCCTTTATGTCTCTTGTTCTAGGGGACATATCGGTGAAAATATTGTTGCATGGAACATCTGAAATTTTCCTGCCTATGTTCTCCTCTAGGACTCTCACGGTGTTGGGACTTATGTTTGAGTCTTGTATTCTACTTTCTTTCTTTGAAACATCATCCAGTGTGCTGAGATTAGAGAGAACTGGCAATTAATTACCATACCTACAACCATAAAACAAGTTTAAAAAAGTAAGCCAATGGAACCATCATTGCGTGATGATTCGTAATGTGGCATCTAGATTTCATCACACACAGCTCCACAGAAAGGCTATCGATCAGCCCAAATGTTAGAATGCTTGCTGCTAAAATGCATGTAAAGCAAAACCCCTGGCCTCAAAACCCAGCTCTTCCAGTGCCCAACTCCCTTCCGAGCAAGTAAGTGCCACTTCTCAGCTGTCAGAGCATCTTACACTGTGGAACACTAGAATTCCTTAGCACTTTTATTCCAGAGAATTTGATCTGAATATAGTCTGAGGCACTTCTGACTCTTCCATACAGGTCTTACAATGGCTGGGTATTTTGAATTTGTCCATTCTACTTAAAGTAGAACAAAAACGAATCCGCACTCCAATACCAATTATTTATAACTGACTTTCTTCGGGCCTTAGAAAAATGACTAGATGAATAAACTATGTCTACTTTATATTTATCATTCATACTCTGTTTTCGTTGCAAATAAGTAAGGGGCGGGAGGATTAGAGGTAAAAATCTGCATTTCACTAATAGATTCACGTCACCTCCTTACCCCAGAAACCTAATAGAATATTCAAGAGAATCTGGGAGCTACAAGAGAGCCAAATCCTCTTAGATTTTGTCAGGATGGACTGTGAGACAATGGCAATAAAATGACCTTAGTTATTGGGTGGGGTGAGGATCTTGTTAACAATTTAGATTTCTTGGTCCCACCTTGTACAAGGGGGTACCCCCCAAAAAAGGAATTATCTTCTGGAGGGCGGGTCCATTGTAGTATAAGCTTCCCCTGCTAGGTGAGTGTTCTGAGAACCCATCTGTATCAGTGTACTAGCTGGTGATGTTGTGAGAGGCTGCCTTCGGCTTCAGTGAATTTTTTGAAGATTCTTTCAATGAATGTGCCCATTTCATGATGGGTGATTTATGAGTATACCTGCCCACACTGTTGCACTGAGTGCTGAGTGGTTTTTGACCAAAAACAGCATGGTCCCCATGCCCCACCATTCCTATTCACTGAACCTCAACCCAGGCAACTTTTTTTGTTTATCTGGGTAAAAAAAAAGTCCTCAAAGATAAAAGCTTTGCTGGTGTCGAAGAGGTAAAACAAAAAAATATCAGAAGCACTAAAAGACATCAAAGTCTATGAGTTCAAAACTGTTTTGAGCAGTGGAAATAAACCTAGCTAAGTGTATTGCATCAAATGGAGAGTACTTTGAAGGTGTCTGAAATTTAAACTTGTAAGAATAAATACACAATTTTTTGTAAATAAATTCCATTTTTGGGGTCTCTCCTCATTTATACTAGTAGCTGATGGGAATCAGCCTTTTAACAAGTCCCCTAGATATCCACCAAGGTCTGAAGGTCTTCAAAAGCAATAACCACTGCATATAATCAAAATGTTCTCTCCGCAGTCCTCCACTATCAGCATCAGAAACAAAAACTATTTGAATTCTTCTCATATACACTAGTATATCTTACTTCCTATTATTGCTCTTTCTGTCTCCCATACCCAATCTTCTTGTTGCTGATCTACTAAGCTCAAGCATGCTACTTACACTGCATGTGAGCTGTGCCTACCTTTCTCATAGATTTGTGTCACTTGAGGACAGATAAAATGTCATATAGATTTTTTTCAATTTTAGCCCTTAGCATAGTATCTGATACACATACAGAAACTAACTGAATGCTTTTTGAATTAATGAATACATGATATTGACTTTCAACTGTAATGGAAATAAATACAGTAATAATTAACAATGGGTAAGCACTTAAAATGGGTGATTAGAATGTCAGATTTATATTAAAATCTTTGGGTAGAATACTCTTTCTCCCTTGTCATCCTTCTCTGTCTTCACTAAACCTAATTTAAAGAGGATGAGATATGCTTAAATAGATGTCCGTCTTGGAAAATTAACTCAAAACGCCTATCATAAAGGTAGTTTCTAACCTAGAACTTAAAGGTTTGGATTTTAATCTCACCTCTGCCACTACCTAGACCTGTGTTTCTCACCAATCATATGGTCATATGTTTCCTTACTTTTTTCCTAACCTGCAAAACTGGCATAGGAAAGAAACCAGCATTTCTGTGCTACAAGACTGTTAGAAGAATTAAATTGAATAATGCATATAAAAGCATATGCTAAACTAGAAAGTATTTTGACTATCTTAATTAGTATAACAGAAATGGTTAGCTGTTCACCTTTAAGCTGTGCTACCCCATGTATAGAATTGTAGAAGGGGAATAGCTAACCAGTTGAGGGACTTCATTTCATAACCTCCTTTGCAGTCCGGTAAGTTATGTGAGTAAGCAGAAGTAATAAAAATACCTTCCAGGCCTTGCTCCATAAAGACTTACAGTGTGGTCCTCCATGCTCTGTGTCCTTTCCTGCCAGCTGAAATGGAAATTACGGTCAATGTAATCTAGGAAGTAAGGTGTTGAGAATGGCCAAGGCTTTGTCATTGTGGGTCTTGAGAGACTAGGAGGAAGAAGGCTATTCTGTCAGCAGGTTTACATCATTGTACTGTTACAAGAATGTGACACAGATAAATTTCACCAAAGTTAAACAGGCAACGGAGACTTTATCCAAGACTATTGCAATAGGGAAGAGAGATTGAACTGAACTGCACTGAAGGAAGCTTTTTAACTGCTGTGATCTTGTGAGAAAATACTGACTTCCTCTAGTAGAGGAAATTAGGTAAGAGTTTTAGAGTTTTGAAGAAGCCTGTTTAAAATTTAGTTGAGCTAAAGGCCATTTTGGTCAAACGAGAAATAAACATAATGTTAAGCTATGAAAATCTAGGCATTTATTTATTTTATCAGCTAATATTATAATAATTCACACAGTCAGGAGAAAGGAAGGCCCAATAGAAACAACCCATATGAGCCTTTGCTCTAGTTTACTGATACAATGGATATTGGTCAATATCTATTTATTGTATTACATTGAAATATTTTTCAAAGGGTTGCATCTTAAACCATCTTTTGCTTTTTCTTCTAAGTATTCACATTTATGTTCAACCTATATTGAAACTTTAAGATCAATCTATGTTGAAAATGACTCAATATAGCCAAGAGATCCAGACTGTATTTCCTGTTGTTTCTCGTGATATTTTACAGAACTTTCAGCCTCAGCACTGAGTCTTATTTTTTTTCTCCCTAAAACTTCCTCTTTTGTGTTCCTTGTTTTCATGCATGGAATCACTGTCCATCTTGTTATACATGCCAGAGGCCCAACAGCTGGTTAGACTACGTCTTGCTAACTCATTGAGTGTAATCCATTAATATTTTTGAGTCTACTCAAACAACTTCCTAAATCTCTCTCATATTTGACCCTTCCCTGTAATCACCACATTTCAGAATCTGATTATGCCTTTCCCAGATAACCTAACTGATCTCTTCAACTTCAGGTGCACTTCCCCTAATCCATATTATAGGTAACTTCCATTTAAATTGAAATCTTACCCTTTGTCTCTCTCTCTTCACATATAGACATAGTTATATATATATATATATATAGATAGATAGATAGATAGATAGATAGATAGATAGATAGATAGGTAGATATAGGATATAGATAGATATATATCCTTTATCATTTTAAATGATTAAGGTCTACTTTTCATAATTTTTAAGTATAGTTGGTATGTAATATAATATTAGCTATACTGGCTTCATGTGTACAATATAGTGATTTAACATTTGTATACCTTACTGTGTTATAACCTCACTAATTCTAGTCATCATCCGTCACAATGCAAACTCATCACAATATTATTAACTATATTCTTGCTCACCTTTTCTTTTTTAATTTAAATTGTATTTTATTGTTTATGCTGTTAGAGTTGCCCCATAGCACATTGGATCCTTTTGTATTCTTCTTCCTTCATCTCCCATTACTTCTCGGCTTCCTAAAAAAGTTACCGGTGGTGTTCAAAAACATTGTGTTGACTCATCGATCTACTCTTTTGCACCTGTTGTTTCAATTTACAATATATTCTCTCTCTTTTCCTTCTGGTAAACTCTGACATCTTGAAGACTCAAACACAATCTCCTTCATGAAGCCTTAATTAATTCCCTCCTCCAGATCTTTATCCCACTGACTTCCATATTTTATAGTACTTATGGCATTATTACTTTTTGTTTTTAATTTGTATCTTCTGCACACATGTAATAGGGAAGAAAGAAGAACAGTGTCTGAATAACATTTGAAGGACTTTTCTAAAGTCAAATTGCCTCTGTTCAAATCCTTGCTAGCTGATATGCAAATTATTTAAATTATGCATCATTGTTCTTATCTATAATAATCATACATGAGTCTGGATTATTTGAAGCATTATATAAAATAATTGAAGGGGTTTCTAACACAGTGGCTGACACATAGAAAATATTCAATAAATGTTGATTAGTAGAAGTAGTACAAACACCACATGGGTACATACCTGACACACAATTGTTTGTTGAATGACTGAAATATGAATGAACAAATGATGAATGATCTTGTTATGGTTGATCTTTCTGCTTTCTATATGTTCCAAGTTTCCCTTGTTTGGTCAGGGACAGTAACTGTCTTTTACAGAAGTCTTTCTTAAACCATGCTATCTTTATGCATGGAAATACAAAAACTTATTTTAGGTGTTAAATATATAAGCATTTCTTAAATTCCAAAGCTATGTATTTAGTTTCAAGTATTTTGGGAAAAATATAACTAGCACACAAAAGCTATGATTTCATAGATATTTTTGCTTAGGGCAAGTCTAAAGAGGTCATATAAGTTAAAATAAAAGTGTTATCTATTTAAATAAAACTATTAATTATATATAATATAAGCAGTGCATACATATGATGGAATTACAAGGTTTGGACAACTAAGTTATTGACTTTCTGTTTGCGTTGTTAGATTTCTCTTTACAAATTCAAATCTTTGTTATTATTATCATTATTAGTTCAACAGATTTCTACATCTTTTTTTTTCTCTTTAATGTTTTTCTCTACCATTGCTTTCTCCTTATTTTGTCCTTTATTGTGTCTACTCTGTACTCGGCTGCTGTTGCCACCATGACCTCTCCACATGCACGTGTTCCTGCCATGTGCCTCCTAGTCAGCATGGTCATGAGGCTTCCTGACTGACCTGCTCTGAGCGTCTTTCTCTTAGGTCTCACACCCTCTTGGGGAGCCGAAGACATATCAAGAATTTCCGTCAAAAACTCTCCATATTTCCAAGACCTTCTCTCACTAAAATACTTCATTCTGTATTTTGAAAATGCAGTATAGGCACATAATTTTAAATAATTATATGTGCATAATTTTATTTTTAAAATGTATAATAAGCCTATAGGAGACCTATTTATGAGTCATTATGACAAAGAAAAATAATAATCTTCATAAAAATGGTCTCTTTTAAAAGATTTTAAGAAACAATTAAATTCTACTAAGGAAGGATATTTAGTTTGATGTGAAAGGTGTTTTTGTCATACCAATAACAAATTTTGCCAGTTTTACATAGAAAATATTTTTTTTCCAAATGGGCATTGTTCAGTAATGCTCGATTCCTAGGCCAATGTATAACTATTTCCTATTTCATTTGGGTTACAACAAATTATCTGAAGAACGAAAATGTAAAAAATAGTGTCTGGAACAATAGTTTTTTTATAAATTCTGTAAGGCAAACAGAAAGACACAAAAAACAACAACAAAGAAAACACAGGGGATAGAGCTTAAATGGGAAGATTGAGAAAAAATAAAAATAAAACCAGGGAAGTCATTGGAATGGTTTCCAATACACTTGATTTTTTCTTTCCGAATAATGTTCAATAACGCAAATACTCCTTACTCCATGTTTTCCTATATGTACTTCCTGCAGGTATTTAGAGCAGACTAATGCAGCTGGGCTGCTGATCCAAGGGGAAGAGTTCAGAGGCTTGGCTAGAGAGTAAGAAACAGCTGGGTCATGAACTGTTGAACTTACTGTTCAACAAAGAAAGAAGCCCTCGAAGGGCAGCATCAGCTATGTTGTTTTAAAAAAGCACTTTGGCTCTAATGTGGAAAATAGCTAATGTGAATATAGAAACCAGTTAGGATGGTCAGTTAGGAGGGTTCACTCTATGGATGAGATTATGGTAATTTAAACTATCATGGCAGCCATAAAGTACAGAGCTAGAGTGAGTTTTGGAATGGGTTGGTTAAGGGAGTAAATGGAAAGAAAATGGAAATATTAAGGATGACTACCTCTAGCTCTCTGCCTTATGCAACTTCATCAGTGGTAGTTTCATTTACTGATACAGAAAATAATGGGAGAGGGCCAGTTTTGAGGTTTCATTTTGTAAAACCTGACTTGAAACTATTTTTGAGACTTTTCAAGCTTTGTGAACTTTAGCAAGTTACTCTTCTCAAAACTTGGTTTATTTATCTCCAAAATGAAGTGTTTACACTAAAAGACCTAATCATGTAGTTACTGGAATTGCAATGCTATTATTATGTTTTAAATTGCATGTGAGTGTAGGGAAAAAGCAGAAGATTGAATACTTGATAAGTACTTAAATAACCTGGATTGGAAAGGAAAGAGATGAAAAGACTTGTCTGGGAAAAGGAAAGGTCTGATGAAACTATAATGTGAAGAACATTAATCTGACAGCTGGACTGAAGCAAGAGAGAAATAAGCAAACTGAAAATCAGAGGAGACCCACAGATCGATGAAGGCCTAAGTAGTAGTAGGGACTTTGGAGAAAGGAAAATTAAAGTCTTAGATAATGTGTAGTATGAATTAGTCGTGTTTGGAAACATAAATAAGAAAATGAAAACGAGAAAAGCAAACTAACAACTCTGTTTTTCAAGCTTTGAAGATGAAGATGATGGAGACACAAGAACGCCTTTAGGGGATTTATTAGGAGACTTGAGATGATCAGTTTTTCTGACATGCTGAGTGTGTGGCTAGCTATGCCATATTTTAAAAAGCAATTTACTTTCTTTTTAAGGACAGTAAGCATTCAATAATAGAAGGAGTAGATGCACTTTAAAAGTATTATAAATTAGTGTTTAATAAGTATATGCAGAGATTCATTTTAAAAATTATAGAAAATGCTAAAAATAATTTCTGTAACTCGTTATGAAGGTTTTATATTCACTCTCTGATTTCATTTTCCAGCTCCATGTGGTGGCCATTTTTCAGCTCCCAGTGGATTGATTCTTTCACCAGGCTGGCCAGGGTACTATAAAGACTCTTTGAATTGTGAGTGGGTGATTGAAGCTGAACCTGGACACTCTATCAAAATTACATTTGAAAGGTCTCTGGAAATATTTGTTTTTATCTTAAAAATATTATCTAAAGGAAGAGTTGACTTTTCCATTTCATTTACCAAATCAACGTATAATTTTACTGCAATAAATATTTTTTATACCTTGAATGTTTCATACAGTTTGCCCCCTTTTAACATTTCAGTCTGTTTTCAAGTTATTATTTTTTTATTTGTTTAATGCCGAATCAGTACTATTGTGATATGTAGGGTAGACCTTTTAACTTTAAATATATACACATTGTCCTGAGAAATGAATGCATGGCCTTTAAATTAATGACTTAATTGTCCTATATTTTGAAGGTCTTGTGAATTCTGCTGTGCCAGATTTCAACAGACAGAGGTGCTGTAAACACATTCAAATCAATATGGGTTGTAGCCTAACACAGTTACTCACACTACCCATATCCCTACACTTACAAATCCTTCAGAAAAATGACTATCAAATTACTGTGTATTAATGATTGGTTAGTTGTGTCTTTCCTAGGAAAATTAGTATTCCTGATTTTGAGTTAGTATTATAAATTATCTGTAAGGCAAACGACTATAGTATCAATGAGTATAAGAATGAAGCTTCTGATCTGTGATTGAATTGCTTTTCAGAAATCCAAATATAAGTATCTGTATAATTTCCCACTCATACTGTTGACTCCACTTCATAACAGCTTTCTTTAAACTAACAAACAAAAAAGAAACCTCTGTAAGCATTGCATTCACATAGTAAGCATATAAACACATAAATACAGTAGAATTATGCTCTAATGATTGATTTTGACCAACGCACACACACAAGCAGCCCATTAGATTCTTGAGCTGCAACTATTTGATGGGAAAATTATTGAAATATCTGTCATTTCTTCTTTCCTAAGACCCTTTAAGGATATGAAATTTTGCTTTAGGGCTGCCTATACTCCATGTGCTTTGCTAGATAATTGGTTCCTTAAAATAATCCACATCTTAAACAGCTGTCATGTGGTTTGTGGTATCTCCATAGCAAAGCCCTGAGCCAAGGACTTCATTAAGTTAGCAAGTAAATTGGAGTTTAATCCATTAGGGTGGTGGCAATAGTCACTTTGATATCAGATAGATGAAATCATCTATCACTTCCTTGTTTAGTGACCCTTAGTACCTTGGTGCTTTGTTTTCCCCTTAAAATTGTTTTAAGAAACAAGTTATCTCTGAAGTATATAACAAGAATTATGTTCTTGAAAAACCTTATTTCCTTTTGAATTCCAGCCAAGCTCTTATAAAGACACTGCCAACTCTTTAATAGCCCCTCTCATTCTGAGAATATTTTTAATAGAATTTGGTTACGAATAATGAATTGTATTTTTTACAGAGTTACGCCACTTGCTTTCTAGTACTGTGAACAACCCGAACAGAGGCTCAGCTGCCTGCTGCCACAAAAGCCAGACTCATGAGGCAGATGCTGGTGCAGTAGGCAAGAAGTTTTATTCGGGTGCTGTGCAGCCTGGGATAATGGTGGACTCCTGTCTCAGAAACCATCTCAATCTTCCTGCTCAAGCCCGAGATCCATATAGGGTTGGGGGGAAGGACTTTTTCCCCACCCAGTTATCTTTGTCACTTTTGGCATGCTCAGGACCCTATTCATTCATAATTCTAGCTTTGGGCATGCTCAGGGTAAGACCCTCCTCCTGCCGCCAACTTGGCCAATGAGGGAAACTTCCCAGGGCTCCGTCTGACTGTTTACAGTAATGGTACTCATGAATAACTTAAATTAATTTGGTTAAAAAGGAAATTTTAAAATATCAGATAATATAATTGAGATGGTGTCATAGCTGTCTTTATTTCATATAATGAAGATGGTGGCATAGCTTTCTAAAAATACTTTTTTCCTATATTGTCTAGTATAGATTGGTTAGAATTAATGTACAGGAAAAAAAAAAAAAAAAACCTAGGAAACATTACAAACATAGCAGCCATTAGTTAGCTTCTTGAGATTGTCTCAAGTAGCTTAAGTCAATGAAATCTTCAGAAATATAATTTTGTATCAAGTGCAAACAGAATAACAATAATGCCAGTGAACATAGGTGGTATATTTTAGCATTTATCCTTCCTAACATAATCAAACACTGTTAACAAGTCTTGCCCTTAGATCTGCAGAGAAGTGTTTGCTTTGTTTCTTCCCACAGTTACTCAATTTTCTCGATATTTGGCAGCTCCTAACTGAACGTATTTTATTATACTATTAATCATGCCAAGCCTGTTTCTTTCTTATTCTCTTCTATTCCTTTTCCTGTTCTCAGCTACAATACTTGACCACAAATAGTCAGTATCAGTCTTACAGCGAGCATTATTTTTCTTTTTTTTTTTTAATTTACAAGGGCTAACACAATATGGTCAGTACAAGTTTGAATTAATACCAAGAATGTTTTTAAAAGATAACAAATAACTGGTAAAATTAGATCCAGCTTCATTGTTAAATATCATCCAGTGGTTTTATAACAATAAATGTGTTAATGTAATGAACAAATTAACATTAGATTAAGGCAATTCATGAGAAATTTAAACAGCAATTTTAAAACACAAAATGAAATTCAAATTATTGTGTAACCCTAATCCATTTCCTTTGTTAGTGTAATATGTTTTTATAGTTCTTTAGGGAAAATTTGTGATGATTTTCTATGTAAAGATTCACTCCTACTGAACAATGTTCTCTATATCACCAGTTAATGGTTCTATTCTATTAAGAATTCAGTCACTTTATATTTCAGTTCAAAGTAATCCCTCACTCTTCTGTGCATTTTAATTTGATTATTATCAGCTGACTAGCTATCAAAGTGAAACTCCAATTTAAATACTACAATAGACAGACTACTAAACAACCGAATAATGTATTCATAATGCACAGTTATCTGTGCATTCTTGTACAGATGATTGTGTTCCTATACTTTTTCTATCCTAGATTATATTATTGAAAAAATTATTTTGAACAAATATAATATATTCCAGTTTTCAAAATAAAAAGTAAGATAAACTTACAAAATTCATTCATTTTACTAAGTGTTGCTTAACAGAATGTAACAGCGGTGCATATTGAAAGGTATTTCAATTGTACTTTTTTTTCCTTTTTTTATTGTTGTTCAATTACAGTTGTCCCCATTTTTCTCCATTGCTCTCACCTTCCCTAAGCACACCCCACCTCCACATTCAATCTTAGTCTTTGCCCATGGGTCATTTTTACATGTTCCATGACTTGACCCTTTCTCTTCTTTTCACCATTACCCCTCCTCCCCCCACCTCTCTGGGCACTGTCAGTTCGTTTTTTATTTCCACATCTCTGTTTCTATTTTGCTCGCTTGATTGTTTTGTTGATTAGGTTTCACTTATAGGTGAGAGCATATGATATTTGTCTTTCACCACCTGGCTTATTTCATTTAGCATAATGCTCTCCAGTTCCATCCATGCTGCCATGAAGGATAGCAGTTCCTTCTTTCTTTCTGCAGCATAGAATTCCATTGTGTAAATATACCACTGTCTTTTGATCCACCTATTTACTGATGGGCACTTAGGCTGTTTCCAACTCTTGGCTATTGTAAATTGTGCTGCTGTGAACATTGGGGTGTATAGGTTCTTTTGAATTGGTGTTTCACAACTCTTAGAGTATAATCCCAGCAGTGGATTTGCTGGGTCAAAAAGCAGTTCCATTTTTAGTTTTTTGAGGAAATTCCATACTGTTTTCACAGTGGCTGCACCAGTCTGCATTCCCACCAATAGAGTGCTAGGGTTCCCTTTTCTCCACATCCTCACCTGCACTTGTTGTTTGTTGATTCGTTTATGATGGTCATTCTGACTGGTGTGAAGCATTATCTCATTGTGGTTTTACTTTGTATCTCTCTGATGGCTAGTGATGTAAGCATCCTTTCATATGTTCTGGGCTCTCTGTATGTCCTCCCTGGAAAAATGCCTGTTCAGGTCCTTTGCCCCTTGTTTAATGGGATTATTTGTCTTCCTGGTGTTGAGTCATGTGAGTTCTTTATATCTTTTGGAGACCAAACCCTTGTCCTATGTAACATTGGCAAATATATTTTCCCATACAACAAATGCTATTGAAGATCTAGATAGCTACATGCAAAAAAAACTCAACCACCAACTTACACCATACACGAAAATAAACTCAAGATGGATAAGAGACTTAAATGTAAGTCGTGCCATTGATTGTATTTCTTAAATAGCTTTAAATTATACACTTAATTTTGACCAACTATATGCCATGTTCAGAATCACATCAGAGATCTTATAATGAAATGAAGTTTCTAATTGTTAAAGTTCCCATTTGATTTGTTTTGACCAGGTACTGAGTTTTATTTGTCTGATTCTGCTTTTTTGAAAAATAATGTAATTTAATCTTATAATCCTGAAAAGACTGGTAGATTTGATAGTAAGAGTGATTATCTGAAAATAAGTAAACATTTCAATTGGACGTTATTTTCTGAAGTGTACTAGAGATACCTTGTTACCAAAAATGTTTTGGAAAATACATTTTAAAAGGATACAAATGCATGGTTAAAATTGCATTTTCCAAGTTATTGAGTGCTTTTTCATCAAGTTGCTAACAACCCTAGAGAAATGAAAGATAATTTTGCCATTAAAATACATTGATTCATCCATTTATATTTATCCAATAAGTATTCATTGCATGTCTACAACATGTAAAACATTGAAAAAACCAATACTGTCTAACCTCATGAACCTTATAGACTCTCAAATGAGACAGTTATTAAACAAGCAAACATAATTGTGACTAATGTCACAAAAGGCATGGTACATTGTGGCAATATAGTAAGGTAACTTGCCTACACTGTGAGGTTAGGGAAAGCCTTCCTAGGGCATAGTTAAGCTGAACACTGTAAGACCGTAGGAAAACCTTGGCGAAGGTAGAAAAAGGATTTCTTGGGCTACAGGATCATTGTGGGCAAGGGAGTAAGATGCTCAGTTTTCTGGGATTCCACGTGAAGATATTGCACAGCTAAGATTTCTGACTCAGATTTAGAATATGGTATAACCTTGCAGTACAAGGAAGGAATGCAAAATGCTCTCTTATTAATATGTTAGGAATGTTAAAAGTAGCTTTGTATTGGTTGCAGTATATAAAATAATTGTCTCTTAAATAAATTTGAAAAAGATAGGAGCAACAACAAACACAAATCCAACAGTAAAAGCATCCAACATTGAGTAGTGGTCAGGAACTGAGATATCTGGGTTTAAGGCTCAGCTCTGTCATTTAAGAAAATGCAATACTGTTGAAGTCCTGCAAGCAGGAGTTTCTACTCTCAAAGCTCACATAATGATAGGAGCTAATTTACAGGATTAGTGGGAGGATTAGGTAAACTAATGTAAATAAAGTATTTAGCAGAGCTTCTACATGTACTTAGTAAACATTAATTACATCATCATTATTATTACCTACTTATAATTAGAACCACTGTTTTTAAATAAAAACTATATAAAATTCAATGTCTTTTAATGTCCAAAACATTTATCAAATTCAAAACCACTATATAGAGCAAAATTCAGATTTTATACACATACACACATATGTGTATGTGTGTGTGTATACACACAATTAATGAGCCTCTGATTTTCTGATTGAAGATAAATATAAATCATATAAGTTTTCATGGAAACAAAGACAAAAGAAAAGTAAATCCAAAAAATATGCCTCATTAGTGACAAAGTCATTTATTTATTGAGGACAATTCATAACATTTGAAAGAAGTCTTACTTATAAGCAACACATATATACACTTACCTTTTCAATGATAATTTTTAGGAATAAGAGTTTACAGCTTTGGTATTTGCAAATGATGACATCTTAAGTAATATATATTAGATAAGCTAAAGCAAATTATAAAACTGGTGAACATTTTAACTAGTAATTTAAATAGCAATCTAAGGAAAATTATATAATATTTCCCTATACAGCGTTATGCTAATACATATATTTTGCATGTGTCTCTTCATCTCAGGTTTCAGACTGAACTCAATTATGATGTCCTGGAAGTTCACGACGGGCCGAATCTTCTGTCACCCTTGCTCGGGTCTTACAATGGCACACAAGTGCCTCAGTTTCTGTTTAGCAGCAGTAACTTCATATACCTGCTCTTTACAACCGACAACAGCCGTTCTAATAATGGCTTCAAGATTCATTATGAAAGTAAGTGTTGTTCAAAATGTCTTCAGATTTTTCTATTATCTTTTCCCTGCATTTGATTATAGCATCGTATTGTTAAGAGAACGACTTTTATTCTTTTAAAAACCAAAGCTCTTGTTGATGCATGAGAATGCTAATAATTTACAAGTTGTGCATTTTAATACATTCTGCAAAAGATTTTCTAACAATGTCTCTATAATGTCATTCATTATGAAAGAAATACTAAGGAAATTCCAGAAGTGGCAAACAATAAAATGTTTAAAGTAAGGTCACATATTGCCCTGGCTGGTGTAGCTCAGTGGATTGAGCGTGGGCTGCGAACCAAGGAGTTGCCAGTTCAATTCCTCATCAGGGCACATGCCTGGGTTGCAGGCCAGGTCCCCAGTGGGGCCACGTGAGAGGCAACCATACATTGCTGTTTCTCTCCCTCTCTTTCCCCCTCCCTTCCCTTCTGTCCAAAAATAAATAAATAAATTCTTAAAAAAATAAAATAAGCTCACATGCTAGTTATCCGTGTATAGCCTCAGAAGCTAATAGGCAGTGGGTGTCAGTGGAAGGTATGTGTGAACGTTGGGGAATTCTTTTAGCATTTGTTTCATAAGTTCAATGATTCTTTTATATTTTACTCAATAACTGAACACATCTTCCATTTAAAATATTCAATGTTATTGTTTAGAAGATTTTTAAATTTTGGAAATGAACAAAGTTGTAAATTTAACAATTATTTGTCAATAAGTTATATTATCTGTTTTTGATAATCTTTTTTATTTTCCCAGCTTTGTAACATTATCATTTCCTTATTTGGTTGTCAGTCAATCATGAAATATTTCTTCAGACTCATTCTGTAACTGGTGGGTGGGTACAGTACACTGGGGAACATACAAGAAACATATATCTTACTTCATGTATCAGTTGGAAAGATAAGGAGGACAAATCAAAGGATAAACCTTATACTATTCACTGACCTCTACTCTGAGTAATCTGAAAGAAGTAAAATCACTTTTGATTAATTAAAAATGCTTGATCTTCTTTTTCCCATAATTTACATTTTGTGTGACCCCTTTTAACCCCCATTGACCTGATTTCTTAGATATCATTACAACATAAGAGTTCTGAGTAAAGGAAGGTTATATATGAGCTGGAACATTAGAAGATCAAGACTTCAAAGAAAATGGATCTGAGCTTGTCTGTTAAAGATGAAACAATTGTGTAAATTAAGGGGAAAATTGAGGGTATTTGTGTCAGAGAAATAAAGCATAAAACTGATGAAGAGACTTACCTGACTGGAAATGAAGAATGACTATGGGGACTTAATGAACTTGGCACCATTAGCAGTAGGGGACAAAAGCAATGAAATAACAGGTTTTAGGGATGTATATTTCCAAAATTGTATATAAAATAGATTAGAGATGGAAGATACCAGAATAAAGGCCACACATTATTGTTTGTTTTCCATACTTGTAGTGATGAAGGCTTTGGGTAGGGTAAGAGATTGAATGACATTATGATTTTCCATGGATTTCAGACATATTTTTTGAAGGAATATTCTGAGAGGGATTCAAAATGAAATGGGATTTCAAAACCTTGGGTGCCTAGAAGAATAATGGTCATATTTAGAAGAGGAGTATAGCAGGCCAAAGTAATTGTGTTGAGCATAAAGTTTTCTGATAAATTTTAGTTTCCTATTAAAAATAACAGCATTGAAAGGAAATAAATATGGTTGATAAATACACTTAAAATGTACACTTTACTTCTTTAAAATTGAACTTATTTTTTAGTATTTTGCTTAGCTTCATTTTAAAATTGGGTCACTAATACAAGTAAATATTTTCTCATGTGAATGAGATTGAATATGTTACAGAATTTTGTAAATGCTAATTATTTTTTGTAATATTTAATCAGTAGTTATTTATTGCCAAGTCTCCATTTTAGGAACAGTAAGATAATGAGTTATTCTACCCTACACTCCAATTCTCAACTGGGGGCATTTTTGCACCCCAGTGGACACTTGGCAACACCTGGAGACATCCCCGATTCTCATGACTGCAGGAATGCTGTTGGCAGTTAGCAGGGCAAGGCCAGGGATGCCGCTCAACATCCTGCCAGAAGAATACAGCTCCACAGCAAAGAATCATTCAGCCCCAAAAGTCAGCAGTGTCAAAATTGGGAAACCGTGTCTTATTAAAGGGAAAAGCATAGTCATGACATGGTCTCAGCTAAAGATTGTGCATGAACAGAGATTATCATCAGGAGACACCAAAGTGCACCACAGGTGATGGAAAGTCCCACCAAGTGCTGTTTTACTTAGAAAGATACAGGTATTCATGATTTCATACACAGCAAAATACCTCTGCTCTTCTTTTTATATACATTTTCTATCAAAATGATAAACTTCCAATTTAAAAGTTGATTAAAACTTTAAAATCATTATAAATCTTAAGTATAGTATCAGTCGTAAGCAAGGGCTCCAGAATTAGAGTCACCTAACAATCAAATGAAATTTTCATGATAAAACTGATTTCATAAGTATCTTCTAATGACTAAATGAAACAATTTTTGTGTAGGCCCTGGAATATAATAAGCTCAAGAAACATTAATTCATGCTTTGATTACATATATATCTATATATGTATAATTTATGATAATACAGAGTTTGATCATTATATATTTTCATAGAGTTTTTATACGACTGAATGACCTGAATTTGGTCTTTGTGGGGATGTCAAAGGAAACTTCAAAACACATTTGTTACATAAATTGTTCATTTAAAAAATAAAGCTCTGAGCACATTGATTTTTATTAGTGAAAATCTTCACCCACAATTGTTCGAAGATAAACATTTCAGCAAACGTGACTCCCATCATGCTTACTTTTTGTCATATGCCCTCTGTTTCCCAGGTGTTACAGTGAACACTTACTCCTGCCTGGACCCCGGTATACCTGTACATGGCCGTCGCTATGGTCAGGATTTCTCCATCGGATCCACTGTCTCATTTAGTTGTGATCCAGGATACAGGCTGAGCCATGAAGAGCCCCTTCTGTGTGAGAAAAACCACTGGTGGAGTCATCCGCTCCCAACCTGTGATGGTAAGAATTCACTCAATATGCAAAATAAACTGAGTTATAAACCAAAAAAAAAAAAAGAGAAATCAATGTAGTCTTTATAAAAGGTGAGCTTTAATGTAACCAAAAATAGTTGATATTTTTTAATGAAATCTTGACTTTTGGCAATCTTATATGATCAAACCATTAATAAAGAAAAGGAAGAATGCATATTGATAACCAGCCAAACCTACCCCATGCCCGAGGATGCTATATCTATTTTTTAATGTGCTGATGTAATCATTTTAGGGGCATATTGTGTGCTTGGACCTTTTGACAAAAAGTATTGAACATGTTTCATCGGTACCAGATGAACGCGCTGAAGAACAGAGCTTTTACCTCCTGCTTTGGAAGGAAACATGTACCACCCCAAATGCTGCCTGGCCGCACAGCACATGGCAGCGCGGCCAGGCTGCCCTGTGGTGGCGAGTTGCTAGTTGTGATGAATAGTATACCAGTGTCCTTTTCAGTGCTTTGCTTCCCTGGAGAATAAGTGAGAGATGATTCATTTTTCAGAAAAGACACGTGAAAACACAGTGGAAGAAACTGCTTCTCTAAGACTGGGAAGTGCTTTCATACTTGCTTTACCGAAAAGCACCCCCAGTGTGAATCTATGCACTATTTAGCTCTGGGCTTTTATTTTTATTTATAACACTATTTTCAGCTTCTATACTTATTTTTTTCTAAGTGAAAGATCACATCATTCATTTTATAATTAAATTTCAAGTACTGTCAGTGCTATCTTTTTTTAGTAACAGCTTTAGTCCAATGTGTTTCTATAACAAGGTCTGAAAAAGTCATCAGTGCATCTCCCACATGATTCAATACAATACCATTTGTAATAGCCAACGTTCTTGTGATGATAAGTGACAGAAACTCAATTCTAAATGGTTTAAAACATAAAAGCAGAATTTGCCCTGGCTTGTGTAGCTCAGTGGATTGAGCGCAGACTGCAAACCAAAGGGTCACTGGTTCGATTCCTAGTCAGGGCACATGCCTGGGTTGCAGGCCAGGTCCCCAGTGGGGACCACATGAGAGGCAACCACACATTGATGGTTCTCTCTGTCTCGTTCTCCCTCCCTTCCCTTCTGTCTAAAAATAAATAAATAAAATCTTAAAGCAGAATTTGTTGTACAACTACTCAAATCTTAAAAAAGACCTCTGTGGTGTACTTATCATAAATAATTATGATCATGAATTCAAAACTTTTCAAGATCTCTCTGTTTCCCTAGGCGTTTCTATGTATATTCACAAAATTCCTTTCTTTTGTTGTCCTTTTTATTGAATTTTTGAGTGATACTGGTTAAGAAAATTATACACATTTCAGCATATCTCCTCCAACATATCTTTTGTACACTGTACATGTGTTCACCACCCCAAGTCAAGTTGCCATTCATCACCATAATTTTTTGCAATTGAAGCAAGGCTTTACATGCCCAGGAGATTGGCAGGGAAGATTACACTCTCAGGAAGTTGGAAATGTATAGCCTCATATTATCAGAGAAGAATGAGAGTTTTTCTTTGTTCTTCCAAGTAGAAAAATCTCTGGAAAGGTCTCTGATTGGTCCATTCACAGACCAGTTACTATAGTAAAAGAGAAGCATCCACTTCAGTTGGATTTGTCCAGGTCACATGTCCATCCATGCCTATGGTTGAGACAAATGATAGCAGTATAAAGGTGCTATGTTTGCCAGGCTCTGGTAAAGCCATATGGTTGGCATGAGTAAATTCACCAAGATGGAGAAGTATGAAGGTAATGTTATCAGGAGAATTGGGGATAAAAATAATGCCTAAGTATACCAACATGCTTAAACTAGATTAAAATAAAAGTGACTGCATCTGGCACTCCCAGGAGCAACACAGACCCTCTTCTTCTGTTGTCATCATGACCACCATCGACCTTAAACTTGGCCTCCAACTTTTTTGGTCAACCTCCATCCTTCACACCGAAGTTGTTTCATGTTATACCCCATGTCAAAATACTTAATGGGTGTTTGTTGCCTAAGGATGGAAGTTCAAATGATTAATTATGGAATTCTGGTCTTTAACCATGTGGACTTTCTCCTTCCCAGTTCTTTCTCCTTTCTGCCTGGTTCGATTCCTGGTCAGGCACACACCTGGATTGGGGGCCAAGGCCTTGATTGGGGCTGTACATGCGGTAACCCATCCATGTTTCTCTCCCTCTCTTTCTCCCTTCTCCTCTCTCTAAAAATAAATAAGTAAAATCTTTTAAAAAACCAAGTAGCCTTCAAAATTTTAGTTTACTGCACTGTTTTAAAAATAATTCTAGGAAGAATGACAAATACCCCATTAGGAATTTAAAATAATTTTATGTAATTAACAATTTGTTTTCTTAAAGCTTAATAAAAGAGGGGCCTGCTAAACAATTAATTATTCATGTACAATTTATGCAGATGTTGCTTATAATTTGAAACGTGTGAGTATGTACTTCAAATTCAAACGTGGCAAGCTGAGCTATGTTCTTTGGGGCCAGTATTAATTCCCAGAGGCTATTACATACCTTTTTCTTCTCTAGTGCTGCTGCAATGGATGAAATGATTTCCTAGTATCAGAGGAGGTCTTTACATACTCCTGTTACTACCAGGAAGTAGCTTAAGCTAAGAAAGTCAGACTCTTTCTATTTCAAGGGAGGAGACATGAAGTGTGTTCAGGCTCTGCCTTTCTAACTATGATTTATAACGTAATTGCATTTCTTTTCATTTTCAGCATTATGTGGAGGAGATGTTAGAGGGCCTAGTGGAACAA
Organism: Micronycteris hirsuta; assembly: GCA_004026765.1. Classification (NCBI taxonomy): domain Eukaryota; kingdom Metazoa; phylum Chordata; class Mammalia; order Chiroptera; family Phyllostomidae; genus Micronycteris; species Micronycteris hirsuta. The sequence continues at coordinate 112,523 of PVJI01000699.1, read as the reverse complement.
TCTTATCACCTGGTTACCCGGAATTTTATCCAAATTCTCTGAATTGTACATGGACTGTTGATGTAACCCATGGAAAAGGTAATTTTCCTCATCCAATGATAACTGAGTTATCTTCTGAAATTTTATTGTATCTATTTTTATTTCATTGTCCTTTACAGTTTCATTTTTCATGACCAAAAACAAATCAGTAGTAAAATATGCTAAAACAATATTCAATTTGAGTAACTGCAACAGAGAATTATAGTTACTTTTCTATAGTATTATAATATGCTTATATTTTTACCAGAATGGTGACAAGAAAGACTTAGTTTCTTTTGATGTGTTAAACTAATGTTATTTGGAATTTGCATATCAAAAAAAACTCAGATAGGATGGCTTCTGTCTCTGGTATAGTTTTAAAAGAGTGTTAAAAGGTTGATTTCAAAAGTTCAAAAGTTTATATCAAAATGGATGAAGATGATTGGAAGTGCTGAGCAAAGCAAACTGCACAGTAAAAAGCAAACAACTGCAGCAAAAAGTACATGTGTATATACGCTAGATTGTTAAAATGCTTATTAGTATATGACATAATAAATATAATTATATTGTCATACAAATTTTAGCTATTCTAGAAATATTCGTGTATTCAATTTTCTACCAGAACTGCAGATCTATCTCACGTAACAGAATGGGGGTGTGATATTGCACTCTGCATATGATAGACATTAACAAATGTTCTTCAAACAAATGAATGAAAGGCCTCGTGACACTAAATATGGTCCATGCATGCAGCGCAACCAAGACAGCAAATAAGCAATGCAAGTGGTTAAGGCAATAACTTGACAATGGGAAAATGGCCATCATAATACATCCACACAAAAATGGATTAAAATTACCAGAAAATCTGCGCGTACTAATGTTTAAAAAAATAGTTGATTTGTTCATTTAAAAAACTACTTTGGAGAAGTAGTCTTTCTTTTAACTCTGTTGCTATACTGTTATTATTTTTACTATTATATTGTACTTATTAATTTTACTATAGAAAAGCTTTTTTAAAATCCTAACAATGAAAAGATGTTATTATAATTTTAAAAATTCAAGCTTGTGGGCAATCCATTTGAATTCATTGTGTTTTCACAAATACAATTTTCCCTTATTAAAATTATGTATTATTTTATTGAGGGTAAGAATTATATTAGGGTTGTTATAATAAAATTATTTTTTGAGAAAAATATAAAACTTAGTAATCTAGTATTGAACAGCAGGAACAAAGTAGGAGACTTTATAAACTGTTTTTTGTTTTTCTTCATAACACAAGACATTTGGCTGGAAGTTAAGCAAAGCATCCTATTATTCCCATGCACAGCAGCTTACAGGAGTTTAAAATAAGCTTCTCTATATTATACAGGGAAATGGAAGGCTACATACTGCTGGCTATGTAAATAGAGGCTTAATTAGCACTTAAGGTTTTACATCTTCACAGGTTGCAAGTGTTAATTAAATCTGTATTTACATGGCAAGAAATGTAGATTTGGATTTCATTCCTTTAAGAGCCAACAAAGTTTGTTGGAAGTATAGCTATTCCAAAGTGTAGCCAAAGTTGAAGGTGAAGGTGTCACCGGCACCTGTGGTCCTTGGGAACTCACAAGGTAGTGCTCAGGAGAGATTTATTATTAGCTCATAGGCGGGAGACAACACCAAAAGGAAGAAAGACATTTCTGCTCTTGGGAAAAAAAAAAAGGATGGGGAGCTCTTTTACGGAGTTTTAACTGGGAAATATTGAAGTCTAAGTATGGCATCTAAGCATGTACAGGAGGGAAGTCTGGCACTGGCGCAGTGTAAGTACACATTTATTTATGCGTCACATGTCTCATTAGCATGTTAAAGCTCCCAGGGCTGCATTTTATACTAATTAGGGTGAGATCATGCAGGAGTCTGTGGCTTGTCAGTGTCTGAGTGTCCCTTTGTCCAGTCCAGTAACTCAGGTCCCTGTGGTTGGTTATTGGCGCAAGTTCTGTATGGCTGCTGATTGGGTGCAGAATTTGCAGTAAAACGGAAGAAAATGCCAATCCTATCAGAAGAAGCTCAGCCTGTGTCAAAGGATAATCTCTTAAAGTCAAGAGAAATTGACAAGGTAGTGTAGTCTAAACTTTCACCCAGCATACCAATTTCTACAGTGTTCCAGAAATACGATGAACTGACCCGATACTGATACTTCTACTGATGAGAAAACTTGCCGAACTTCTTGGGAAAACTTGTTCAATTTGTGTACAGTTTTAATTGTCTAGCAGTTATTCTGTATCTGTTATCCCTGTTCAGCTCCTTGAAGTTAGAAAATCAATCAATCGATCGACCCTAATCCCTGCTCCAACCTAAAGTTCCTCAAATGTACCTAAGTCATCACTCTGGCCACCAAGTTTTTTATGTCCACTACCTCCAAACTGTTATCTAAGCCTATTTTTTTCAGACTAAAAACTGCCAGTTTCTTGCAATCTTTATAGTAAAGCATTTTCATTATCATCACTATTTAATTACTTTTCTCTGAATGTGTTCTAGCTTATTGATATCCAGGGACACCAATATTCTAAACATGTGTTTTTCCAGAATGAAATGCAGTATGGCCATCATCAGTTTGCTTTCATTAACTTTTTTTGCTGCCATGCTTTACTACTAATTTATAATGAGCTTGAAGTCAACAGATTCATCTTTGTAGATGATCGGAACTTTAAAATAAAGTGAAGCCCTATTCCTAAAATTCTGTAGTTGTACAATTTTTTCTATCTCTAGTTCAGGCTTTTATATTTACTCCTGTTATATTTATCATATTAATTTTGATCCAGACTTCCTGTGAGATCACTTTAAAATAATTTATATTTATATTATATAGTCAGAATTTCCTTCAATAATCATGACCATCGAGTCTTTAAGAAACATCCAACATACCATCAGTGATCTCTGCACCTCTTGACACTAAGTGAAGGCGTTGGAACACATACAGATGTTTGACCGTTTTGCATTCATTTAAACACAGTGCCGTTTAGCCTACATTGGTCCTATGTACACGATATGAGATCTTTTCCTTAAACACATTACAGAAATCAGGATGCTAATCATTTGTAGCCTGCTGGAGATCCTGAGGGGAAAAATCTGCATAAAAAATACTTAGAATTGTAGATGTTGGATTGTCCTTACTTAGATAAAGTGTAGTCCAATCCTTTGTTTAAAGGTGGAATAAAGACATACACACGAGCCAATATGGCACCCTCAAAGTCATGGTGGGTTGTGTGACAACTAAAACCTAGGCATTCATGATGCTTTTACTTTAAGCCCAAGTCTTTTCATATTTGTCTGTAACATAAATTGCCTTAACAGGGCTTCATGAATAATTACTCTTAGGAGAAGATACCCTGATGTTGAAACCACTGACTTTTTCTTACTATCCCTCAAATACCCACTGCCCTGTTAGGACTGTGTCTTTACCTGTTTGCACTTGTTCCTGGAAGGTCTACCCTTGGGCTGCTGCTCTACCAACTTCTCACTTTTGAAGGTCATTGCCTTCACTGCCTAATGTTGCCTTATCATTGCTTGTGTTTTTAGTTTATTTGTTTTGGTCTCATTTTATATCTTTTTTTATGTTTTTAAAAAGCAGTGAGGACTCCAAAAATATTTAGCACTAAGAACTAAAATGTAAGTGAATAATATTAAAGAATGTCACATCATACCCTGGTTTGGGGAATTTTGAATAAATATTTTTTGTGAATTTTTTAGGTCAATTAGGAAAATAAAGCACTCAGGGAAAGATGAATGATACAATAATCATATATTTCATTGGGGACCTACCACATAGTATAGTGTTTGTGTGTGTTTAATTGTTAGTCTTTTTATGTGTTCTAGACAATGTCATTAAAAACTGACATGACACTGCAATGCAATGCCATGTCATAATCACCAGGAAAAAAAAATTCAAACTTTTCAAGTGCTGGTGAGGATACAGAGCAACCAGATTTGGTGATGGAAATGTACATTGCACGGCCACTTTGTCAAACAGTCTCTAATATAGATCTATCCCATGGTCCAGTGATTTACCCAACAGAAGTAAGCACATATGTTCTTCAAAAGACAATCTGGAATGCTGTGCCAGTATTGTCTACATTTGTGCTGAAAAACAAACATTGACCATCAAATATTGAAATGATAAATTAATATGGTATATACAAAAAATGAAATGCTCTACTATTCAAGATTAAAATAAACAACCAACAGCTATGCACAAAAACAGAGATTAATTTCCCATACCTGATGTTGAGTAAAAGAACTCAGACCCAAACAGGTGCATGCTGCATGAATCTATTCTATGAACTACAGAAACATTTATATAGTGCAGTAAAATTTGCCTGTGCCATTAGAAGTTGAGTAAGTGGTCGCTTTTGGCTAACTGAAATGATAGAAAAATTGAATGAGGGGAGGCTGTGGATGTTGGTAGCGTGTCTCCTGACTAGGGTATGTTTACAAAGTTGGTTCAGTTTGTGAAATTCAGTGAGCATATTTTGGTATATTATATGCACAGGTTTAATGAACGGTGTGTGAAAAATAAATAGAGAGACAGTATATGCATATAACAAATACTTTTCCCCTATGCCTGTTTTATATTTCTCTTCTAAAGTAGACTTAAGTGGTTTTGGAAGTCAGGAGCTATGTTGTTTGAGAGGTTTGCAGAAGGAATGAAAGGAAGCATGTGGGATGTTCAACAGAAAGCTGTTCTCCTATTATAAAGTATGGTTCTTCCAAAAACCAGTTTATTTTATAGCTAGCTAAAATATGCTTAAAATACTTATACTGTAAGTAAATACTTATAAATCTATGTGAAAAATAGTTTCAGATATTTTAAAAATATAAATATAATTTACATAGATTACATATGTAATCTATGTAAAAACGATGTAAAAGTTCAGATTTGTAAAAAATATTTTAAAAACAAGAGAATGTAAGTCATACAAACAGAAGTAATAAATTGGCTTCTTTATGCAAAGCAAAACACAGTAAAAAGAAAGCTGTACTCCTATTATACATAAAGAATATAAATTTTCCTCGAGATTTTTGTAAAACATGGGTTATTTATTTTCAGGGATTGATTTTTACATTTTATTCCCAAACAGTTCTCAAGACATGACTCACTATATCTCTTATAAGGACACTGATTTAAAACAAAAAAGATAATATGGAAATATTTTATAGCAGTACCTCTCATTTTCAGAGAAATCAGTTACGAAGAGGGCCTGTTTTTTTATTAGTTTGACAACTCCTATTAATTGTTTTGGTAACTCTGTAAATCTGATTTTCCCCTCTGTCTTAACAGGTGTGCAGTTCAACTTTCACACTTTTCACCTGGAAGACCATCACGACTATTTACTAATCACGGAGAACGGGAGTTTTACCCGGCCCCTGGCACGCTTGACGGGTTCCGAACTTCCTCCGAACATCAATGCTGGTCTCTATGGGAATTTCAGGGCTCAGTTGCGCTTCATTTCAGATTTTTCAATATCTTATGAAGGATTCAATATTACATTCTCTGGTAAGAAAATAGACAAATAGTTTGAAATAACTTGAATAAATTAATTTGCTAAAAAATCCACTAGAAGTACATTGTTACATGTTTTTTTTTTTTTTTTAAGATTTTATTTATTTATTTATTTTTAGACAGAGGGGAAGGGAGGAAGAAAGAGAGGGAGAAAAACAGCAATGTATGGTTGCCTCCCACATGGCCCTCACTGGGGACCTGGCCCGCAACCCAGGCATGTGCCCCGACTGGGAATCGAACCGGGACCCTCTGGTTCCCAGCCCGCGCTCAATCCACTGAGCTACACCAGCCAGGGCTGTTACATGGTTTTTTAACTTACCCTCCTGTAGAATTCTCAGAGGGCAAATCTAGCTAAAATACCTAGTGAACTTAAAATGGAAATTCAAATACATATTTTAAAGTTTCAGTTAGACTTAAAAATAAAATGTGAATTAAGCCAGTGATATTATAGTTTTAAGTACCTTGAAAAGAGTTTACAGGCCAAGAATTAGATATATGTAATATATTCATTTGGAACTAGATGATCAAGAAATAAATTAATGCAGTCATCACGTTATTTTAGAACAGCCTCATCTGCAAGCAACATTATGACTTGGACTGTAGAAAACAAAACTTATAATATCAAAGTGAATAAAAAGTGTCCCCATCAATTAGATTTCTACTGTCTACTTAAATGAAATTGTGAGAAAAATAGTTATTGTATCATATGGAAACAATAAGTAAATCTTATACCAACTTGCTAATATTAAAATTGTAATATTATAAATATAAAAATTATATAAATGCTAACCTTTTCTTTAGCTGTTATTTTAGAGTTTGCATAGAAGTACTTGTCTTATATAATTCAGGTATTCCATAATGGGTGGTAAATGAGCATAAATTATTGTAAGCTAGAATGTTGAAAGTATGCACAAATGAATTTTTAAACAATATAATAATAGTTCATCAACATGAAACAATTCTTCTTGTTCTTCATTGCAATTACATTGTAAGTGAGTGTTCTGGGAATATTTTTAGATAAGTGATTTCTTTTTAGGGTGACATATAACATTGTTCAATCAGCTCAGCTTTCTCATACTTCGAAGAGTGTTTAGCTGTTCATTTCCATGAATTCGTTCATTGCTTCTGTGATATAACAGTTTTCAGTGTGCGGGCACTTCACTCCTATGTAAACCCTTGCATTTAAAGTTAGGTGATTACAGAATATGGATTAGTTGAATTCCTTGTACACCAGAGGCATACGATTAAAACCACTAGGTAAAATGCATTTCAAAAGTGCAAATTATTTCATTTCTAATGCTGTGTGTGTGTGTGTGTTTGAAAACATGCATCTATTATGCCAGTATTATAGGTCAAAAATCTATAAATGAATTTTCCAATGCAAAAGAAAGACTGAGATAAATAGCTACATTTTCAGTTTGTCACTGAAAGAAGGTGACATTTTATCATCTATATTGAATTTCCAAAATACACGTATTTATTATTATTAGAAGTTATAACTTACTGCTGTCTACTGTATTATTAGAACAAAAGAAGAAAAATTGTGTGTCATTTGCATGTTCCCATAATTATACATGTAGTCAATTTTTAAATGTTTGACTAGTCTCTGAGAGTATCCAGTTTGCAAAGTACAGGAAATATACCTTAAAAGTGACTTCTATCATTTTCTCTGTCTTCCTCTCACCTAATTTACAGAATATAACCTTGAACCTTGTGAAGATCCTGGAACACCTCAGTATGGTAACCGAATTGGTTTCAACTTTGGGGTTGGTGACACTCTGACCTTCTCATGCTCATCAGGTTATCGACTGGAAGGGACATCCGAGATCATCTGTCTTGGTGGCGGCCGACGGGTGTGGAGTGCACCTCTGCCAAGGTGTGTGGGTACGTGGTCAGCTGCTTTCATTTGCTTGTATGTGTAGTCACTGTTCATGGAACTGCATGGTTATACACCCTTCGTTTTTACAATCTGTTGAATTTCTTCATTTACTTCATATTAGTTATTTCAATTTTTTTTCCACTTGGCAACCTGGTGTACCTCAATTAACTTTTCAAATTCTCCATACAAGCAACCATACTTCTAAAATTGTTTTCAAATGGTGGGTGTAAGGAATGAATAGATAGACAACAGATGGATGGATGGATGGATGGATGGGTGGATGGATAGGTAGGTAGGTAGGTAGATAGATGATAGATAGATAGATAGATAGATAGATAGATAGATAGAAAAGATCATATTTAGAGACCTTACAGAAAATTACATTCTGTTATTCTATCGATAGGTGATTTTCCATGGCTTCTGATTCAAGTTTTAACAATATTTTATAATTTAGAATTAACATTTATGAAAGATGATTACAAGGAAAAACGTGTAAAATAAATAATAGACAATTTAATGGTGATCAAGGTGTGTTTTGACTCTATTTATACATCTACATAATTAATCTTTTAGATTAATTAAGATGGCAACTCATTTCTTGTTGTAAGGTAAAGAATAGCAATAATTAAAGTATTGAAAGTTGGGAGCCACCACCTTAATCTTTGGAAATTAATGTTTTGATTGATAAAAAAATTCTATAGAGAAAATTAAAGATTCTTTGTATTAGGACTTAAATCATTAGGAAATAGAGGGGCAAGAATTTTTTCAGTTCATTAGTCATTCAGTCATTATCGGTATTTATTTTTATAATAGAATAAGATGCAAATGGTCATTTTATAAATTATTTCATAAAGCTATTAAAACTCCCCAAAGAATTTAATTTACTCTTAGTAAATTTAATTGTGGGTCATGGATCTGTGTAAATTATAATATGCTACAAAATTGGGCAAATTGATCTATGCTTTAAGACCTTGTCCTTTTCAGCAGAGGGCTCAGATGAAAATGAGAGTCAAGATGAGAATACCTGTATGCCTTATTCCACACATTGGGCTCTTCCTGTGACTCTCCAAATCAAGGCCAAGGAATGACCTCCCTAGTTAATATGGTTCTGAAGGCTTTTATAGTGATAATTTTGTTTCCACAGACCCTACAGGTTATATAGCAGACAAGTTGACTTAAAACAAATGAAATTTCTTTTCAGAATCACAGGCTTTTGTAGAAACGACATAAGAAACCACAGAGGCTTGAAGCTGGGAGGTGATGATCAGTCACACTCTCAACACATCTTTTCCAAGAAGATAGTAGGGTGCAGTTCTTCTGGGTTTTTTTTTGTTGTTGTTGTTGCTGTGTTTTTTGTTTCTTTGTGTATTGTTTTCTCTTGCTGTTGCCAGATTTAGAATTCCTTTTTTTACCTGAATTGTCCCCATTTCCATTATTGTTTTGTGTGAATATTTTCAAAGGCCAGTTAATGAGAATGTTGGGAATAGTCCAACTGAGGGTTGCATAGGGTCTGGGTTTATATCCTGGTCATTTGGTATAGAGTTCCCTCACTTTTCTAAACTTCATTTTCCTTATCTGCTAAATGGTTGTAACAGTAGTACCTAGGCCACTGTTATGTCTTAGTCATGAGAAGTAAAAGAGGTTAGCCATGTGAGCTAGACACCTAGTACAATCCCTGGGATATGGAAAAGATTAAGAATTTAAATGTTATTATAAATTATTATTTTAGTATAGTCTACTGTCTCTCCAGCCCATTAATCTAGTTTATAAAGTTGATTGTAGTAGAGAATGCAGTGCATTTCATAAAACACTAATCTTTATGAGGTTCTACTAAGCTCTTTCATATGCATTCATCTCCTTGAGTCCTTACTACAGTCCTGATTATCCCCCTCATTTTTCATGGGAAGAACCTGAGCCTTAGAGTTAAATACCTTGCCCAAGAGCTTCAAGCTTGTAAGTGGCAGATGATGATTTGTATGTAGTCTTTCTCATTCTGAAACCCAACTTTTTTTTTTCCCACCAGATGATTTTATCTCAAAAAATTGAAGGAAAGGTAGATCTCAAAGGGCTGTCAGCCATACAGAGTCATAAAAATTAATACTTTTTCCTACATGTACCAGACTGCTGCATGGGCTGGAAATAAATTGTTGCATGTATATTCTTAAAGTTTTGTTCATGTTTATAATAACTTTTAATAGGTGGATTTATGGAAATCTGACTTTGCAAAAAAGTAACTTTAAATTAGTTTTGTTTTATTAAAATATGTTTTGAGAGTAAGTTGTGCCAAAATCTTTAATGGGAGGGATGAAATAAAATCGCCCTGGGAGCAAATTTAGAAAGCGATGTTATTGCCATGGAACCCCCCCACCCCATTTCAGGTTAACCATGCTTGCTTTTAAGCTTATGAAATTTACAGTGAAGTCTATTGACCTTAATAAATTCCACTGTAGGTACTCATTTAACTTGGGGAGAATATTCCTCCAAATAAAATGGCATTTTAAAAATTTTACTTCTCTAATTTCCTTTAAGCTTTTCTTCACTACTTTGACTATGATTTAAAACAAATGTATTTCTTTTCTATTTCTGGTTCCTTATAGTTCTTATTTTGTTATCTTTTCAAAGTATATAGTCTTTAGTCACATAAAACGCACATCATTTTTAACTGGCTTAAAAACGATTCTTTAGTTCTCAGCATCGCCAAACTCTTACTTATATTATAGGCCAAATTATGAAGTGGTTATATTCCAAGCATTTGCTTTTCTTTCAGTTTTTTGGAAGCGAGGTGGCCTTTCCCTGGCATAAGGTAACAAACAATGGATACATTCTCAAAACAGACCATAGATGAGGCTTTAAATTTTATATCAAGTGTAAAACTAATACCACCATTTACTAAAAAAACTTATCTCTACATAGTTATATAAGAAGGCATCTGACAGTAAGACAACTAAGTTATAAAGCTAATTCTGGAAACTTACTTTTTACTCATTTTTTGTTTATGTATGATTAATGTTGATTCTATACCTTGTTTATAAATTGGCCAGTGCCTTTCAGTTTCTGTTGGTAGAATTTAGTGAAAATTATTGTAATGCTGAACATTAGATGAATAGTAAGTAATGTTTTCATTTCAGCAATATTCTGAGTAATCTTTGCATTTATGTTCTCAGGTGATATTTCAACAAATATTAAAGTATAATAATACCATATTATAGTCTTTGCAATCTACAAAGAATTTTATCATTCAGCATCTCATCCCAAAATCTATCCATGCTGTGAACGTAGATTTAGCAGGACCATCAGAGAAAATGGAATGCCTATAAAAAACACGCAGTGCACACAAGCCGAGGGGCAGAGCCATGCCTGTCACGGTGTTCTGAGCCCCAGGCCGGTGCTGGGTTCACTGCAGCACACTGCTGTCTTTGACTGGAGGCTTCAGAAAGTTAGGAGAAAATCTGGCCTTAATTCTAGTTGAAATGTGGCTTCAGAGAACTCCTTGTGCTTTCCTCTATTTTAATGGGAGGAAACTTCTTCAACCATGACTCATTGACGGGGGATAACATAAGTACAGGGAAATTTGGAGAGGTAGGAGAAGAACCTTGATAGAAATCCAGAGCATACCACCCAAAAGCAGAAGCAGGGATTCTTTCCCCCAAGCATTGGCCCCCAATGCAGTCACATAGTTCCATTTACACTCCACCCTTTCCAAAGCTCTATGACCTTTGGGAAGTTGTTCAGATCTCTTTCCTGCCAAGGATCCTCAAATTCTGCAAGAGAGCTTATGGCTCTGAACAGTGAAACACATGTATGTTACCCAATGAACTCCCCAACCCATGGCACTTGCTCAACAAACCTTCCGTTTTCCTAACGCTTTTCTCCACCATATTGCCAATTCTCCTATGAGCCATAAGGAGTGATAGCTGTGATTTTCACAAACCAGCAGGAGAGAAAAGAGAGGTAGAGATGAGAAAGTTTTAGTGTGCTATCTGCTGCTAAGTACTTCACACATACCATCTCACTATTTAGTGATCAAGATAAAAAAGTTTACCTTAAAAAATTATTATTATCATATTTTGAAAAAGATAAAAATAACAAGTAAAAAGGTATTTTAGTAAAGATATTTTATGTGAAAGTGATTGTCCTGGAGAGGCATGTTTCTAAGGAAATGGATAAATAGACATCTGTTCACCTTTTTAAGTAGCAACCAAATGTCCAAAGCAACAAAAATTAAAAAAAATAAAAAAGTTTATGAAACCTGATTACTTTGAAAATAAGAAACACTGTCCTGTTTTGAGTCAAGAAATAAGTCTCTAATTTCCTTTTGTGAAGTTCGCATCACAACAAAACACTGGCATTTCTACTGTCGTGTTTCTTTTTTTCTTTTTTAATTGTCATTCAATTACAGTTATCCCCGTTTTTACCCGATTCCTCTCCCCTGCCCCATCCACCCCGCCTCTTCCACATTCAGTCCTCTGCCCCACCTTGTCTTTGTCCATGGGCCGTTTATACGTGTTCCTTGACTCGACCCTTGCCCTTCTTTCCTCCTTTATTACTCTCCACCCTCCCCTCTGGTCACTATCAGTTTGTTCTTTATTTCCAAGCCCTGATATATTTTTCTCATTTGTTTATTGATTAGATTCCATTTATAGGTGAGATCGCATGGTATTTGTCTTTCACCGCCTGGCTTATTTCATTTAGCATAATGCTCTCCAGTTCTATCCATGCTGTCACGAAGGATAGCAGTTCCTTCTTTCTTTCTGCAGCATAGCATTCCATTGTGTAAATGTACCACGGTTTTTGACCCATTCATTTACTGATGGGCACTTAGGCTGTTTTCAGCACTTGCCTATTGTGAATAGGGATGCTATGAACATTGGACTGCACAGGTTCTTTTGAATAGGTGTTTCGGGATTCTTAGGTTAGAATCCCAGCAGTGGAATTGCTGGGTAAAAAAGCAGTTCCACTTTTTTAGATGTTTGAGGAAATTCCATACTGCTTTCACAGTGTCTGCACCAGTCTTCACTCCCACCAACAGTGTACTGGGGTTCTCTTTTCTCCACATCCTCACCAGTACTTGATTTGTTTATGATGGCCATTCTGACTGGTGCAAAGTGATATCTCATTGTGGTTTTAATTTGTATCTCTCTGATGGCTAGTGATACTAAGCATCCTTTCATATGTCTCTGGGCCCTCTGTATGTCCTCCCTGGAGAAGTATCTGTTCAGGTCCTTTGCCCTTTGCTTAATTGGATTGTTTGTCTTCTTAGTGTGGAGTTCTGTGAGTTCTTTATATATTTTAGAGATCAAGTCCTTATCCAAGGTATCATTGGCAAATACATTTTCCCATACGGTTGGTTCCCTTTTCATTTTGTTGATGTTTTCTTTAGCCATGCAGAAACTCAAGACAAAAACTTTTATGTCTTTACTAAGCATCCCAAATATATCAGAAATCGAGCCAGGGCATATAAACAAGGAGCTAATGAAAGAACATATTTTGGAAAATAGTTAAAGTAAGTTAACTACTTTGTTAAGTAAATTAACATATTTGGAAAGTAAGTTAAATACTATTAACAATTTGTTTGTAGGGAGCAGTCCACACATTTTTGCTCATTTTAAAGACATTCATTCTCAAAATCTCCAATTTAACTTATCTATTTCTATATCTAATTTTTGTGTCATTAATTTTTATCTGACCTTGGACAAATAATTTGTTTTAATCATTAATAAAAAATAAAAATTCTACATTGCACGTCTATTTTATGACTTTTTTGATGGCATATGCTGATCACTATTTATTATTAAGTTTAAAAATTAATGATAGTAGGTAAAACAAGGTGCCGCATCTATGGGAACTCTCTGTACTGTCATTGTAACTTCTCTGTCCATCTAAAACGAATCTAAAATAAAAAGTTTATTAGAAACTCAAGTAAATGAAGGAAGAAAAAAATGTACCTGATAGAAACTGAGTATTGAATGTGAATAACCAATGTATAGTTCCAATTTAATGGGACTGCACTGGAGACTGTGAGCTTAAAATCTTGTCATTAATCTGGGGTTTATAAACAAATGGATTCATGTAGAGCCTTTTCTAATCTAACTGGCCCATTAGCAGATAAGCTTCTAAATGTTATTATACTGTAGCTGACAAGTGAATGCATGCTGTTTGGGGAGGTAGAGGCTGTACCTTAGTCATCTGTGTGCCCACCATAAGCTTTGGCAGACCATAGGTGCTCCTTCGGAGCACAGGACACTATGAAGTTAATTCATCATATGATCACCATGCACCAAGTTCATCAGAGTGCAGTCATCCAGAGTGATTCACGCCTAAGGATACTTTCATTAAAGCAATTATCTATCTTGTTAAGAGTCTAAATATCCTTGTACGATGTTTTAAATTTTAAGATTATAGATGAGCAGACTCCTAAAAACACTTTATACTTCATATATGTCCTTTCACTATAAATCTTGTTGCAAGCCAAAATGTGCCTGCTAGTTTTAGGATTACATAGAGGGCACAGAGTGCTTTAGAGAGTTGAGTTATAGAACAGGAGCAAAATGTAAAATATTTATTGTAGTTATGCTTCAGGGTCATGTCCTTGAACAACTGTAATAACGAGGGTTTCACACCAGAAAGAATCACAAAAGTATACAAAAGTACCAAAGAAACTTGCTTTCTCTGTTATGGAGGAAAGAGAGAGACCCAGGTCAGGAGGCCCTCCACCCTCTCCTCGGTTCCTGTCTGGCTCACAAGACACAAATGGAAGTGAGAGAGATACATATAGTGGACATGAGATAGCAAGTCTATTTATGAAATACATATGAACACAAAGCTGCGAGCAGGCACCCAGCTAGTCTAAATGCCTTACGAATAGAGGAAATAAAGTTGTTAGTAAGTTTATTCTATACACCTGAGCCAAGTCAACAACTGTGTACTTAACTAATCTAATTGCACCGACTATTGAGGTTCAGGGGTTATATGCCTTAGTTAGCTTTTAGGTTCCCTCTCCTTCTCCTCCTTGTAAACTTGGGAATAATGCACCTCTACAAAGGTTTTCTTTCTCAGTTAGCAAAGGCTCTTTGTCTTAGTGAAATTGTTACAGAGGCCCCCTTTCCCAGCATAGAATCTCAAGGACCACTCCCTCCTGTGCTTTTCCTACTTGTGATGTTCAGGACACCTGGCAATCTTAGTGGGGTTGTTACAGAAGCTTACAGAAACCCCCTTTTCTCAGCACAGTCTCAAACACTCCCCTTCTCCTGCACTATTTTGCTTGTGATGCTCAGGACACCTGGCAATCGTATCAAACCAAGCTCGGGACTGCTGAGTTAATTGGTGGGACACATATTCCTTTTGCTTCTAGCCTTCTGTATTAAGTTCTTCATTAGATTGTTATAGCCAGGGCCCTGCCTTTATTTTCCTCTGGCCGGTCATTCCTAGCTGCTACCTAACCTCTGTATGATCTCTAAGTAACCTCTTCCTGGTCTTGTGGAGAACATTCCCAAGTTCAGAAATACCTACAGCATACTCTTCTTACCTCTGTGTCTAATAAACTTAACCGAGGAAGGGAAGAAAGAGAAATGATTAGAGCTATACGAAGTGTTCAAAAGAAAACTAAATTTAGTAACCTGGAAAGCATGCAATTCATCATTTTTATTAGACAAATTAATTTTTGCTTTTAGCCCAATATATTTTTACTTAATTCAAAGGTGACTGGCCCCTCGTACATATTAGGGCCAGAAAAGAAACAGTTTACCTGAGCTAATAATAAAAGCTAATATTAGCTGCGTGTTTACCAAATGCCTGGCATGCTCTTATAAGGTTTGAATAAGGACACTGAGGCGCAGGAAGGTTAAGTAATTTTCCCTAGGAGAATATATTAACAAAAATTGTATTTGAAGTAGTTTAGAGGGGGAGCAAATGTTTGCTATATGCAAATATGAGCCATAAGGAATGAAAGCATTGCATACCTCTGTGTGGTTCTGATATTCAGTCCATGTCCCCAGCCTGGTTCTTGTTTACAACAGTGACATCTGTGGCTCTCAGGAAATACTATCACTGGCAGTGTAGTTAACTGGAGGACATAATTAAATGTTATTACTACTTGTAACTGAATTAGTCTCAGGAGAGGGCAGGATTTAATGGAAGTTGCAATAGACCGACAGTTCCTAAAAGCCTTTTGAAACTGGAAAGAAAGGTCATTGTCACATTAGGCAAAAAGGTTTTAAAATGACTACATCTAGTTCTATGGTTTTATAAAGTTCATGTGTCCGTTTGTTTTTGGATGACATATATGTATAGTTTTTTTCTTCCATTTTAGTTTCTTAAGATTGAAAATAATAGCAAAAACGTATGTCATTAGTACAGAAGTAGATTTCTAATAAACTGGTGGTATTATTTGTCATCTGGTAATGCACTTAGCTAAGATATATTTAAATGTAGCTAAGGATTTGAAAAAAGACAAACGAACAATGGAATAGACTAGAACTATCAAAGAATAACAGTGTATTTTACTAAGGAGCCAGCCTGCCTTAAGTTCAGTAGCATTTATGGGGTAGGTTTATGTGGACTCCAGGAGAGTAGGAAGGACTGTGAGTTTTCTGAGTAGTAAGTACATCCAACACTTAATCAAGGGTATGCTATAAAGTTAATTTTATTTTGTTCATAATTAATTATGTTGTTAGCTGTTTGCTGTTCAGTTCAAGCTTACCAATCTCAAAGCCAGTTCCTTCATTGCAGGATAAAGCAGCGAAAGTCATCCTCCTTTGTTTAATATACCAAGACGGTTACCATGAAAATAATATAATGTTGTAAAATAAGCATCATAAGTTAAATCCAGAATCAAGAAGGGGTATATGGGTCAGGTATGAGACAGAGTGTTTATTTAAATAAACAATAGCTTTGGTAATCGTAAAAAAATGTCAAGGTAAATGAGAAAACAGAGAAAAATGAACATAGAGCTTTAGGAAGTTATTTGCAGAATTTAAATATTGCCCTTCAAGCAGGTGTTTAAAATAAAAAAAGTTAGGGGATTATTAAGCCTCCCACAGACTTACTGTCTGGCTATAAGGCAGATTTCTGTGTCTCTGCATCATACCCAAATACTCTCTTTGCAGCTCTTTTTGAATCCCAGTTCCATTATCAGCGTGCTCAATGTGTCGGTCGTATTTTCCTCTGCATGTGTTTTAATCCGTCTACAAAGACAGTGTTTCAGAAGGTGATGGATAGTTTTTACTTCATGCATTTTGCTACCCTTTTTGAATTCACGCTAGTTGATGTTTTATCATCCTTGGCTACAGAATTCTGCACGCATAAAATATTAACCTTTTATCATGTAAATTGCCATCTCAACTGAACCTGATCACTATTTTCTAAAAGAAATCCTAGACTTTGTTTGTTCTGGAAACTTCCAGATTAAAAAATCAGAAGTTTCCAGAACAAACAAAATGTAGGATGTTCTGTTTTTCTGATATGTAAGAGAATTTCCCATTTGTTCAACCACGGTGTTTGAAAACACTTGGTGTCGTTTACTTGTAAAACACCGTGCCAGCGCTTCACTGCCTTATCCTTGTCCCCCATCTGTCACAGGAAAACTGGCTGATACCTTTTACTACTTGGAAACATTGTAGAGAGACTCCTCTGATGGTGTATGATTAAGGCTTCCTATGCCTCCTTATGCCAATTCCTTTATTTATCTAATACAAGCTCACTCAGTGTTTCCTCCATGGTAGCTTGTTTAAGAGGCATTCTGCCTTCTTCCTTCTGAATGAGGACAAATAAAAACTGTCTAGTGAATTTTATCAAACTACAAACCTTACACTTTCCTGTTGTGTTTTCCTTCTTTAGTGGTTTTTTGATCCCCTCCCCTGAAACATCCTCATTTGATTATATCATATGTATTGCTCTCACAATCTTTTTCTCATAAAAGTAAAAACAAATCAATTTACTAATACCTAAAAAAAATAATCAAGCAGGATTATAGACAACATGCAAATTGCTGTAGATATGAGCAGCAAGGGATCTGTGAGTTGTTGGTTAGTCAAAACCAAATGCCCTAGATATGGAAATCATATCTTTAAAGAGTGTTCAGCCATTCCGTTGTCTGACAGAAGATCTATAATGGAGAGACAGATGAGTAGCAACATTGTCACTTGCTTTTCATGTACATGGCAGTGGGTCTGGTACTATAGAGTTGTTCTCTCATTTACCCCGTCCAATAATTTCATTAAATAGGCTTTAATATCTTTACTTTTCATACTGAGAGAGCAATGTACAGAGAGGTGAAGTGACTTACATTGAATGTCACAGCTAGTAAGTAAAGTATAGATTTTTATATCTTCCAAATCTTGTGCTCCATATTCTTGACCTCATTGTTTAATTTTTCCAGAGTTGTAATAATGACAGATAATTAAGCAGCAAGACATTTTGAGAAGTAGGTTGTCATTTTGTGAATGATTTTTTAAATGTTTTTACTGTTGTTCAATTACAGTTGCCCCCATTTTTTTCCCATTGCTCTCCCCTGCCCTGCCCATCTCCCTCCCCCATTCGGCCCTCCCCTCATTGTCCTCGTCCACGGGTGTTCCTTGACTAGACCCTTATACATGTTCCTTTATACATGTTCCTTGAGTAGACCCTTTTAAAAAAAAATAATTTCTTCGGGGGAAATGAGAATAGTTTGGGGACTGAAAATACAATTATAAAATTTACCAAAGAATTTTTCCTTGAATTTATTAACTTAATTTTCAGGATAAGTAGCTCTATGATATTTAATTCTTTCCAAATTTTTGAATATTTTAAGAATTTTTCTTCACATTTTATGTTCTCTCCATAGAAATGGTAATAAAGATAACAGGAACCAAATATCAATAAATATTGTGATATGATCTAGTTAGGGTTAGAATTATGTTTTTCTTTGTGAATGATGATATAGCATTGAGCACTTTAAAAAACTTTGATGTTTATTGCTTATGATAATCTTCTTAAGAATGTATCACCTTTACTCTCCAAAATAAGTCATTTATTTAATGGATCAGAGTTCTCTCAAGTTAAGCTCTCTTACATTCTATCTTTGGGGAACTCTAAACTCAGCCCTTTGAAACGTATTCATTTATTCATCTATTCAGTAACTCACTGAACTTAGTTCTACTGATAACAATGTCATGCTGTGCTAGGTAATGGTGAAGATGAATTAGATACTAGCAATTATTTTATTAGGACATACTGATAAGTTTGATATATTTATCTATTCCTCTACTCAACAATAATTAAATTAATCCAATTCAACAAATTTTTCGTGAACACTGAATTGGATGGCAAGAAATAAATATAAACATACTCTCTCATTGAGGATCTCCTATTCCGTCACAAGGAGAAGTACCTAAGACTAATCATGGCATCATGAGATGAGAATGATAAATCAAATCCTTAACGTAGCTGAAAAGGAAAACGGGTGTTTTCTGGAAGGATAGGGAGCAGCATCTCAAAAATGACATTTTTATAAAAATGAGCTGGATTTTGCCAAATAGAAAAGGTGGGGAAGGCATCATAGGCAAAGAATATAACATAAGTCAAGTAGGTAAAATTAATATATTTACAAATCTGTTTTGGGTCTGCTCCCTTTTGAATCCCATGAAATGTGTAGTCAATGTGTAGCTGACTCTTTCTCCTTTCTGTTTTTTAATCAACTCATGAAGGCCACATTTCTTAAAACGATAAATAGTTCTATTTCAACAGCTTTCTCTGTGTTGTTTGGAAGCCTTTGTATGTGGTTTAGTAGAATTGGTATGTTAATAAGTAGTAACTGCAATATTTCATATTTTTGGATTTGGGAAAACAATACCCTAGGTTCAAATCATGGCTTCATAACTTAGTTGGTGGGGCAAGTTCAACAAGATATTTAACCCTCTGACCCCCATCTGTAAAATGGAGACACAGTTTTAAAAATCTTGAAGGTTACTGAGTTCCTACCATGGTGGGGAACTGTGCTAAGTTTTTTGCATGTATTAAATCATTCAATCTTCTCAGCAAGGATGATATAGAAAGTATTATTATCATCTCCATTTTTCAGATGAAACCAGTGAGATACAGCAATGTTGCTTTACTTAAGTAGCCGTGTGCTCAAGGTAACACAATGTTCATTGCCTGACTTTTACATTGTCGTGAAGGGGCCCTACTGATTCAGCATGAATGAGCTTAAATTCATTATTTTACATACAGACCAGATTAGAAGGCTTACTCTTTGAGAACCCTGAAGCCAAAGTATAGCATTCATCATGGCTTTGTGTAAGAAGACAAGGCCTGGACAAAATAAGAGGCAGATGGAGTTTGAATGACGGAGAATCTTGTATACTATGTGAAGGAGTAACTGATACCCATTAAGATGTTTAAGCAAAGGAATGATATGGTCAAAGTTGCATTTTACAAGATATTTACATGTATGGATAATGCATTTGGGTTTCCCTAACTTGCATTTGCTTTAGTGAAGTTAGAGAAATCCATTAAGAAGGAGTTCTAGTATCCTACCTAGAAGCTCAAGTGGCAGAGCACTAAAATTGGAGATGTGGGGGGATGCTAAGAACTGAAGAATATTTGTGCTAGAGATCCTCAGAATGCTTTGTTATAAGCTCCATAATTTGTTCAAGTTACATGCAACAGCAGTTTTTGCCTAGTAAAGTCCTAATTCCTGGAATCAATTTAGAAAAAGCATCTCCCATTCAGAGGCAGATTCTTGGCATCCCAATCAGAATTCACAGAGCTACTTTTATTTATGCTCTTTCACTGCTTTTATATCATAGCCAGACCTCAGACCATTCCAAGAACCCACTTCCCCTTGAGTATACCACATGGAGAGAGCAGGGAGAAGTATTCACTGCTACCGTGGCATGGTCTCCAGGCTACAGACACAGGAGGATTCCAACCAAATGCACAACCCAGAAATCATGGGAGAGCTCCAGGCTGAGAAAAAATTTACAGATTTCCGGCATATAGATGTTCCTGAAAGCCATGAAGTTGGGCGAGATAAGCACAGATATACTGAGAAGAAGCCAGGCCCTGGGCCTCGCCAATGTTTAGAAGTCTGGGAGATAAAAAAGAGCCAGCAAAGGAGATGAGGAAGGAGGAGTCTGGAACACAGGAGAGAAAAACAAGTAGAGACTGATGCCTTAGAGGCTAAGTGAAGAAAGGGTTTTGGAGGAGAAAAAAGTGATCCCTGCCCCAAAGGCTGCTGGCAGGTTAAGTAAAATGAGGGGTGTGAATATAAGCAGTGATGTAGAAGTCACTGGTGGACGTGACAAACGCGATTTCAGTGAATGACAGGGTGAAAGTTTGAGAAAAAGGGAGGAGAATTGCAGAGTGAATCCAGGCAGCTCTTTTGAGGAGTTTTGCTGAAAGTATCTGTGTAATGAAGTGCTAGCTGGAGGGAAATGTTGGATCCAGAGAGTCCCCTGCAACTTTTTATGATAATTAAAAAAAAAAATGCTCCAAAGACAAAATAAGAGGATGTCCATATAAGTACCACTGAGGTTTAACAGTTGTCTAAATTTTTCACATTTGTTTTTGTATTACTTTCCTGAAATATTTGGAAGTACAGTGCATACATCAAATATTATACCCCGCAATATTTTACCATTTATTTCTAAATATAATGTCATTCTCTTATATAATTGTAATACCATCACTATACCTGGAATCATTTGCCATTTCATATATACTCAGATTTCCCTAAATTTTCCTCCAAAAGTCTATTGTAGCTGCTTTTTTTTAATTTAGGATCTGAATCAAGGTTCAGGCTGATATTTGGTTATGATTTATTAGTCTGTTTTCCCCTATAACATTACTTTTTGAAGATACTGGGACAGATGTCATGTAAAATATTCCATAGTCTAGATTTTTCTAATTGTTTTCTTAGCGGGGCATTTAACTTGTTCAGTTACACCACTCTCCCACTGCTAACCCCCTTGCAGTTTGTCATGCAAACAGAAGGTTAGGTCTAAAGACTTGATTAGTTTCAGATTAAACATTTTTTAATGCTAGTCCTTCATGGGCGATGCTTATACATCATTAAATGTTATGTAAAAATCTAGATGCGTCACTGTCATGATGTTTGATCACATGATTGAAGGTAATTGAATAAAATAAGATAGAAAAATACAACATGTTTGTATGCTAATGAAAATGATCCAATGAGAATAAATTGACGAGGAGGAAAAATTGATTGCAAATTAATAAAGCAGCGTCATTGCATAAGCAAGACTACTGCACAGACCTTAAGTATAGGCATGATCGCCAAAAGTGATGGATCGGCGCGGGGAGGCAGAGGACGTGGGCACAGACACGGTAAGCGGGAGAATGCGGTGCCGTGCGGGGAGCAGCCTGCAACATGTTCTCTTTCTCTGTGAAGTAGGGGGCACGATCATTAGCTAAGAGGAGGACTGAGGAGGAGACTTTCACCTTTGCAGAGAGAAATGAAGGTGTGCAGTAATCACTAAAGAATGGGGGCGGTGAATGAATTCGGAAAGGTTAAAAGCACCCAAAAGTCGGACAGTCGTTGTGTTTGAGAGTAACAGTGGGCCAGGAGTGTGCATTTAGTGTAGAGATATGGGGCAGGAGGAGGTGCGGAGGGTTGTAATGACTGCAACAAGAGAAGTACAGTCTGATAAAATGTGGAAGCCTAGAAGGAAGGGGGTGAGCAATGGCGAGTAATGAGCAGCCCTGCCCCGCCTGCAGGCCGAGTGGGACATGGAACATGGAAGGGAAGAGAGCCACTACTGGCGAAGACTGCAGAGAATGCATTGGAATGAATAGTATCAGTGCTGAGCACTTAGTAATGCATCTAGCACTGATCTCAGATTTTACATTAATGTCATCTTCACAGCAATCCTATGTAGGCACTGTTATTATAATCTTCACTTTATAGATTCAGAAGCTGAGGCACAGAGAGATAAAATAGAATGTCATGCCGTCAGTAAGTAAAGGATCAGAATCATAGCTCTCGGTCTGATTTCTGGGCCTGTGAATCACTTTGATTCAGCTGCCTTTTATATAAAGATTATCCAAACCAAAATAGAGATCCAAACCATAGATCTAAAAGGAACTGAAGCCCAGAAAAACTGGTTGTGAGCTTGACTTAATCATGAGTATATCCTGTAAAATATGCAGGCATACTTAGATAATGCTACAGTATTAACACTCCTTTCTAGGATATTGATAAAATAAACTTTAGCAAGTAGTAACTTTAGTTATTGCTTTTGTTCTGGCTTGAGTCCCCAAATGTTTTCATGATTCTTGCTCTGTTACCAACCTTGATCACCTGTGTCTGTACTCTATGATGGTCCAGGTTGGACTAGTAGCTTTTGAAGATGGATTTTGGTTTCACAGTACCTAAAGCCCAAAGAATTTGGGAGCCCTTCCTGAGAAGAATTATAGAAAGTTATGGATGTAAAATTAGGCACAGAGCCTTGGAAGGAACCCCTGCACACCAGGGTCCCACAAACTTAAGCCCCATTGGTGAATATGGTTTGGAATGATTCCTGCTAATGTTCTGATTGCAAAAAAGTTGCAGTTTCTCCTTTTTCAAAGACACAATGCCAATCCATAAAAGATAACCCTTCTCTCTTGACTAGGATATAACAATCTTGTTTTTATTCCTCATTCTATTTCTATTTTCTTCCTAATTGCTATTTCTCAATTTCAGTTAACTTGAGAGTTATAAGAAATGGAAGTCTCCTGGGTAATTCCTTTACAATGGGAAAGCCCTCGGCTTTCAACAACCTTTCTTTCCTGTTCCGAATCCTATTGTGTGCCATGATATCAGGCAGGAAAAAGTGTCTATACACTGCTTTGTTTTTGAAACCTAGAGAACTCTTTCATCTTTATCCAGAGCACTTTTCTCACTAGCCTTACCTCTCTCGTTAGGAGGTCTTTCTTTCTTTTCCTATCATCCCTAATGAATGCACTGACTGCTTTCCTGAGTTACTGCTATTTTACTTCATGCTCCTTGCTTATAAATAATTGGCATGATAGAATGACTTTGGAACTTCAAGTCAGGGTGTCTGGATTTAAGTCCTAATTTACTACTTATCAGCTCTGCTGTCTTTAACAAGCCACTAGCACTCCGGCCTTCATAACTTGTGGTTGAAATGGGTATAAAGTTACTGTGAAAGAAAATTGTATGGGAGAACATGTAAAGGAAGGGAACAAGTTTTATGTTTGTGTTTACTAGTTATTTTTATATAGGTGACTATGAAAAAGTTCCTGTAAATAAAGTTCCCACAGAGCTGCAGGTCCATTAAAATGCTGGGGGAGGGGAAGAGTGGGGTGGGGGGGGGCAGGGTCAAAGCCAAAGTCTTCAAAAACAAAGCTGAACCACTTCTTTTTGCTAAACCTTCTGTGTTGAAAGGGGCGATAATGCTTACCTTTGTGTAAGACCTCAGCCAAAAGCATTTTACAGGCAGTGTGGCTGAACCCGAAGTGTTCACTCCAGATGCGCAGGTAACTACTTTATCCAAGACGGGCCCAGGGCTCCAAGGCAGCTGGCCAAAGGGGTTTCAGCAGTTGTAGCATTAGGCAGTGCTCCGATTCAGCCCTCCCCTCAGGCCTCTAGTCTGCCGGCCCCATCTCCTGACCTCATGTTGAGTTCTTGCTCACCTCCCCCCACCGTAGAGCTTTGGTCTCCACCGGGACCCTTCCAGTTTATCAGGCACATTTTTAGGGGTTGGCCCCCAAGGCAGAGTTAAATAATCAGGTTTCATTATCTCTTTTCTCAGAAATGATATCTGCTCCTATATATAAATGCTGGGACGCAGAGAAATCCACAAATGAGCGGTCCTGAGGAACCCTGGCAGCAGCTGCAGACATGTATGCTGTAGGAAGGGAGAGTCTGTCCATACCTACACTGAACTGAAGGCCCAGAAACAGCCTGTTAAACACATGCACAGACTACAGTGTCTACACAATCTACCCCATATTGCAAAAGACTTTACTTGCGTTTTAAACACTAATTCATGTTCTTTCCTACTCTGGTTGAATAATGGCCTTGGCCAGAGGTATGCATGCTTAGAGAAGTAGTAATTTTTTAATAGGAAATAAGACAATCATCTGGCTTCCTTTATAGCATAGGTGTTAATATTTTGCCTAAATAATAAAAAAAAATCTAACTCAATATTCTTTTTCTCCTTGCGCTGGACCATAGAAGGTCACATTTATATACATTAGTGTTCATCTACTCCTCCCCTAACTGCAGATAATCTATATTAGTGTGTTGTGAAGATTTTATACTGTGTTATTCTCAAATGTTTCAAGGAAAACACACCCATGAGGAACCAGCTTCACTGTATTGTGAGTGTCCTGATGACACTGCACATTTCCACATAGGTCATGTGTCTAGGACTTGTCTGCAGTCTGACCTGACTCTCGGTAGAACATCCTGGGGTTCCTTCTGGAATACATGATTGATAAGCAGCCTGGTGAAGTGTGGCCACTAGGCTGTTTCTCAACCATCTCCCTAGTTTTGGTAGATACACAAGACTTTCTGCTAGTTTCTGCTGTTCCTTCTTAAGGAACATTTGCAAGCTCCTGTATAAGCCTTGGCAACTTGTTGGCTGTGATTTAGAGTTAGTTCCTCAATGGCATAGTGACCTAAAATCCATGCCATCTGTCACCTGGCCTCTTTTCATTTGGTATCATCCTGTGGGGAAAGGGGTACAGGAAGATGCCATCATGCTGATCTTGTGTTTCCTGCCCCTGTGAGTGATAAACTGAAGGCGTTTGGGCTTGCTGTCACCTTACCCACAAAACCTTTGGAAGAGTGCAAGCCAACCTAGCAGCTGCAGTAATGGCTTTTTGGCTTTATTAGCCATTGCACTGCTACTGAGGGACCGCTTGACCACTTGACAATAATGTAACTTATTGGAAAAATGTTCTGAACTGAAACATTCAATAAATGCCTACACTTCATGTATCTAGCAAAGCAGCAGTGCTATGTAGTAGAAGAGGACAGTGTATCTGATAAGCATTTCCAAGCCTTGTATGTTGATGTCATGTATTTCTATGTCTCTAAAATAGGAACAACGCTGAAAGATTATACACAGGGTAAAATAACACAAATAGATACTATTTATTGAATAGAGACCAGATACATGGCTCTGTTCCAAATCCGTTTCATACACTTAATCCTCATGAGAACACAGAATTTGGTACATATCCAGATTCAGGAGATTAGCATGCTTGACGTCAGAGCTCGGATGAGAATCCAGAAATCCCAACTCTAACTCATGTTTAATGACTGCATTAGTTTGTGCCTCTAGATAGTTAGTATGATGTCTTCAACATTACAATTTCAGTGGTAGTTCAAACAAGGCCCATGGCCACTTTTATGGAAATACATGCTTCTAAAGTTAAAGAAGGAGAGAATGCATTTTCTTTCCTTAATTCTAGAGGCAATTAAGTTATTCGTGTCTTCCAGTAAAAACAAGACTGATACTTATTTCATATAAATATTTTCACATGCAGATTTATCTAACAGAATTTAATAACAGAATATGTCCCCTGCCCCTTTGTTATATTTTGTTTATTCCTAGGGACAACAGGTATGTGCCCACAGCACTGCCCAGAATACTAGCATTTTTTCTCATACAACTCGTAGTATATAGGTTATAGTTTTGTCTTTCTTTAAGAATCACATTATAGATTTTGCAAGTAGTGGTTACACTATTGGTTAAATTGTATGATATAGACATATTCTGTATCTTGTCAAAAGTGACTGTAAAAATCTTTTTATTTGAACCTTTTTGTTTCATGGGAAGGTACTTTTCTGCATGTTTCTAGGTACCAATTGCTATGCTCTCTTAAATATGTGGAAAGGTCAACAAACCCTCAATTAAAATTTGAAGGTTCAGTAATTTTATGACTACTTCTACGAGCATTTTAAAAGACATTTTAGGAAATGTGTTTAAGTTTTATTGGTAGGTTAACTCTTGGTAACATATTTGTTCACTTTTTGTCAAATGCTATATAATGTCATGGTTCAAAGCTCTGAAATTAATCTCATCTACTATGGTTTTGACAGTTCAAGTTCATGTTTTGTGATAGCATTTGGTATGCTACATTTTGCATGATAAAAAATGTTTTACCACTTTTAAGTTTCAGCTCAAAATTTGTTCAGGAATTACAACTTTTTTTGAAATTTCATTTGTTGTAGGTCATTGCAAAACACAGAATTATTATTTTGTAATAAGTCAAAACACATAATTCAAGAGAACTTTAAAGTGATTAAAAAATGACCATCCAAATAATCAGTAAATAAACTATTTGTAGTATGCTTTATAGAATAGCACACTTTGAAGTTTTACCTTAATTCATTGCTCCAGAAAAACCTTAAATAGTCCTCTTCAAATTATAAACTATGAAATCTCAAATGACAACATAAAAATCTCACAAATATCTGTATAGTATTATTTCAGTTAAAGTCACTTTTTAAATTATGATCTTTTAAAGAAATTTAGGACATTAAGTAATCTTCTCCATAAGTTATAATGTCCGTAATTGTCAAATATGTATATTTAAATTTACATATTGTTGTGTTCTATGCTTAACAATTTAATTGAGATTATATACAAGGCCTGTCTGGAAATCATCCAGCCATCACTAATATAATGAGAATGGCTTTTGAGGCATTAATGTAACCCAGCAGCCAAGGAGAGCAGACTGGAATGCACATGCATGAATAATGACGACTTCACTGTACTAGTTAGTGGGGAGCGGTCGACATTTTTTAGTGAGCATGCATACTGTGTGGCAGTTGCATTTAAAATCACTGAGCAAGTAGAGCAACAAATGTGCATCAAATTTTGTATTAAGCTTGAAAATTTCTCCATGGAAACTATTTGGATGATTCAAAAGGCTTCAGCTATGGGCACTGGTGATTGGCAGCTTCATCATGACAACGTGCCCACTCATGCTTCACATTTCATGCAGAGTTTTTTGACAAAACATCAGACATCTAGGTGACTCAGCTCCCCTACGGCCCAGACTTGGTGTGCTGCCACTTGCGGCTTTTCCCAAAACGAACATTATCTTTGCAAGGGCAGAGATTTCAGACTGTTGATGAGATTCAGGAAAATATGATGGAGCAGCTGATGGTGACTGGGAGAACTCTGTAAGGTCCCAGGTTGCCCACTTTGAAGGGGATTTGAGGTATCATTGTCCTATGTACAATGTTTCTTGTATCTTGTATCTTCAATAAATATTCCAATTTTTTTAAAGATTTTATTTATTTACTTTAGAGAGAGGGGAGGGGAGGGAGACAGAGAGGGAGAGAAACAGCAATGTATGGTTGCCTCTCACATGGCCCTCACTGGGGACCCGGCCCACAACCCAGGCATGTGCCCTGACGGGGAATCGAACCGGGACCGTCTGGTTCCCAGCCCGCGCTCAATCCACTGAGCTACACCAGCCAGGGCAAATGTTTCAATTTTTATAGTACATGGCTGGATACCTCTGGGCAGACCTTGTATATGGTGCAAATGACCATTAGCAGATTAATCCAATATAATATTATGCACAAAAGGGCTATTTTTAGTTTTTATTCAATATTAAATTTCAATTAAATATTTTAATACAGCCTAATTTGCATTGCATGCTGGTCCTGTCAGTGAGTGCTATGGCCTTAACTTCTATGATTCTGATTACAAAATACACTGTAACTAATATTAAGACAAATTTGGGATTGCAATTAGAGAAAGGTAGTGTTACTACTAAATTGTAACTATAATGGATACTACTACTTGTCATGCATTAAGCATTTCCTATACACTGAACCTGGTTCTAGGTGATTTAAGTTTATAATTTCTAATTCTCACTACTGTAAGAGAGATTTTATTTAATTCACTGATAAAGAAAATGAGACACAAGGTTAAATAACTTGCCAAAAGTCACTTACTTGGCTTGTAAGTGGGAAAGCTGGATATTTGAAGTTAGGTCAGTCTGAATCCAAAGCCTGCTCTTCATGGACAAAGTTGTTATGTGAAGGTGCACTAGAGCGCTCACTCAATGAGGCCACAAGGGTGTCCTTTATCTGGTGCAGTCCCCTGATTCCAAACCAGATTGCAGGGCAGGAGCTCAATTTGGTGAAGCACCTGCAGTGGATTTGCATACGCCAGACAAAACTGATTATATGAATGTATTAACTTATTGGGAGAGGAATATATTTTATTCTACTGATCACAGTCTTTGTAGTCATTTTCAGGTTTTTTCCTAACATTATGTTTCCAGGGATAGCCAATCAGTCATCAGAAGGTTGCTTGATAACCTGAGGGTCAGGACGAAGTATCCCAGAAGGATATTTTTCCGAGGCCATGATTGGAGCTTCCAATGTCACCGCCCCACAGCTGCCTTATCCCAGCACTCACACAGCACACATTGACACACAGCTTTATGCCAAACTGAACACTTCTGTTACAGAGTTCCTGTGCATCCATCTGGTCCATGGACAGCTACATTCTCATTTTTGGAATTTCATTCTCAGTCTTACAGTTAACCATTCCCTCCTAAAATAAAGTGTTCTATTTCAAACCAAGAGTTATACAAAGTTAGAAATTAAAATTATTTTTAGTTTAAACCTCATTTCCTATATGCCTGTTAAGGTATTTGTCACCAGGATTGGACTTTGAGTGTTTAAAAAACCTCTTAAGAACCAATTTAGTACACAAATAGTACCTTTTATACATGGCTGCTAATTCATTTTCAGATGCTTAACTTTAAAATTTTTCAATTTTAAAGTACTCTACTGCTATTCTAATGTTTCATCATAAAAATTAGAGTTGTTGAGTTAATTCATTTCCTAAACTTATTTATTAGAGATTAACATAATTAGAAACATAAAGAGGGAAACATCTCTACTCGCATTTACTGAGGTTAGGAAATAACAAATGGTTTATTAAACATATTTTTAAAGTTTTGACCTAGTTTAGGAAGAATATGGAACCTAACTTAAGATTAGCCCTCTAAGGGACTATTTTAATTAATACAGACTTACTGAGTAAGCATTTAATAGTAACCACTCTGGGGTGGGCACTATGCTGGATAATTGAGATACAGTACCATGACAAGTTCCTTGACTACAGAAAGCTAACAATCTGAGGATGTATGAACAGTAAACAGGCATTTCTAGTAGGTCATGATAAATGCTATAAAACAGGAGATTCTTCCCAGAGGAAATGACATCTGGTTGAGACTAAGGGATGAGTAGGCATTAGATACATGGATTGGATGAGAGAATGTATGTGAAAGGAAGAGAAAATGTTCAATTGAGGGGTAATGTCTCCTGCAAAAGTCCAGTGTCAAGAAAAATAGCACATGTGTGGTAGTAGTGGTACTGACAAACCGTTTGGCTGCTGTTCACTGAAATAGGGAGCAAAGAGGGCACAGAAGGCTGTGAATTGGGAAGATAGAGTAAATACCTTTGGTTTGGAAATTTGAACTGCTTATAGTGTGTATATGTGGAGATATGTGGTAGACAGCAAGAAATACAAATCTGGAGCTGTATAAAGATTGGTATAGCAAATAGGATTTTTTCATAATTTCTGTTTCTGATGTTTCATTGTTGGTGTACAAAAATACCTTCAATTTCTGAATAGTGACATTGTATCATGTTGTTTTGCTAAATTCACTTACTAGGTCGAGTAGTTTTTTGGTGGAGTCTATAGGGTTTTCTATGCACACTATCATTTCATCTGCACACAGTGACAGTTTTACTTCCTCCTTTCCAATTTGGATGCCTTTTATTTCTTTTTCTTGTCTGATTGCTGTGGCTAGGACTTCCAAGACTATGTTGAATAGAAATGGTGAAAGTGGCTCTGGCTGGTCTAGCTCAGTGGATTGAGCGTGGGCTGCGAACCAAAAGGTCACCAGTTCGATTCCCAGTCAGGGCACATGCCTGGGTTGCAGGCCAGGTCCCCAGTGGGGGCCACATGAGATGCATCCACACATTGATGTTTCTCTCCCTCTCTTTCTCCCTACATTCCCTTCTGTCTAAAAATAAAATAAATAAAATATAAAAAAAAAAAAGAAATGGTTAAAGTGGACATCCTTGTCTTGTTACTGATCTTAATGGGAAAGATTGTAGTTTTTGTCCATTGAGTATGATGTTGGCTGTAGGTGTCTCATATGTGGTCTTTATTGGGTTGAGGAATGCTCTCTCTATTCCCACTTTGCTGGGTGTTTTTATCATAAATGAGTACTGTACCTTCTCAAATGCTTTTTCCACATGTATTGATATGGTCAAGTGATTTTTGTCTTTACTTTTGTTTATGTGATGTATCCCATTCATTGATTTGCAAATATTGTACCATCCTTGCATCCCTGAGATGAATCCCACTTGATCATGGTGTATGATCTTTTTAGTCTATTGCTGGATATGGTTTACCAATATTTTGTTGAGAATTTTTAAAATCTATGTTCATCAGTGATATTGGCCTGTAGTTTTTTGTTTTTGTTTTTGTTTTTCTTTTTTCTTTCTTGTGTCTTCATCTGTTTGGGGGATTAGGATGATGCTGGCCTCATAAAAATAGTTTGGGCCCTGGCTGGTGTAGCTCAGTGGATTGAGCGCGGGCTGGGAACCAGACGATCCCGGTTCGATTCCCGGTCAGGACACATGCCTGGGTTGCGGGCCGGGTCCCCAGTGAGGACCATGTGAGAGGCAGCCATACATTGCTCTTTCTCTCCCTCTCTGTCTCCCTCCCTTCTGCTCTCTCTAAAATAAATAAATAAAATCTTAAAAAAAATATAGTTTGGGAGTCTCTCTTCTTCTTGAATGTTTTGGAATAATTTGAGAAGGATAGGGCTTAGCTCTTCCTTAAATGTTTTGTAAAATTCTTCTGTGAAACCGTCCATCCAGGGCTTTTGTGTGCTGGAATTTTTTTATTACTGCTTTAATTTCACTAACTATTATTGGTCTGTTAAGGCTTTCTGCTTCTTCTTGATTCAGAAGGGAGGGAGGAGAGGTCCACAGAGAAAGAAGGGGAAGGGTCAAGTCAAGGAACACATATGAAGGACCCATGGACAGAGACACCTGGGAGGGAGGATTGAATGTGGGATGTGGGGGTGGGTAGGGCAGGGGAGAATAATAGGGGAAAAATGGGGAAAACTGTAATTGAACAACAATTAAAAAAAAAGAATTAAAGGCCTAATAAACTTAACAAGAAAAAAGGAGAACTAGATGGGGAATGCAGATTTGGGAATCATAGATGTTTTAAAATTTATTTTTCAATTATAGTTGACATACACTATTATATCAGTTTCAGGTGTACAACATAGTGATGAGGCATTTATATATTTTGTGATGTGATTATCTTGATAAGTCTAGTACCTACCTGGTACCACACATAGTTACTACAATAGTATGA
Organism: Micronycteris hirsuta; assembly: GCA_004026765.1. Lineage (NCBI taxonomy): Eukaryota > Metazoa > Chordata > Mammalia > Chiroptera > Phyllostomidae > Micronycteris > Micronycteris hirsuta. The sequence continues at coordinate 80,701 of PVJI01000699.1, read as the reverse complement.
ACTATATTCTCTATGCCATACTTTACATCCCTGAGGTTATTTTGTCACTACCGGTTTGTACTTCATAATCCCTTCACCTTTTCACCCAGCCCTGCCCCCCAACCTCCTCCTATCTGGCAATCATCAGTTTGTTCTCTGTGCCTATGAGTCTGTTTCTATTTTGTTTGTTCATTTATTTTGTTCTCTAGATTCCACATGTAAATGAAATCATATGGTATTTGTCTTTCTAACTGACTTATTTTATTTAGCACAATACCCTTTATGTTCATTCCTGTTGCAAATGGTAAGAATTTATTTTTTATGTCCAAATAACATTTTATCGTGCATATGTACCACATCTTCTTTATCCAGTTGTCCATTGATGGGTACTTAGGTTGCTTCCATATCTTGGCTATTATAATAATGCTGGCCCCATGTGCTCATGAAAAGAATGTATATTCTGCTACTTTGGAGTGTAATACTCTAAAAATATCAATTAACTACATCTGACCTAAGGTGTCACTTAAGGCTTTTGTTTCCTTGCTGATTTTTTTCTCTGGAAGATCTATCCATTGATAACAATAGGGTGTTAAAGTCCCCTACTATGACTATATTACTGCTGATCTCTCCCTTTCTATCTGTCAATATTTGTTTTATATACTTAGGTGCTTCTATGTTAGATGCATAAATGTATATGAGGGTTATAACCTATTGTTGGGTTGATACCTTTATCATTATGAAATGTCCTTTTTTGTCTCTTATTACAGCCTTTGTCTTAAAGTGTTTTTTGTCTGATACAAGTACTTCTACCCCAACTTTTCTTTTTATTTATCTCTCTATCTTCTACTTTCAACCTCTTTCTGAGAATCCAAGCATTTTTCAGGTACCTAATTAAGAAAAAAATGTTTTTGATAAAAACTTTCTAAAAAAATACAATGTGTTATTAATACTACCAAGTAATAAAAGCATATTAGAAGCTCCCATCAATATATTCAGTCTTAACAAAATTTATTATTTTTCACAATATTCAGATGTTCTTTTCAAAATATTTTAACATCTCTGAAATTGGTATGTATCCCATAACCAATGGCTACTATGTATTACTGTCAACAATTTTGCTTTCTTAGAGACATGTAAATGAATGATACCTCTTACATTCTATGGTGTCTTAATTTGAAGAAATAAAGTAGAAATTGGATTTGGAACATAATGGGCTAAATTAACAGAAAAATAACTAAAATTAAAACTAGAAAGCTAGGCACATTCACATATATGACAAGAAGAAATGGCTAATTTGGATTTGACAGCTTGAACCTACTCCCTTCCTATATGAACACAATCATGTATTTCTGTTATTTTTCCACTGGTTAGAAATATATGGAAAATATATTCTATTTAATGCTACACCTTACTTGACTTAGCAAACCACATGTTTGGGTTTAAAAGCTGAATTTTTTTAATAATCCAAGTCAAGTTTATTTTAACTGTTTTTGTAAAACCATTTTAAAAATAACCTGTGGTGCTATTAAAATAACATAAAAGAAGGAATTCAATTGCAATGCAAATTCTTAAAAGTATCTACAAACTTCACTCATTATAGACATGTTTTGAAGTTTCCAATCAAATTATGGAAAAGCATTTTACCAGTTTATCTGGAAATATATGACTGTGTGTAAACAATAGATACTACCAGATTTGCTTACTGCAGTAATGGAGATTAATGATGCATGGGCTGCTCTATTTTTCAGTATGTGAGGAAAAAAAAGGAATTCAATGGATATGCCAGCTCTCTTGTATTTCTCACTGTAGCAGTGACTCTTATCACCAGATTCCAGCACACATATCTCCCCTATTCCAGTCTGACTAAGGCCATGTTTATCAACATACTATTTTCAATTCTGCAAAGAGTTTTATATTGGTAAATCAAATACATTTCTTAATTTGTTTAAATAAAAATATTTTATATGAATGGATTTGTTTTTCACAAAATAAAAGCATTATAACAAGTAGGAAGTATTTATAGTCTCTTAATTAGTACTGAAGGCATTTTCTCTAAAAATATTTCCCTAATACTCTGATAAATTATATAGAATTTCCATATTATTAATTTCTATTATTTAAAGATGACCCCCCAGTTCAAATCACAGAAAAGAGATATTATCAGCTATCAGTACTTTTACATTGATTATTTTGTAGGAAATCCGTATTAATAGCCTCAGGCTTTAAAAGTTAGTGATGGGCCCTGGCTGGAGTAGCTCAGTGGATTGAGCGCAGGCTGCAAAACTAAGGGTCGCCGGTTCGGTTCCCAGTCAGGGCATATGCCTGGGTTGCGGGCCAGATTCCCCACTAGGGGGCACACAAGAGGCAACCACACACTGATGTTTCTCTCCCTCTCTTCCTCCCTGTCTTCCCCTCTCTAAAAAATAAATAAATAAAATCTTAAAAAAAATAAAAGTTAGTGATGTTATCAAGAACATGTAATTCATTGTAGATCAAAGCATGAAGGGAACAGTTGCTGAGATTACACTAAAGTAGGGAAAATGTGCTTATCCCACTTCCAGAAAACATTGCAACCCCTGAACCCCAATGTCCTTGTCTGAAAACTCTGGTACTGCCCTGACGTGGTCAGTCACCAATTCAAGCTTGTTCACCTACAGCTGGATACTGTCCAGAAATGTCACTGTGGTGGGGAAATGATGACTGTTTTCAGTTCACCCTTGCCACCTGAATTTCTAGGACTTCTTTTACTCAGACACCTTTTTTCCCACGTAGTTGGTTGTTTTAGGTAACCATATCTTCCTCGGATCCACTAACCATCCTTCTCTCTTGAGCTAGCTGTTCTGCTGGTTGCTCTTTATCTCAGTTAACTTTAACTTATCAAGAATATTCAATCACAGTTTGCCAGTACTCATATCTTCTCAATTAAGTATGCTTTGTGAAAACTTGCTGTTATATTCATGTCCTATACAATGAAACTTTGTAGTTATGGTATTTTTTCCTGGACATTCATAACATTGCTGTGAGGACTATTGGTGAGAATTATCCCTGATAATTCAATATGACATTATTTCATTTATTTCATATACCATCACTGTAGCCTGATGCTCGAAAGAGTCATAATAGTATAATTCCATATCACATCATTTTTTTTCTTTATTTGGGCCCTGGAATCACATCCCTTGGGACTTGAAGTGATGCTTACATGCAGGGAAAAGAGCACGTACAAAGGCCAAGAGTATGAGACCGTGGCAAAGGACCAGTAATTTAGGAAAACGGAATTGCAAGGTCCAGGGGAGAGAATGATAGTTAATAGCTAGAAAGCTAGACTGTGTTCACATTATAAATGGCCTTGTATGACATTTCGTGGACCCTGACTTGCTGATGATGAGTAAATTTTAGGCAGAAAGTACCAGATCAGATTTGCCTTTGGAAAATATCATAGTGTCAGCTTATTACACAACAGAGATGGAAGCATGTTCATTATGACACTTAGACATATGGTCACACTGTGAAAAATTTGTTAATTTCAATATTAAGTCTTGTTCAGTTTCAATGGGCAAACAAGACTCCTGGGGCTGAAATGCAGAATTAGCGCTTATATAAGGTAAATGTTAGCGCTGCATTAGGGACTGGGAAGCCAGTGTTTGGTACATTTTAAATTCAAAGATAAAATCAAAGATAGGATTCCATGTAAAAATAAATTTTTTATTAATCACCTAGCTCCTGGAGTTCTGCTTTGTGGTTAAATAAGTTCCTTCTTAACCTACTGTTAGAAAATAATTTATTTGGTTAAAATCCTTATTGAAAAATATTATGTGTTCATTTTCCTGTATAAACAGTACATTTTGAAAAGAGTTTTTTAAAGACTATACTTTCAGGGATCATTTCTATAGTTTGTTACTAGAGAAGTTTCTCTGAACGTGTAGAGCACCCGAAACCACGAGGAGGAGGCATAGTGTTCTCTCCTGAGCATGAAGCTGGCCTTTGGTGTTGCTATTTGCTACTGCCAATTGCCATTGATGATCGTTCTTCTCTTCCAATGAAAAGAGTTTTTTAAAAAAAAAGATTGTATAAATTTATTTATTTTTAGAGATAGGGCAAGGGAGGGGGGAGGAGGGAGAGAAACATCAATGTGTGGTTGCCTTTCATGCACCCCGCACTGAGGACCTGGCCTGCCACCCAGGCATGTGTCCTGAGTGGGAATAAAAGAAGCAACCTTTTGGTTTATTGGCTTGCACTCAATCCACTGAGCCACACCAGCCAGGCCTGAATTTTTTTTTTTAATTTTTTATGTTTCAATACCTTCCTTTCAAATGAGACTATCATTCTGAACATTACTAATTATGTATAATGGATTACCGATATATACATTATATGAGTATGTATAAATATACACAACTACTTCTCTAGTCCCATAGGATAATTATTAATAGTGCCTCCTGTCACACTAAAAAGTATTTAGATAAACACCATGTACAATGACAGATGTAAATCACTGATACACTCCGTTTGGTTTTAGCAAGGAGGCTCACGTTGGCATCTTCATCTATAAAACTGTTGAAAAGAGTTTTTTTCCTGCAAGTTGTGAGGAATACATGCAGAATTGGCTTCACTGGTATCAAACACAGGTGGTCGAACATGGCTCCATGCTGACAAGGTCCCTATGCCTGGTTTAGCGCTCTGTTGGTTTCCCAAAATTGTTAATGCATGTCAGCCAGGGTCAGTGCCTTTTCCTTCTGCACTGGGCCCCATGGTTTGTAGTTATCCTTGATTGCATGGAAAAGGTGCCAGCTTAATTGACATTTTCTTTCTTAATTTTCTTCACTCTGCTTTAAGTCCTCATTGCATATTACCAATAAGAAGTCTATCGTATCCATTTTAAACCAACTGAAAAATTAAAGTATAACAAAAGCAGGTTATTTTTTATATAATAGCAAGCCTCCTTTAACTTATACAATGTAAATCTAATAATGTTTATGGCAGAAAGTTCTAACAGCCTATTCAAATGTTGGGAACTGACCAATAAATTATTAGTATATTGTAAATGGTAGCTGAAGCAAGTTTTACTGAGCAAAATCTTAGTTTATATAAGTTGTTAAAATGATTTTAGTATCATAAGTGATTCTCCAAAATTAGGAAGAATCCTCTAGCTTTTCATGTTTAACATCTGTACATACCTGGATAGTCACATTAGGAACAATATAAGTATCCAAATTTTTTTGTGTGTATGTGTGTATCACATGGTGCCAACATTACTATTCATACTTAAAATAGTCATAACGATTGCTTTAACTTATCACGCTGCTGTTGTATGCCAACTCTTTGCTAATATTCTACAGGTATTATCAGTGTACACGTATTTTCAATTCGCACACAGACAAATCAAATGTCCTCTGAGGAGGGTGTTATTATTCTCATTGTAATAATAACACTATTGACATTTAAGATAGAGAATAAATAACTTGCTAAAAAATACAGATAGAAGATAGACCTTAGTTTTGAAAACTAATTGTCCAAATTCTCAAGCATGAGCTCTTAATCAATATATCAATGTTTTGCAAGCTGGCATCAAAAATATATTGTCAGAACTCTATGATTTTATAACATTTTAAAATTGTTCACATTCTCTAACAATCAAGCTGATAAAAATATGTTTGCATTCTGGATCATCTGCACGGTTCAATGCATTTATCTTCATGTCCTCAAAAGCGTACCTAGATTCTAATAAGCTAGTGAGAAGGAAATGAAGCAGATTTAAAATTCAGATGATTTTTTTCCACTAACTAAAGGACTCATGGTATCATGTTACACTGTACCCAAGAAAGTTTGTCAGCAGCTCAGAAAAGTATAAGACGCAGAAGAATTGAGTCATTACATAGCACAACGTAATTAAAGATGTAGCAAACTCCAAAAGCCAGGAATCTGGCAGCTGGCTCTTTATTCTCATTGCCAAGGGCAATTTAATTTCAGGAAGACAAAATCTATGCCATATTAGATACTTGTTGCTCTTTTTATTTTTATTAGTGTTGTCGTTTTGTTCCTGTATTTGTGAACTTGGTTTGGTGTTATAATTGTACACAGCTAACAGCATAAGGACCTATCTAGTTTTCTGTCTAAACATATTTAAGTAACATTAAAATAATTTAAATCAGTATTGGGAGTCTGTAAGGTTTGCTTTGGTTTGTTTTACTTGAAATAAATTTGGAGAAACTATATCGGGCTACATTTCTTCATGTGACTGGTTGATTTTTAGCATCACATCATTAGTTTTTATTATTTTATACTATGTTGATATTATGATGATTGCTCAATCTTGATAATTTTCATTTTCTCATTAGACTTTTTTTCTTTTGCCTTATTTTTTGTAATGTTCAGTCATTTCAGAGGTAAAGCAGTTCATTGTCGCCCACCTTCTTGTATACTTCCTATGACTATTCCCATGAATTAGTATTTAAAAAATCTTATTTCTGCAATATAATGACTTTATATATATTCTGGTTAGTTCATCCTTTAAAAATATAACTCTCCCTGTGGTAATGGTAATATGAAGCAAGTTATTAGATAAGATAGAAAACAGAGTTTATTGAGTTTCTGAGACATAAGGAAAGTGTTTGGGGATTATAAGGCCTTGTTTGATATGCAATATTACTACAATCTTTTTAAGAATTAAGTTGAAATTAAATTTGAAAAATAAATAAGAAATTTTTAATTCTCTCTAAGTGGTTAGACATGTCTACATATTTTGCATAATTAGTCCTGCAGAATTAACAGTACCATACACTGATTAAGAGAATGCTTTAATCTATTCTATCTTTTAAACTGAAAGGTGATACCATTTCTAAAGATGCCCAGTATGTTATAATTACTGGTTAGTGGGTTTTACTCATTACATAGTTTCCCAAGGCAATGTAGTGTTCATTTACTTTTTTGTTACTGAAGTTCTTGGATCAGGAGAATGCTGACTAGTGGGAGGAAAAGGGGTGAAATCCAAAAGTAAAAATAAAAAGATCCAATTAGAATCATTATAAAACAAAATTAATTTCTCAACTTTTTTACTTTAAATAAACTGTAAGTTTAAAAGTGATAATCAAAGATCTAGAAACTTAAATTATATTCTGGAAATCTTTTGCTCTCATCCTTTCCCATGCTATCCTTTCATGGGGAGGTACTGAAATTATTGTCTATTTCTGTTTATGTACGAATGTCCTGACCACGGGCAGTTCCTCCCATATAACATTGGAGGGAATGACTCATCTATAGCACATAGCCGTTCTGTACTTCATTTTCCTGTTGGCTCTAGTTAAAATGAAATACATTTACACACTCATACATTACATTACTTGAAAATGGTAATGCTTTCTATTAAACAGTACTTCAATATTCTGTTTTACCTGCAGCTGAATGTGGTGCATCTGCAACAAATAATGAAGGAATTTTGCTCTCTCCAAATTATCCACTCAACTATGAAAACAACCATGAATGCATTTATAGTATTCAGGTTCAAGCAGGAAAGGGAATCAATATTTCAGCCAGAACATTTCATTTAGCACAAGGAGATGTTCTTAAGGTAAGTGACATCAGACATACTTGCATTTTGATAGTTTTTAGTCACTAAGTATATATTAATACATATATATGCATACATAATCACCATAAATTGATGCTACCATTCATAGATTTAAATTATATATAATTTCCCATTTTTGTAATATTATTTTCATTGAGATAAACTATTTTGTTTCCAATGTTTATAAGTAACTTTTATTTTATGATACAAAAAGTTTAATGTTTTATTAACATCAACACCAAAACATTTTCATGCTAGATATCTTATATTCAGTAAATATTTATCTATAAATCATAATTAATAGAATAATCATTTATTTGAGAAATATAGTCATAAGTATTTTTATTTTGCTGATTATTAAAGCTATTTCTGTTGATGGATAATTCTTTGCAACTATGACTATAAAATTCATATTTATGAATATATAAAGCTAAAAATTATCTATTTATAAATTTAAAAAATTAACTGTTAATAATAAATATTTAGAATAAAATTAGTTGCTTGTATTAAAATTTGGAAATAATCAGATGTCCTTCTCTAAAAGATTTAATTTTAGGCAAATAAATGTTGCCATATTTACTGATTCATATTTTTGAAGTAAGGTTTTGATAAATATAATTTTACATATGATTAAATTAAAAGTAAAGAAATCAATAAACAACACAATTCTGTTTTCACAATCTTGAAAGTAATTAAGATATCTCAGGTTGACTTATATAGGCAGTGATTTCAATGCATTGGTTATTTTCTTCTTTTATAAAAGAATATTATTTTGACAATAATTCATGGTTCTCTAACACAGACAGTACTGTATGCATGTAAGGTTTGAAGACATGGGAAAGATTTCCTGCACTACACCTAAATACATAAAGTTTTAGTATTAATTGAGGTCCATTTCTGTTCTTTGCACGTTTTTTCATCATGCTAAATATGGGTAGGGGGGAATGCATCAAGACATAGGGAGTAGGGTGAGCCCAGCCACTACTCTGTAGCATACAAGCAACATAATAAACATGCATTTCTGTCTTAAAGCCAGGAAATGCTTCCCCACTTTTCCTAGAATATTTGTTTTCTCTGGGATGCTGAAATGTATGCATCCCTTGGAAAAAGGAAAAATTCTCACATTGTGGAGCATCCTCTCAGGATGCAAGGTCATTTGTCTTAACTGCAAACTAGCCCGTAAGAGCTGTCCCCAATCCCCAGCACTCTCTAACATCAAACCTAGCAGAATCAGTTCTCTCCCTACATTCAGCCTTGGAAATAGGAAGAAATGAGTAAAATGATAGCCTGTTATAGAGTTCTTTGCCCCTTGACTGAGAGAACTTAAAAGCATTATTTTCTTTATGTGGTAGGATTGGCCACATTCTCTTGTAATCTTTATATAAATATTGGGCTTGGAAGGTGTTTTTTTTTTCTGGTAGTATTTACACTAGAACATCATTGTACTGGGTTCTAATAAAAACAAAAACAGCAACAGAAAATATGTGTATGTATTTATCTATTTCTAAACACTCACACACACACACACACACACACACACACACACACACTTTTCCTCTCTGAGAGCTCACAATCTAGGCTTCTGCTAATTTACTCATACTCTCTCCCTCCCCCTTCTTTCAATAAACTACTTTAGTTATTTATAACTACACTAGTAAACTTTATAGCAAGTGTAAAGGATCATATGACCCTTCTAGGTAGACTACTCCTGGTGCCACTATCAGGTTTTCTAACTCATTAAGTCTGGGAAAACTGCTTCCATTAGTCAGCACCTAGGGTTATGTATTTTCATAAAACTCTCAGGTTACCTGATAATCCCAGGTTTGAGAATTACAAGTATATCCTTCTTTGGTTCTACTCTTTTCAATGGGCAAGAACACTGAAGTTCCCAAACCATCACTCAAAATATGTAATGTAATTAATTATTTCAATTAACATTTGTAGGAGGCATTTAATTAGATGTAGATTCTAAACAATTAACAACGAAGAGGTCCCATTGTCAGCCTGATAGGGCAAAAACTGAATACCAATCAGAAACACTGTTTCCATTTTTGTTGTTGTTTAGCAGAGACAAAATTCAACGGAATCTTTTTACCAGAGTGAGCATTGTGCAGTTTAAGAGTTATTTCTTATGCAGAATGTAGACTAAATGGGTGATAATGGAAAAGAGCCAGTAAAATAACTCAAAATTGATTTTGAGAGTCCAAAGAAAGGGTTAGAACAATTAGTGTCATATTTATGAAAAATTTGATATTTGAATAACTTGATTAATAACATGTTAGGAGTATGATAAGGTTATTAATGTGTTATTATTGTTGTTTTCTAAGATGTATTATTTTTAAGCCTTTTTCCTAAGCTACGTGTGATTGTCTGGGTGTGCCACCTCTCACAGCCTATTGCTAGATTTTCAGTAATTTTATGAGCTTGGTGTTATGAGTAGTCACTATTAAAAATTGGAATAAATTACTATTAAATTTACTTACATTTAAATTATAGTAAAAACAAAAGTAATGAATATACTTTAATATCCTAATTATTTTACTACTTTGACTATTATCTGTGTTTTTTATGTTAGTTATGCATATTGTATCTCTGTGGTAGACATACTATATCCAAGTGCGCATGTCTTCCCAACTGTACATTCAGTGATGCTCCATCGCTAGGGTGATCATGGTCATAGTCGGGACACTTGTACTGCAGAAATTGGCAAGCACCACAAATCCTGACCTGATTTATTGCTCTGCTCATTATCTATACATTGTGAATAGTACCACAAATGGAAAAAAGTACCTTTTCTAGTAATTGAAAACTATTCAATTTAGAAAAGTTGTTTATATCATGTACACACCAGTGAAGTTCTGATATAACTTTTTTTTTGATATTTCAGTTTTACCTAGCAAAAATATCAAGTCATATTCATTTAGAAGATTCTATTGTTTGTCAGTCAGCAATGATAAGTTGCAGATAAAATAGTTTGGCAAAGAACATTGAAAGCATTTTGTAACGAGCAACCCTGTGAAATTTATAATAATGAATATTGTGTATTTTATTACTATTTGTAAATAGTGTGCTACACATCCTTTAAATCAGGGATTCCCAAGTGACAGTCTAAGGGGAAAAATGGGCCTGAGACCTGTTCCCATGAGTGAAATTTTATTGGGAGAAGGTCAGGTTCATTCGTTTACACGTTGTTCGTGGCTGCTTCTGTGCAGCAATGGAAGGACTGAGTCGTTGCAACAGAGATATCCTGACCCTAACAGCCTAAAATATTTACTCTCTCATCCTTTTCAGAAAAGTATGTCAACCTCTCCTTATACCAAAAAAGTTATTAAAAAAAAATGTACGAATACGTTCCCAGTTTTGTTGGTTTGAGAGCCAGTTGTTAAACATTTTCCAGCATGTTGGTGAGCTCATATGACCACCATGCATATAAACCGACTCTGCTTATTGCTGTCCACTGTTAATCCTTCATCACTCCTTTCAAAAGCACGCTCTACATGTCCCTTAGTATAAGGTGCCATGGTAGGCCTCACAAGAGCCTTCAAGCTCTTTCCTACTGAGGACCGCAGAAGTGAAATGATTAATGACAGCCCACACAGCTTGAAGCATAAAGCTGGGATGTCAGCTGTGTTACATAACCATGCAGCCAATGCCCCCAAAATGCTGGCCGTTCGTTGTGTGCCCACCTCCCTCGCTAAAATACACCAGCTCTTGTAACTGAGGAAACACAAGATAGCAATTTCCAAGACACAAGTATTTGAACACAAGCAAAAGTTCTCTTCTCTGTTTCACATTACTTTTGGAAGAACATACAAGGTTTAGAATATCGTCCTTTTTGATTAACCATTGTAAAATATATTCTTTCTTTTTCATTCACAATTTGGCATCTTACCTTGTTAGAAAAAATGTGTTTATGTTTCCAAATCAATCTATAAAACCAATGACCAAAAATGAAAATTCTAGTGTTCATGAGCAGGAATAATTTGAAGGTTGGTACACATAAGCACATGTGTGATTTCTCTCTTTTGATTTCACTTTTTATGCACTTTCTGCTCTTAGGTTAAATAATATGTTTCTTGCTAATTCACTGGAGAAATGACTGAGTATATGCCTTCTAATCATACATGTATTATAAAATCAACAAGTTTTAAGGGTTGATAATCAGTTCATCAAAATAGGGTTTGACCTTCCAGCCTTAGGAGGCTCTGTACACCATAACTAATTCCAAGCCCCGATCCATTACAAAAGGTTTGGTAATTGAAAACTGGCAATATTAAGTTCTGGTCTGTTCCACTGTTAGACTACCAAATTAATGGCGACCTTTTAACAAATTAGAGTCTTATCAAATAATTTTATTAACATTATAAAAGTGCATAATGTCTTTCATGATATTAAATCTTGAATTGACTTGAAATTCCATATTTGGCATAAAAGTAAGTCTTCAGTATCTGAATTAGGTGCTCAGTAACTAAGAATGTTTCTGTGGGCAACACTGAGCTGTTCCCTGCCAAATAAAATGCGTTACACAGTTATCTAATTTTTTTTAGCTTTCTAATTTCTGGTAAAAATAGATATTGATTAAGGTATATGCTGAAAATAATGATAATAATAATTTACAGTACATCTTAGAAAGGAAAAATAGGGCCACTTAAATAAAACTATTCTTAAAGATTCTGATTTTAATAAGGATATAATTGTGAGAAGTAACAATCTCAAATAAAAGTTTCTTGTGCTTCTGATCAGACCCAATAGTCACTGTTATGGTAAATTTACTTTTAACTGAAAGGTACATTTTTTTATTATCTCTTATTTGTATGCTTTGTACTCTTGTCTCCTTCAAAGTAATTTGTTTTTGGCTATACTACATTGTCCTTCCTTGTTGTCTTTATGCTTCCATAGTTATTTGAATACATTTGAAGGATTTTATTTACCAGTTAAACAGCATTGACTTATTACTATAAAATTTCTCTGTTTTGAAAGGCTTCCTAACACTTGCTTTTATTGGATTTAATAATTTTGCACAGGCTTTTAAAATTCATGGTTGGATAATCACGCTTCATTTTACTTTCTTCCTTGTAGTAGTGCTTCTTTAGCATTTGTTTTCTTCCTTTTGACTATACGTTGTGAAATAAGCTGTAGTTCCTGCATTTTGGTATTGAATTAGGCCCTCCCAGATGGGTATCAGGTAATTCTTTTCCTGTCTTTTTAATATTTGTCTTTTCATGCCCTTTCCTTCAGTAATTATTCTTAAAATTATTTCTCTAAGAAAGTTTCGTTTGAAAAGAAAAAAGTATGCTTCTAGCTTAAAACTATACAAAGGTACAAAATAAATGTGTCTCCTATAATAGAAAATATTAGATTAATTTTTAAATTTTCTTTGGGTTAAAAAAGGTGTCTTAATATTTTTTTTTAATTTTTATTCCCAGAACCAAACACATGCATGGGAATATTTGTTAAAGTACTTTGTCACTTTTTACATTGTTGTATGGCAGTGATTTATAAATATGAAGCAAAGTAATGGTACTTGCTATCATTAAACATTTTTTATTGCCATCAAAAATTTGAGAGAAAAAATTATTAGGAGAGACTTAAAATATGTTCAACAACCAATTTTTGTTTACTCGGTTATAGTAAATACTTGTTTAGTTTGTATTTTCCCTTTATTTGGCGGCTTTTGACAGGCTAGAAGTTCTTTCAATGTATCTTTTAACATGAAATCAGAACTAGTTGAAATCCAAAAGACAATTATTTATATTTAACATGAGAATCAAATTATATATTAATGGGAAGTAAGGGAAATAAAATGAAATTATTTTGGGGGGCTACCTTGACAATATTAACCACACATAGGATCCACCAGATTTACTGTGTTTATAAATTATATCATATCATAAAACAAATGTATTCAGAAGTAGACTTCTGAAAATATTGAACATTTCAAACTCACAGACACAAAAGTTGTGTTTTCTGATTCTTGCTTCTGAAGTATCCCTGATTAATAATATTCTTAAGTGGAAAGTTGAATCTTATGTAATCAAACAAAAAACATCTCTGCACTAACAAAACCTCAACATTTGGTTTGGCATTGTTGAAGATAAGTAAATTATTTTTATTATCTAAAACAGAAGCATATATGTATGATAAAGTAGATTCCACCATGTATTCGAGATATTTCCATATAATTTTAGGAAATTTATCCATACGACCTCCTGCTATTACTCCAATGCTCTTTAAATAGTCAACACGCTTTTTTTTTTTTTTTTTTTTTATTGTCAGGAAGCCCTTTCAAAAAAGACAGTGGCCAGTTCGATGTTTGCTATTAGGTATTAAATTAAGATATTGGCTTGAACTTATTCCCACCCACCACCCTCTCTGTGATAATGCAGCAAGTAAATACATTGGTGGAGCTTAGAGTATGTATATGAGGCTGTAGATTCCCTCAGCACAAGGGACGAGAACAGAAAGGGCTTGTCACTGTAGACTTAAAATGTCTTGTGCAGAAAAGGGAATGCATAATGTGGGTAGAAGAGTACATTAAGGGTCCTGAACAGAAGTTACATTTTGTGGTATGTTAAAGTTTTTGTTGTCTCTATAACATTTAAATTTGTATCGTAAACAAGTAAACAGAAAACTATAAATAGCTAAATATAAATAAGCACATACTTAAAGGAATTAAGTAATCAGAGGAAAGAAAGACAAAGTTAAATACATAATAACAGGAGCTATGCATTAATTTCAACTATGAACGCACTAAAAGAGAAATTTGTAATAATTTTAAAAGTTATGAGAAATCTTAATAATACAATTAGAGTATGAGAGAGAAAGAGGCTTTCTAAAATTTGACTAATGGTTTTAAAATTTAAAATTTTCTTAGAAGACATAAAAAGAAATTAGTGTCTGCTGAAACTCTAGTTGTTAGTGTGAAATATCCGGTAAAAGATTGTTTTGAGAGGAAAAAAATAGATAAATTTCAGAAGAGAGAATATAAAACAATTGCAATGTCGTTTTAGAGACTTGAATATGTAAATAATAGGAATTCTAGGTGGAAAATAAAAGGATCAAAAGGATGGAATAATTAAAGAAATAGAAACTCAAGAACATTTCCTCGGGTTAAAAAAAGTCTTGAATCTATAGATACAAAAGGCTCATTAGTTTATCTAAATAATCCAGCTTAGAAATATGGTTAAAATTTTCCAATTTATGTTATTAAGTTCAATTTAACACTAAACCTGATAAAGTTCATTTAAAAAAAGGAAAAAGAAAATTATACATGGGTTTTTATTTATAAATTATAGAAAACATTGTAAATAGATTTTCAAATTAAACCAAATAATCTAGCATGATAAAAATATATCATTCCAGTTAATAGAATAACAATAATTTCCGTTTTGCATGACCTAGAAATCCTCCCTTAGGTGATAAAAAATGTAATAAATACCACATTTGAGAAACATTGGGTCTATGACAAGATCACTAGATTAGGTTGGTGACCCAATTTTTACTCTAATGTCAGGTCAAAGAAAGACAATTTCAAGCAAGAGACATAACTTTGAGCAGTATTTCTCAGTTCATTCTACTCATTACTATTCAACTAAGAGACTCCCAGCCCAGCTCTATGAAATTAAGTACTATGGAATAAGATTTGTAGGGTAGAATTGATCTTTGCAGGACATCATCATAATTAATATCTAAGACTCTATGACCCTCAAGAACCAGCTTCCACCTCCTTGGAGGTGATAACTAGCATATGCCCGGCAAAAACACATGAAAATGCATGCCTGAAAGGAAAACAGTGGTAACATGCATTGCTGGTATACCTTTAGTTTAATTACTGTACACGTTTAGGAAAATAATCTGGCAATGCATGAATATTTCAGCCTGGAAATCCCATATTTTGTAAACTGTCTTATTGAAATACAAGCACCAAAAAATGAGTTTATATGTAAAAGCTGCTTATTTCAACATTACTTTTAGTGGCAAAAAGCCTGAGTTCATAAATATGGAAATGATACAGCAAGTTGTGTTAATATCACTGAAATATTACACAGTGCTCAAAAGGAAAACTCTGTGTCAACTGACTTGAAGAGATGTCCAGAATGTATGGGTGAAAGAAAAGCTATATTTACCTGGCAGGGGAGACACCATGATCACGAAGGTGGTCTTCCCATGGCGAGGATCATCCACTGCACTCTGGATGTGCTGACCCCTGCCATTTCCCCAAACGTGGGGAACTAGGCTGCATAATTTACGGTGGTGGGGGACTGTGTTCATGCTCTCCCCTAAAAAAAATAGAAGGAAAGAAGGAAAACAAGGCAAGTGAGAATGCAATGAGGATAATGATGGAGTGATGCTTTGGAGCTTATCAGTTTTGTTTTTGTATACTTTTGACTTGTCAGATTAGTTTCTAAAAGCAATTAGTACTCCTGTAGCTTGATATTTTAAAAATGTAAAAAGTGAGATAAGTTAAAGGACATGGGTAAGTTATAGAACTTGCAAAATAAGCAAATGCATTTTATATTAGTTATGTTACTGGAAAGCAGGTGTTTGGTCCCCTTGAGGGAGTTGCATTTGAAAAACAACCAACCAATCTAGGAAACTAATTTCTCTGTAGGTCTACTCAATTTTAAGTTGTCTGTCATAAAAAGCCATTGCTTTTATAATAAGAGCAAAATTACATAACATGAGTTTGAATATTACTTAGATTCTACTGAGCTTGGACTGATAAAATTACCCACGTGAATTTTAACTCTTAACCTGATATTTGTAGGAATTTATATACATGTATAATTGTCCTTTGGAAACATGTAGTAAGCTGATTTAGGAAGAGTATAATAATTTTCTCTTTTTCGTATATATACAAATATATCATTTGAGTTGGTTATTATTGGCATATTTACATTGTAATTATAAATATATTTTGCAGATTTATGATGGAAAAGATAAAACGACTCATCTATTAGGTGCTTTTACTGGTGCATCTATGCGAGGACTGACACTTAGTAGTACTTCAAATCAGCTCTGGCTAGAATTTAATTCTGATTCTGAAGGGACAGATGAAGGCTTTCAACTTGTCTATACAAGTAAGTATTTTGGAAGAATAAAGTTATCAAACACTAATGCTGAGTATTTGTTAAATAATTAAAGTGCATGAGGTGAAGTTAAATCCAACATTTGATAATTGATTTGCAGTATGGAACTCCCTTCTAAATATGTAAGTTTATTTGACCCTAACAACAATTCCATAAATTATAGGTATCCTCAATGTTGCTATTTTACATTTGAAACAACTAAGGTTCAGAAGCTAAGTAATCTGTGACTTTGAGCTTACTTATTTATTTATTTATTTATTTATTTTCTAAATTGCACTATTCTCCTCATTGAATATTTCAGAAGTAAATAATTAAACCTTTTGGTAGATAGACATTCAATATTTCAGTTCCCACCGTAATTGCAAAACATACACAATACATGTGTAATAGTTGTAGTTGGACAGTCGTTGATGACAAACGATGGTGTTAAGTGATTTTATAATAAAGAATAGCTAAGTTTGTATTTTGTTTTGTTGTTGTCAAATTGCTTTATTAAAAATAACTTCATGCAAGCCTATTCTATGATATTGAAGTCAACTATTCTAACAGTTAACAGGTAGCAGTTCAAAGACTAGGAACCAGGTGGCTTATTTCAATTGCTATGTGAATTTATTTTACCAATGTCAAAATATATGAAACAGACTAATAGCATACATGTCCAATAAATTATATTCAAATACTATATTTATTGAGTTTCTACACTAAGACACTACTTAAAAGTAAAGCACATGTAAAATTGAACTGGTTACATATGTTTAAAAATTGCCATCAACCAGATCAAGTCAGTTCTTAAAAGTTTAAATTGTTTATTTAATATAGCAAGATAAATTAAGTAGTAATATCCAGGAATCTTTAGTATTAGAATATTTGGAAAAAAATCTAATGACCCCTACAAATTTTCTAAAGAAGTCAGATGAATGGAAACTGTCCCAGAAACTGTGAAATTAAAAAGGTTACAGCATTTAGGGTACTCACATGGGCTCCTAAAGGGAATCTGAATCAAATTATCATTTCTGAAAATAGTCTTTCTTAATGTTATGAGGAGTAGTAGATAAGAGAGTATAATGATTCATTATATTAAAATATCCTTGTGCATAATACTGAGAGATTACTCTTGCTCCCTGATTATCTGAAGGCTTTTTCTGCTTGTTCTTTAATTGTTACATCATTAACATTAAGAAAACATAAATTAACAAAATGAATGTTGAATGCCTACTTTTGATTCCTGAGAACTGTTGTATAATATGATTTCTTATGAAGTCCTTCCAAAGACAAATGAAGTCCAAGGAATTTGTGTTACAAATATTACTGTATGATAGACTAAACTAATGGTATTGAGGATTGTTGTTCAAATATAATTAATGTGATCTCTTCAGAAAAGAAAATATTTTAAAATCTACTTTCCTCTTCTCCTTTCTCTGTGTTCAAACAGGGCTGTTGACATTTTTCAAGTCATGGCTTGGTGTTTACATAATAGTCTTTCTTTGTTCTGCATCATTTTGCATTTACTCATGTTTAAAATGTTAATGGGTTTTGTAGAGGAAATCTAGATTTTCTTTTCTGATGTTTAAACTCTGTGTAATTTGAGATTATTCATGCAAAGATACAGTGCATTATAGGGCATACCTGGATTTTTCTTTAATTGAATTTATTGGGATAACATATCTGGATTTTTAAATTGTATGGGGTGCTTGTGTGTCTGAAATGAGGAAAATCATTGACTTTCTTGTCATTGTCATGAGCTATTGGGTGTCAAAAAAAAAAAGAAAGCAACCTTAAAAAGAAAATTTTTGGAGTTGCCCTTCTTTTTGAATGACTCTAGTTGGTCATTGTAGAATGCATGTCTTTATGAAGATGGGAAGCTAAAGATTTTCAGAAAAGAGTATAAAACAATTATTTTTAAAAGGACAAATGTACACCTATAAATCTGTGTTTATATCTACAACTACTATAATAGTTATCACACTGTATGGTGGCTATATTTTTTCAAACACATTATGCATAGTTTTGGGGGATTTTTTTCCCCTTCATAATGTTTTAGTTGGTTTTAGTTCAATTGCATCTTTTTACATATGCTTAATAAGTTAACATGTGATCTTACTATTGAGTTTATAAAATGCCTTTGTGATACAGAAGATTCTACTAGGTCACATATTTCAAGTATTCATAAAATTCTTAGAGGCAATAATGGATTCCCAACATGAATTTGCTAAGGTGTTCACTTACAGGAAAAAATGAAAAAGACCACATATTTGTGTTTGAATTCCTATGTCTAGTCATTCCTAAGTCCAGCTCCACCCCTGCTGTTAAGAGAATTTGAGAGAGGAGAAAGAACATCAGGGTAACTTGGGTCAGGTATGGATCCATGAATTAGATAGTATTAGAAGTAGGGTTGGTAGGTCACAGAAAGAAATGGGAAGTGCTCCAGGCGAAGAGAAGAGAATGAAGAAAGGCACAGAGATCAGAAAGAACACCATAAGTACATTCAAGGCATATAATACAATTCAGAGTAATCCTACTTCCGTAGATCCTCATAGTTTAGTCTTAGCATAAAGAAGCCTCTCATGACTCCCCTGGTCTAGTGACACACTATTTAATGAAAGTTACTGTCTATCTTAATACTATCTGTTTGATGACTTAAAAGCACTTGCTGTTTGTGGTTATTTTCAGTTTTGGGTAGACAGAATCTCATTGGACTGAGATAAAAACAAAGAGATGTTTTAGAACAGGCCATTAAGCTTTATTGTATTTCAGTTATCTCATTGATCCGTTTGTTAATTATGGATAGCAAAACGGACTGGTGGAAATGCTGGCTGAGAGGCTGCTTTTGGCTTCAGGTAATGAAAAACCTAACCAGGGCTTAAACAACAATGGTTTATTTATATATTTTAACATAAGACAAAGGACAACACAGAAGGTGCATAGGTTTTGACTCAACTGTTCAATCCAGTCAGTAAGGGTCCTGCCCCTGTCTTGCCACCGTGGCACCTCGAGTGTTCGCTGTCTGTCCTCCTGTGTGTTGTGACATGGTCACAGATGGATACATTCAGGGCAGGAAGAAAGAAGGAACAGGCAGTGCCAACCGCACATGTTCATTTTATTAGGGATGTCAGTCATCTGTCAGACATTCTCTAATCTTTCTTTGTCTAGAACTGGGCATGTAGCTCTGCCTAAATCTTCCAGCACAGCGCACCAGAAAATTAAGTATTTGGCTGACTAAATGGCTAACTATTAGATCATCGTGATACAATGCCTGATATGATTCTATTTCTGCTGGGGACAAAACCAGGATTTAATTATTGAGAAAGAAGGGAAGAGGAGATATTGAAAAGACAACTTAGAGTATCTACTATTAGGTACAGCTATAACAGACATTCCAAAAAAGTATGCTCAAAGATACTGTATTATCATATGCTTCCACAGTCAATGGTGTCATGGAAGCCCAGATAATCTTGGTTGTTTAGAAAAGAAAAGCATTTGGTTGACCCATTATTAATATTAATTTTACTATAGTAAGAAGACAGTGAACTTTTCTCATGTTCCTCCAACAATAAATAAATTATATATGTACTCAGTATAAAAATGTTCCATCACATTGGAGAGTAGAAAATGTCCTATTCCTTTATGTTATAAAGCAAATTAAATTTCTTCTGTCTTTATCCTTTAGAATTGTCAAGAATAATCTTAGTTAGCCTTTTGTGGAGATATTCTTTTTCTCCTTAATAAGTTTCTCAGTCAATCCTAGTTTGATTATACAGCTGAAGTGTGGACAGACACGCTGCTTGAATATAAAATCTCTGCTGCACTTGGTCAGACCTTGACCGAACCAGGCAGGATCCCACTGCTCTTCAACCCTCCGGCCTTTCAGAAGTAATTACTTCCCTGAGTCAGATCACTCTTCCATTCTCTTCAAAATAATGGCAGCAATTACTCTTGCCCTTGAGAAATCTGAAACTCACCCCAAATAAAGATCTAGATGAAGCATATTTTCAGGTGCTTTGTATAACACAAATTAGTGGTTAATTTCCCTCTGAGCGATGAAGATGTAGCTCTCTTTCCTAGAGGGTGTAAAGGCGTAAAGTAAGAAAAATTACCGTTCTTTCTTCTAAAGCTGGAAGAACAGATCAGACATTAAGGTCTCAATAGAGTCTCTTGCTAAAACATCACTCTGCTCTGGATAACTCTCTACATAATTGAACTTGGGAAATCCTGATGAGCTACTCTGACCAGACTCACTCAGCCTCTCAATGCACATTTCAAGAATGCATTTCTAACCCTGGTCTCCATTACTGTATTAAAGGCTACATTGTAAAAAAATGTCATTTTTATTTGGTGACTTGTCTTATCTTCCTTTTTTTCTCCTCAACTAGAACAAATTTATTGTTGAAATTATTTTTTAATTTGGTCGTAGATTTAAATTTTGTCTTTCCCCACTGACATGTTTTATGGTCTAGGGATAAAGAAAACAGCGAACAAGACAAAGTGTATGTCCATGCGCGGCCAACTTTTTAATTGGGACGATACAGAAAATAAAGATATGAACAAAAGATAAGAGAACTGCATTTACAATTAGTTTACATCTGTACAATGGGATGGGTACAGTGAAGGTGACGGGGCTACTGTAGCTAGTTTGCTCAGGGACTTTGTCCCCGATGAAGTATCACCTGAATTGATCCTCGGGTTATAAAAAGGGCCAGCGCATTCAGGTCTGAGGGCAGAGGGCTCTAGGCAGATATCAGGCGCAGAGGCCTGAGTGGGGCTGGAGACTGAGCTGTTTACCTGGAACTGGACGAGAAGGAAGACTGGGACAAAGCAGAAGCTAGACAGGAGAGAGGTGGCCTAAAGTAGGGGGCTTGGGTTTTCCTTGAAAGGCACACAGAGACTTTTAACATTATCTTATTAAATACCAGAGTTTAAAATAATAGTTCGCATTTATCTACTACCTACTAGACACAAGATATAAACCCGTGGGTAGGGTACTATCGTGCCCCAGGAGGAGAGGAGGAGAAGCAAAGCCCAGGGCCACATAGCTGGTTAACGCAGATGCAGGAACTGAACGGGGGAGTTCTGCTTCCAGAGTCCACGCTCTTAATTACTGCACCCTGTTACGCCCAACCTGTCGGAGATGTTTTAGTTTTAAAATTCCACGAATGAACACCTTTTATTACCCAACGATAATAAATGTTAATGCAATTCTTCCCAAAGACACCTTTGTCATTTTATGCCTGACAGCCTGAATGCTTTCCTATTGGTAAGTGGTCTGTAGGGTAGTGATGTACTCCTGGTCTCTTTTATGGTGTTTATCCAGTTTTTAAACTGTTTCTTCACTGTAGATTCCCTTAGCTCTTTATTTGTAGTTATTCCATTTTCCTTCAGCAGAAAGGAATTGGGTATTTTAAACTATCCATTGCAGAGCTAAGTTGTTTCCTTTTGATGGATCACAGCAGTCTTCCCTAAAGCTGATCTGGTAAATCTCCAGAATGTCTGGCCATGAGGCAGTACCTCTGGGTTCAGATACCCCCTTGTTTTAACTTCTGTACATTTAACTCAGCAAAAAGCCTCACTGAGACACGTGTTACCACAAAGGGAAACGTTCCGATATATGTGGACTCTTTTAGGCTTCCGGGTCTTTTTGTTTGTCTGTTTGCTTGAAATGATTCAATAAGCCACACAGGACAAGGCCATTTTAAATTTTATATTCAAATTAAAGGTGGGCATTAGCTAATGTGTGATGCCTTTTCTCGTGTGTTAGTCTCATAAATAGATAAGAAGGTAATTGCTGGAGGGAGGGGGACTAAAAGGTAATGTAAAAGAATATAATAAAGATTCAATTTAAAAATAAACTCTTTATTTTAACTACCAGTATCTTATTAGCAATGTTAGCCATGAAAATTAATCAAATGACCAATTAACTCGAACTTCGTTCTTAGTATATAATGTATTTAATGCAAAGGCAAGTTAAAAATAATTAAATTACAAGGAAGCAACAGAGTTACACCATGTATTCCTAAATAGCCTATAAACAAATATAGCCACTTAAAACAAGTGTGTGTTTCTGGCATTCCCTTTATTCTTTAAATCTTATAATTAACCAAATAATAAAGGAAATATCAATTAATGATACATTATGTAGCAAAAGGTATTCTAAGTATAATATTAAAGAAATATTTCTTGATTATTTATATGGACAATATTGGATATCATTTCTTCTTATTTGAATTACAAGAGTCATTACCATTTTCACAGCATTCATATCGCAAAAGCTTTTGTAAATTTTGAGCTTAAATTCCACATTCCTACAAATTTACTCTTTACATAAAATTTAATTTCTGGCAGCTGAAGACATATAGGCATATCAAAACCTTTAAATGTTTAGGGGGAAAAAATGTCACCTGAAACAGCTATGTTGGAGAAAGATTCCTAAAACAAAATATACGAGCAGAAATCTGTCCACAGTCCGGAGCGTTCCCGCCCTTCTCAGCACGTCCTGAAGTGCAGAGGTTACAACCTGACAACTGTGTTTCCCGTATTCTTGCCAGTGAAGGTCTCTGCTTTGAATGTGCCACATCAAGGCAGCCCCGAGAGACTGGAAGGTAGGACAGTGAGAAGACGCTATTTTCCTCCAGCACCTTCAGGCAGCAGCGTGTAGCTGGCACGTGGGTGTGTGTGGCAGCAGCTTCCTGGAACTGGATTTCCTGGAAGCCAGCTGTGGTCTTCTGACCTTTACTCCCTCCACATGTCATAGTTTCCCTCTAATTTTTTTTATATTGAGTCTTAGCAACTGAGAATATTTAGTAACTCCTGTTTTCCTGACCAAGCCCCAGTCATTAAATATGTTTTTAGATTTCTCTATGGCAAACATACCACAAAAAAGTAAAAAAGATAAGGCATTTTAAGAGGTGTGTGTGTGTGTGTGTGTGTATATATATATATGTTTTCATATATAATGTGTTTTATATCTCTATATCTCTATATCTAGTATCTATATATGTTTTTTCATATGCATATGACAAACATACACTATGTAGAAAAAAATCCTACAAGTGAATAAGAAAAAATCTTCTGAGAGAAAATATGGGTAAAAGAAAATTTCACAGTAGAGGATACCCCCATTGCCAATATACAAAAGAAATAAATGCTTAATAGAAATTAAGAAATGAAGAGTAAACCCCAAGTAATATGCTATTGCACATTCACAAAATTGGTAAAAATTAAAAAGCTATACAATACCAAGTGTTGATGACAATCTAAATAGCTTGAAACTCTTTTACCTTTGGTATATATACATTGGTAGAACCACTTAGAAGAGTAATATAGCAATACCAGTAAAATATTATTCATATATGTATCTAGATTGCACCACTTGTCATTTGGCCAAATACCAAATGGCTGATGGTTAAAAAGAAAATTTCAGGAAAAGCTGAATATCACCATTCCTGAATGATGTACATGCACAAACCAGCACCTTTTCCTCAGATCTTTATACATAGGATTTAGGGTCAGCAGATTAAAAAAAAATCTTTATCTTACCTCTTCTTTCTCCAGCCTAGAATGCGTATCAATAATTTTCACATTCTTTTGTGTGTGTGTTTGTTTAAATTCTTAACTTATACGAGCTCAAAATTGTGAGGATTATCTTCTGAAAGCATTCTTCTAAGGTTCTGTAGTTTCAAAATTTGATATGCTTGATATAGTTTGATTAGTGAAAATGAGTGTGTATCCATATTTTACTTGATTAGTGAGAAAAAGGAATGTGTAGTTATTCTTCAATAGTTTCTGTTTATACTCACATTATATTCTTCATTATGTCTGAATCAAAGAGAATCATCATAGCTACTGTGTATGTCATGGATTGTTTCCTGCTTGTGAATTTTAAAATAGCAAAGTTGACATTCTGCTTTATATATATCCTAATATAAACATAAAGAATTCTAAAATAAGTATTTTTTTTCTTTCAAGACAAATGGCCTAAATGTAATGTAATACCTAAATATTAAATATAATTCTTCAAGATTACTCTGCCATATATTATGTTAAATCCACCAAAGGATTCTATAGAGATTATTCATGATAGAATAATCTAATTCTCGTTTTTCTCCTTAGAATGGATAAAGATCATCAAAGGGTACCACCTTCCAGTTATAAAATAAGTCCTAAGAATGTAATGTACAGCATAGTAATTATAGTTCATTATACTGTATTGTAAATTTGCAAGTTACTAAGAGAGTAGATCTTAAAAGTTCTCATCACAAGAAAAATAATCGTAGGGAAAGACACCACAGCACAAGGAGCTAAACAAGAAAAATAATCGTAACTATATTTGGTGATGGATATTAACTGGACTTATTGTGGAGACCATTTCATGATACTGTATATACAAATGTGGAATCATTGTATTGTACAGCTGAAACTAGTATGTTACATGCTAATTTGGAAAAAACAACTTGTAGCCCTGGCTGGTGTGGCTCAGTGGATAGAGTACTAGCCTACAAACCAAAAGGTCACAGGTTATGCCTGGCTGGTGTAGCTCAGTGGATTGAGTGCGGGCTGGGAACCAGAGGGTCCCGGTTCGATTCCCAGTTGGGGCACATGCCTGGGTTGCGGGCCAGGTCCCCAGCGGGGGCCATGTGCAAGGCAACCATACATTGCTTTCTCCCTACCCTCTCCTCTCTCTAAAAATAAATAAATAAAATCTTAAAAAAAAAAAAAAAAAAAAAAAGGTCACAGGTTCTATTCCCAGTCAGGGCACATGCTTGGGTTGCAGGCCAGATCTCCAGTAGGGGGCACATGAAAGGCAACCACACACTGATGTTTCTCTCCTGAAAGTTTGGGTCAAAATTGTGGGTGCTCATTATACATAGCAAAATGTGGTAATTCAGAATGTTTGCTAGATCTTAGTAGGGAAAGACCAGAAAGGGATTGAAGAGGGACACAATAATAATGTTAATGTGAATATTAATCAATTACTGTATTAATCTGCAAATGAATCTGAATTAAAATTAATATTAATCTGAAGCAACTAGGACTCTAGAATGTCATAGAATGAGATAGTGGTTACATTATCCTTTCTACCCCTTTGTAGGTTTCAAATTAAAACTTAAAACTAAATTAGAAACTGGCTCTGGCTGGTGTAGCTCAGTGGATTGAGCGCGGGCTAGGAACCAGAGGGTCCCGGTTGGATTCCTAGTCAGGGCACATGCCTGGGTTGTGGGCCAGGTCCCCAGTGAGGGCCATGTGAGAGGCAACCATACATTGCTGTTTCTCTCCCTCTTTCTCTCTTTCTTCCCCTCTCTCTAAAATAAATAAATAAAATCTTAAAAAAAAAAAAGCTAAATTAGAAACCCTTAAAAAATACAGTACGTGTGGCAGGAAAGGCATTAGATCTCAGTTTAAGTTATTCAGCAAGTTAAAAGGACTCAGGTCATGGGGACTTTTCAGTTACTTTTGTGCTCTAGAAATTTTCATTTCATCAGACTATCAAATTTCACAAGGAATGGGGGATATTTATAGCATATGTGATTTTTCATACAATTCTTTATTTAATTGTAAGTTTTAAGTATTTGAGCTTTTCAATGAAAAGACTGGCAGCTGAATGTTGCCGTGAGATAAGACGGTTCTGAATATTTATGAATAAACAACAATAATCCCACCAAATTGGACTAAGTTATGTTGTACTTTGCAGTTTATGTACTATTGTCCATGTGCATTTTTATCTACAATGCAAAATATTATAAATTCTCTTAATTTACAAAGAATGTCTCCATTTTACCTCATCACCAGCAATTGCAGACCACATTCACAGAACATTCAAATTAAGGAAGGATGCATTTGGTAATAACCCTTGAAAAGAAAACTTGATTTCCATTTTTGCTTTGATTGATGATATGCGGTGAAACTCAAAAGTGGTTGCATCTTGAATAACCTGAATATTATGTCTGGTAGAAGGAATGTGATATTGCAGTTTTTCAGCAGGGGCACTTTAAGACTAGGATCAAATATGTGGATCCATGCAAAGTAACATGTCCTGAAATTTTTAAGTTACAGCTACTGCTGTTTCTACTCCCGGGTTTGAAAGACTGACTCTCTTGATCATGTATCCTTCATGTGTTTTTTTTTTTCATTGTTTCATGAATTTCAGTTTTTCATCAGCATTATTTTAGTTTCTTTGCTAGTTGACTTCTAGAGATAATTGCCTCTAAGAATCCAAATGCACTCATGAACATTATTGAACATCTATGTGCCAGGATTTGTGCTGGATGAGCATTGTGGGAAAGAAAAAAAAAATCATTCCAGTTTTAGGGAAGCAAACAAAAGAAGCAAATGGTTGTAAATGAATTAAAATGTACAGAGTGATTCTATGGATTAACAGAGGAGGGAATGATTAAGGCCCCCTAAAGGAGACAAGGAAGGGATCCTTTCTTTTTTTTTTTTTTTTCTCCAAGAGCTAATGTATCCCTTACCATGCAGAAAATGTAGTGTAAACTCATTACTTTCAGCTTACAAGTTTTGGTGATTTCATGTATGTTTCGATACTCTGATGTAAATTAGTTATTGACATCAGTGAACTAATTCACACTTTTTTCCTTTCTAGTTCAAGTTTAGACTAATTTGCTCAAAGATCTGTGCCTATAGAAGTGATGCAAATCTCTTTTTGATTATCATATGATTTAAGACAAAAAGCTTTTCTTTGTCTCCAACATTATGTGTCTTAAAATCACAGATTTCCCTATGAATGATGCCATATAGAATATTCATTTTTATTGGTGTTGGAATACAGTTGTTTTCATTTTCCTGCCACCACTTTTCCCCACTCCACCCACTCCCACCCTCCATACATCCTCTCTTTGGCTTTGCCCATGGATCCTTTATACATATTCCTTGATGACACTTTCCCTTCTTTCCTCATTATTTCCCTTCCTCCTCCCCTCTGGTTATTGTCAGTTTGTTCTTTATTGAGATCATATGGTATTTGTCTTTTACCTCCTGGCTCATTTCACTTAGTACAATACTCTCCAGTTCCATTCAAGCTGTTGTGAAGGATAGCAGTTCCTTCTTTCTTTCTTCTGTGTAGTATTCCATCATGTAAATGTACCACAGTTTTTTGATCCACCCATTTACTGATGGGGACCTAGGTTGCTTCCAGCACTTGGCTATTGTAAATTATGCCACTATGAATATTGGGCTGCATAGGTTCTTTTGAATTGGTGTTTTGGGATTCTTAGGGTATAATCCTAGCAGTGGAATTGAAGAACAAAGTAGGAGGGATCACCATACCTGACATCAAACTGAATTACAAGGCCATGGTAATCAAAACAGTCTGATACTGGCATAAGAACAGACACATAGATCCATGGAACAGAATAGAGAGCCCAGAAATAAACCCAAGTCTCTATGATCAATTAATCTTCAACAAAGGGGACAAAAGCATAAAATGTAGTAAAAATAGCCTCCTCAACAAATAGCGTTGGGAGATCTGGACAGCTACATGCAAAAACATGAAACTCGACCACCAATTCACACCATACACAAAAGTAAACTCAGGATAGCTGAAAGACTTAAATGTAGGGCATGATAGTCCTAGAGGAGGACATAAGCAGGAAAACCTCAGATATTCCACACTGCGATATTTTTGCAGGTATGTCCCCTAGAGCAAGGGACATAAAGGAAAGAATAAACAATGGAACTTCATCAAAATGAAAAGCTTCTGCATGGCTTAAGAAAACATCAGCAAAGTGAAAAGGGAACCAACTGTATGAGAAAATATATTTGCCAATGATATCTCAGGCAAGGTTTTGATCTCCAAAATATATAAAGAACTCACATTACTCCACTTCAGGAAGACAAACAGTCCAATTAAAAAATGGGCAAAGAACTGAACAGACACTTCTCCAAGGAGGACATACAGAGGGCCGGGAGACATATGAAAGGATGCTCAGCATCACTAGCCATCAGAGAGATGCAAATTAAAACCACAATGAGATATCACTTTACACCAGTCATAATGGCCATCGTAAGCAAATGAACAAACACGAACCCTACTGTACTGTTGGTGGGAATGCAGACTGGTGCAGCCACTGTGGAAACAATATGGAATTTCCTCACAAAACTAAAAATGGAGCTGCCTTATGGAATATTCTTTGGCATCCTCTAAAACTCATAACTGATATAATTTTCCACTTGACTATTATTATTTTTTGTAAAACGTTATATCCAGAACTCCATAGCTTGGGAACTTAGGTTTTGATTACTAGTGTCATGTTTGGTTTAAATTAAGGAAGTATCCTTTTCTGGTTCTCAGGATCTTAACTGTTCATGATGCTCTGATTGCTAGGTGTCTAATATCCATCTTTATTAATTTTATTCTGAATGTGCACACAAGGTTTTCTGGATCTAGAGAGATCAAATTATCATCAAGGTGATACAACAACAGCAATAATAAGCCCATCAGCCCCCTTTGACCCAGCCCCTAACCCTGTAGTAACAAGATGAAAATCCGATAGAAAAACCTATGCAGGTGGAAAGGGACAAGGAATGAAGAAAAATAGGCTTTCTCTGCTTAAAGTATAGCTGTCACCCTGTCCTTTCTGGAAAGGAGAGGGAAAAACCTTTGCTCCTTTGAGATGAGATAGGAAGGACCCTAGGTTTTTATTCTAACCTTTGGAATTTAATATATCTCTCCAAAGACCAGGTTAGCCTCCTGTGTCTCCAGGTGTTGTAATTTGGAAATGTCTGTATGCTCCTGGGCCTCATTTTCCCTTGAAATGTAAACACAGACTCCTCCAAGTTTGGTGAATCTCTATGCCATTCTCTTACCACTGTTATAGTTGCAAAATAACTTCTCAAGGGTTGCTCTGGTCCCAGAGCCCCAAGTTTCCAGTGAAATTAATGCAAAAAGCCCCTGCTCTGCAGAAACACAACATTATTATACCCTGTAGTGACCGCATTTAGGAAGAAAAATACGTTTTATTTTTTTCCTGTGAGAATTTTTCAGAGCTGTACATTTCTGGAGAAGTCAGAATATAGAAATTCAGATTTCTTCAAGTTAGTTGCTGTGTTATATTGCCTCTTGATAAACTATGTATTAAATATGGAACTATTTCACACTCTTCTAAGACTATAGAAGTAAAGCAGTCTGTGTTTATATCTGTAATGGACATATTTGTTGCTTGGAAAATTATGATTTCACATATTTTGTTGGAATTTTAAAATTTTGATGATAGGATCCTGGTAGTTATAGTGGTCAGAATCTATTATTAGCTGTTAATCAGTTGAAGCAGGCAAGAAGCTCTATACTGTAACAAGCTACTTTAGAGCCACATAGACCATGGGATATCATTTGAAAAATACAAAGCATTCTAATCAAAAAAGTTCTCTAGGGCTGTTATGCCCTATCAAATTTAAATGTGGCAAAAAATACTATCATTAGGAAAGAATAATGCAACTATTAAAATAATAGGAAGAAATGGTTTGTAGAATTTTAAGTTTTTCTGTTAAATTTCACCTTTAATAAATTTATGCTCTTCTCACAGGCTTTGAACTTTCCCATTGCGAAGATCCTGGCATCCCCCAATTTGGATACAAGATCAGTGACCAAGGCCACTTTGCGGGCAGCACCATTATTTATGGGTGCAACCCAGGCTACACTCTCCACGGAAGCAGCCTTCTCAAGTGCATGACCGGGGAGAGAAGGGCATGGGACTACCCTCTGCCTTCCTGCATTGGTAGGATGCTCTTTTAGATTTTAATGAAGTATTTCTTTAGAAGTGTTAAGCAAAATACACTGTACCTTTTCAAGTGATTCCATCTGTCTACACACAGCTCATACCTGGAATCAAGAAGTTAATGTGTCCTCATCACTGAAGTCTAGTCTCCTTCCATCACCATGTATTTGACCCCCTTTACCCGATTCATACTCCCCTCACCTTCTTTTCTCCTGTGATAACCACCGTGCTCCTGTGTGTATCTCTGAGGTCTCCGTTTGTTTCTCTGTACGTTTGTTTTGCTTGCTCATTTTGTGCTTTTTGTTTTTATTCCACACTGAAGAGAAATAATAAGTTATTGTTCTTTTTTGTCTGACTTATTTCATGAGATCTATCCATGTCATCTCAGAGTAGACTGGGGGTGTCAAACTCATTTTCACCGGGGGCCACCTCAGCCATGCCATTGCCTTCTATACTTGAACAATAATAAAATAATTAAAAAAAATAAAAAATTTAAAAAGTTAACTCAAATTTGTCAAAAGGACATTAGTGGAAAGTGAATGTATCTTTTTAATAATTTTACTGATGAATACTTATTTTGTACAGTATGAAGTCATTTTACTTCTCTTGTCTTGATATAAAATGTACCTCATTACAAAAAGATATTAAGACTCATCATATACATTTATTAAATCACATGGAACAGATTTGTTTTAATATGAAAAAATTATGTCCTGTCCTCCTATTGAGGTAGATTAAAATCAGTAAACTAATCTCAATAATTTAAAAAGTCTTTCATTATGTACTTACCTTTTCAAAAATCTAAGGAAGTGCATATGTTTTTTAATGTGCATATAGCATAAAATAATTGAGACTTTAACCACTTTCCATAAGATTGATATGAGAGTGACATCAGATATATAGCTTACGGGAAGCTAGAGAATGATCATCTTCTACCATCTGACAGATCAATTAGTGAATACTGGGTATGTGTGGTGGCCAGGTGGATAGATAGGTGTTGTAAACACCTTGCTTTTTCTCTTTCCCCCCTGAAATTAAATAGGTGCCAGGTAAGAATATTAGGGCAACACAAAGAATCCAACATTTTAACAAAGCACTAACTCCTTGGTAGGGAACAAACCTGCGGTGATTCTTCAGTCATTTATTTCACCATGGCATTTATGGAGGCACAAATCATTCCACATCACATCCGCGTGGTTTAAATTGACCTAAATATTTTAATAGTTTTATTAAGCTATACTTGATACCCCAGGAAACTGCATATATTATTGTATACAGTTTGAGGAGTTTGGAAACTTGTACCTTGTGAGATATAGTTTAATTTGTGTTAGTTGGTATGGACAACATAGAAATCTCCACAAAACTTGCTAGAATACAAATTTTTTAAATGGAATTTTAGTCATTAAAGGCCTAGAGATTAATAGCACAGTATTTTTGGTGCCATACAACCTCTATTGGATTATTAAAACATCAATTCATGCGGAATGCAAACATGTTTTTGCCATACCAAAATACAACTTAGTCCTTTACTTGCAAGTAGCATCTGAATTTTGGATGCATTTTGAGGGTTCTATCTAAACTAATAATCAATCTAAATTGATAAAGCTTGGAATTTGGAATATGAACTTTAATCAGCCCACTGGCGTTGGTTATGAGAAAAATGGAACATTGATTAATTCTCTCTGAGGTTATATTTTTATGTGGGTAGGAAACAAATTTAGAAAATCGTTAAGGGTTACAACAACACAAAACTATAAACTTGTAAGTACTAATTTGCATGCTATCCTTAAAATTAAAATCATAAGACAAGTTTAAAACCATGTATTTTCTATATACTTTGAACCAAGATAAAGACACTATTTATTTTTTGGAAAAATTGTATGCACATGGAAGGACATTTGGTCTGTGATCAGAAGAAGTTTTTAGTTATGTTTGCAATGAATCGATGAACTTTATATTTACAAATATCCCACAACAAACGTAGTGACTTGATACTGCTCAAGATTTCATGAGAAATGTAAAGTTTTATTGTCACTGTTGTTGGTTTTCGTTGTTGTTGATTTCAGTGATCAATGATCAGGAATAACAGCTCAAAACCAGCTGGACTCATGGTGTGTCATGCTGATGATTTCCATGATAACAGAAGATGAAATTCTATTTTAGGTGGTGTTCTCCACTGACAACAATTAATAGCTTTACCACTTGGCCTAAGATTATAATTTTCTGTGTTTATTGACCTTAAATATTTATATGGTTATATTTTGGTTTCTGTCCAATAAGAAACTTTTCTCTAATATATGAATTATTTCTATTTCTAGATAATTTTTGAGGCTTATATATTAAGGAAATAAAAAATTAATTCTGAAATACCATAGCTGGAGGGATTTAAACTAATCAATACGCCTTCTTTAAACACCTTCATTTTTGTCTTGGAATTATAAGTTTTTTCACAGAAATGAACACTAGTGCTATGGCATATGACCCTGACTCATTTGAAGTCAAGATACCAAGCAATATTTGTAGCAAAGAAATATGGAGGAAAAAAAAAGCTATGTTAAATTCAAGATACAACATAGAGCACATAACTCCAGATTGACCTGCTGTTGATTAAAAATTAATCTAGAGAAATGAAGTATCAACTGTGTTTGCATAATAAATATATACCAATAATAGTGATAAATTATAAGAGATGACAAAACATGAAATAATATAGTTATGTAGTTCTAGTTGTTCAACACAACTTTTGTTAAAAATGAGAAAAACACAAGTGATAGTGACACTTTGAATATAGATATCTTCTTATTTACTTAAAAATGACAAATTGTTATGAACTGAATTGATGCTGCAATACAAAATAAAGTTGCTTAGTGCTCTGTGTATGTGTGTGTGTGCCAGGGATCTCCAGAAAAACAGAATCAATGGTAGATCTAGATCTATCTATCTATCTATCTATCTATCATCTATAATTGATCTTTCTAAAAAGATTCACTTAATTTAGGGAATTGTGGTGGCTGACAAGTCCAAAATCTTAAGGAAAGACCAAAAGGCTAGAAGCTCATGCAAGAGTTTATACTGCAGTCTTGAGAGAGAGTTTCTTATTTTCTAGAAAACTTAGTTTTTGTTCTAAGGCCTTTCAATGGACTGGTTCAGGGCCAACCACGTTGTCAAAGCTAATCTCTTTCAGTCAACTGATTGTGGATGTTAACCGCACTGATAAAAACTTCACAGGGACACCAAAACCAGCGTTTGATTAAATAACTGGGTCCTGTAGCCTAGCCAAGTTGCCACCTATAACCAGCTACCACAGTGCATTAAAATTTAATATCTAAAGTCTTTGAAACAAATTTACCTATATGAATAAAGCCTGCAAATTTGAACTATTAGACTTTGTTATTAGGCCTCTCCCAAACACTAAAACCTTGTCTTTGAGCTTTGCTCTGATAATAAAAACAAAACAAAACAAAAGCCAAGAAGATCAATTCAGTCACTGAATTTGAGTAAAATAGAAAGAGTACAGAGAACAAGAAGCATATCAGAATATCTTCAAATATTTAAGCAAACAGTAAACATTGTTTACTTTTTAGTAGAAAATAATCTGGAGATTTTTTAAATGTGTAATATATGAGACAGTGTTTCCTTGTGTCTAGGGTTTAGCTATGTTGTATAATATACTAACTAAAATATTTACTTTCTCTCTTCTTGAATGCAGAGTTCTTTCCAGACATCTGTTTACTGAAATAAGACCACACCAGACATCACAATATATTAAGTAGTGTTAAAATGGAGAGGGAATCCCCCTCAAGATAACAATTTAATTATATTTTGTGACAATACCTACATTTTAATTCATTGCATTTGATAAAAATGAGACCACATTAAATTCAAACCAAGCTATATTTAACTGAAGTAAGAAATTGAATAAAAATGACACTTTGCCTTTTGGAAGGTTAAAAGGGAAAATATTTAGAGTGATTTAAAGGGGAATAAAAGGACAAGGAAATTGAGAAGGCCTGAGGGACTGAAGTAAAGATTAGTTTTTTCTCGGAGGTGGTATAGCAAGATGATGAATTATTCAGCCTGCAACCAACTAGCAGTGAGCAGATGGCCATCTGTTTCTCCTTTTTAAATTGTCATTATTTAACAACACATCGTAAAGTGTTTGGAAGCCTAAACTCAGAGTTTTTGAATGTGTCTTTTTTTTTAATCCCTAATTGTGTTCATTTTATTATCTTTTATGGGATCTAACTTGACACTCTTGCTTTATTGTGCAATATGTTCTTGCATCAATTAATACCTTAATCTGAGGAAGGGCACACAAATATATACTTTCAAGAAGAGGGGAAAGCAATTCTTACTTTCCTTGAAGTAATGCATGCGTATGTGTGTGCGCCTGTGAAATTTGTAGATTGTTTTGAAAAGATTGACATCAAATTGTGAGTTAAATTTTCATCACTTTTCTCTTAGCTGAATGTGGAGGTCGTTTTAAAGGAGAATCATCAGGAAGAATTTTATCCCCTGGTTATCCCTTCCCATATGACAATAATCTGCGTTGCATGTGGATGATTGAAGTAGACCCGGGAAACATTGTCAGGTTAGTGGATTTCATTTTGTCAAAATCACTCTGGATTTCCTGATGAGCCGCTAAGTACAGTATCAGTCAATATCAAGATCTTTCAATATCATTTTAAACTTTGGTAAAGAAAAAGTTAGTTTTCATCTGTTAAACATATGAAAAAATTATTAATGAGCATGATTTATTGATTTATGGGCCATAGTGGTAGCTCATATTACACCTTAAAAAGAAGCTTTTCACATGTATTAGCGGGCACAGAGGGAGAGAAGTTCTTCTGTTTCTTGGTCACTCTACTCATATAATTCTTGATGACTTAAAATATCGAGTCTACCACTTTGATGGGTGTACACAGTTGTCCAAGGCACAATTATAGATTTAGCCTCATGCCGTGGCCAGTGTGGCTCAGTTGCTTAGAGGATCATCCCATAACCCAAGAGCTGCAGGTTTGATTGCTGGTCCAGGCGCAAACCTAAACTGAACGTTCAACCCCAGATCTGGCTGTGTAAGATCCCATCACAGCATGCACAGGAGGCGACCAATCCATGCTTTTCTCTCGCATTGATGTTCTCTCTCTCTCCCTTTCTCTCTTTCTAAAAGCAATGAAAAAAAAATGTTCTCAAGTAAAGCTTAAAAAGATTTTAACCTCACAAACATTTATAAAATATAAGACAAGAAGCAGGACTAGATGACGCCATGCCTTTCATGGCTTTTGGCATATCTCTGGAGCACCTGCTCTGCCCCTTTCCCAAGATTTGATTTCCCTTCCCTGCTTAGTTCGGTGTTAACGATTCTTCACACCACTGCCCTTCAGATGAGAGCAGAGCCATTGCCTCCTAAATCAACAGCAGTCGGGTTCCCAAGCCCATCACATGCTCTCAGCCTTAGGTTAAATAGCAGGGTTATGACTGGGAATGGATTAATAAATGAACAAATCGTCTTTGTCGTAGGAGCTAGTTATCATTGCTCACAAATGATGACTTTAAGCTTAGGAATTGATTCTTTCTGTAAATGGAAATTCAGACAGGCTTGTGGGGGTTGCAAGTGGTTATAGAAAACAAGTATCATTATTCACAAAACATGTCAAAAGGTATCCTGGATGCATTGTTGGATGCAAACCAGTGTGTTATTGGACATGAACTGGTATGTTGTTTTTGGAAGGGAGTTTGCAGAACTCAAAATAGACTACACTAGATTGACCCTCAGCCTATTTTTATATAGTATAGATAATGCATTGTTTTATTTAAATATTAGAATTAGAAAACTTGAAAATATTCATTTCAATGTGTTTCTGGAATTCTTTAAAACTTAAAAAATGATAGTTGATATTATATTGCAACTTAAATTTAAAGTTATCACAATTCACATATCAAACATGAATGTGAAATATATGTAGAAAGAGTTGATCCGTTGATATAATTGGATTTCTAATATTTGGCATGAGCTATGAAAAGTATCAGATTCTATTTTTTGTCTAGATTAAATATAAAGTAGAATAGATTTAATATAAAACAGTTTTGGGGGGTTATCCATTTTTTGGCAGATAGATAAACATTTTTTCATGTTTAGGAAGTTTCCTTTTATTCATAGATTGCTGTGTGTAATTATAGCATTGACTTTTTAAAAACACTGGTATTTTTTCTGTATATATTGAGATGTTCATGTGATTTTTCCCCTTTTTTCTGTCAATGTGATGATTTCTGAGTGTGAACTGTGCTTGCAATTGGGAATAAATCTCATTTGATTCTAATAAAGCAAGCATAAAACATTGGTAAAAATATATACTAACTGAAGAAAACTTCAGTTCATGACTGTGACGCCCTTCGGACCATTTTATTTAATTTATCCATTTAGCACATTTATATAATTGAGATAAAAATTGTTCCTGTTTCATAAGGTAATTATAGTAATTTAACAAACAAACAAATAAAAATAATGCATTTTGCACAGGGCCTGGCATGTACCAGATCCTCCAACAGTGTCACCTGCTGTTGCCATCACTGAAATTCATGAACACTGAAAAGAATGTGTGCCTGAATTGTCAGTGATTTGCAAAGATGATATAATAGTGCATTTAATCATATTCTAAAACAATAAATTATAGAAAAGTGCGGAAGTTGATTAAGATTACATATGCTGTTTATTTTTTATCTGATAGAATAAAAGGAATAACTAATAAAATCAAAGATGCACATTTGTTGTATTCTTTATTTAAAACTGAATTCGTGCTTAAAATAATCAAGTGCATGTTTTCCCCACAGCCTACAGTTTCTTGCTTTTGACACGGAAGCATCGCATGATATACTCCGAGTTTGGGATGGTCCTCCAGAAAATGAGATGCTTTTAAAGGAAATCAGCGGATCTCTTATCCCTGAAGGAATCCATAGCACCCTCAACATCGTGACCATCCAGTTCGACACGGATTTTTATATCAGCAAATCTGGATTTGCGATTCAGTTTTCAAGTGAGTTACTATTTTATTTCTTAAATGGTATTCGAATAGTTCTGTTAACTGTACTATTCAGAACTTTAATGATTTTAAATATTCTTATCTAATCTTCTTATTAATCTACAGTTAAAGTTAAATATATTTGGAAAAAAGAAATGCAGTTATCTTTGAATTAAAAAATTAGTTGTTGAGACAGTCTCTCCAATTGTTAAACCAATTTTCCTAAAAATATAGGTGTTGTTATAATGATTCCACAAATGAAATGATTGCACTACAAAAGCTGGCAATCTGGATTTACGATCAAACAGTATATTTCCAAAATGTGCAATATTTATAGGTCAGTAAGGAAATGAATACTTGTCATTACAAAATAAGCAACTCCACATTTTTACAAATTTTGTTTTCTTCTGTTAAAATCCTTTATTATGTAGTCACTGATATCTTTGACAAAATATTGTAGACCCACTTTTAAATTTAAGATTGCATAAACAATGAAGCACCGTGGCTTGTAAGTAATTACCAGTGTTCACTGCTAATTTTTTTCCAAGACATTGATACATGACTGAATACGTTGTTCTGTTAAAATAATTTTGGGTTAGTGGCTGGAGAAAAATATAACTTCAAGTTTTTAATTGCTACATTTTACTTTTATTGCCAAGACACATTGTCTCTTTAATAAAATTATCTAATGGATTTTCTAATTGTAGGGTGTTTAAAAATTTTTATTGACAGAAACATATCCAAATTCCCAAGGTCATCTATAAGAAGAGTGCAAACCGTTATTCTTCAAAAGGCCCTGAAGGCCAAGTCCTAGCTCCTTTCTAATCGCTGACTTTGGGCACTTGACCTCATGACCCGAGTCTGTGTTCTAACTCACACAGGGAGTAGTAACACGTGCACAATACCTGGTAGTGAGTAGAGGGTGCCCAGTGAACTATTATCATTATATGAATACATATAAAATTAAACTTGAAAAAACGGGAAAAGCATGAAGGACTTCTAAACTTTGACTCTCCACAAATATATTGCTTTAGGTAAACAACTAGATAATGCAATATTGATGGATTTTTTGTTTGTGGAATAGAGTTATTTGATATAATTAACTAGTAGAAATGAATTGTTTGGCAGTGTATAAACCAAGCTTTTGTGAGAGGTGTAAGTCAGTGTAGAAGAGTCAAATGTGTAAATTTGCAGTGTAAATGCGTCTATCTTTTTAAAAAGGTATGAAAATAAGAAAAGTAGTATGCAATTGGTGAATATAAATGTCTTCTAATTCTGAAACACCAATCTAATATTTTTATATCTTCTGTTTTGTACTGTTTATCGCCCTCTCCCTCTCTCTCTCTCTCTCTCTCTCTCTCTCCTCTCTCTGTCTCTCTGTATTAATTTAGGAACAAATTTTCAGGGCGCTGCTTTGATTGCTGTCTGATTTCAGTTCTTTCTAATTATAGTTTGGCAGCTAACAGTCTCTTTTCCTTTACCTTAAGTTAGTAACATATAATGCATGCAATGTCTTACAATAAATGGATTTTTTTGTTAAACATCTGAAAATGTTCGCATTAAATAGTGCCTCAGGCTAGTGCTTGTGACTGCCAAATGCATGTGCTTCAGACAAACAGGGAGTTTCATATAAGTTCCTGGGAATTTTTAATGCAGATTTTTCTGTGAAATTAGCAATGTAGTTTTATGTTTATTATATTTGTCAGGTATATTAAAGTTATTAAAACAATATGTATAATACATATAATGCCAGATCTTTACTAAATCTTCCTTTATCATATGCTTTTTGTACTACTGATCTGAGACTAAACACCTATGTATCAAAATAAAATTGCTTTGAGGGTTACTATATTGTGAATAGTGTCCGTCAATGAAAATTGATGGGACATCTTGCTTGGATATCTTCTGTAACTCATGCTTATGCAACTTACCAAGTGCCCAGATTTCAAATGTGAAAGTATCCTTTTAATGAATGAGCTCTTATTTGTATATCAGGAACAGTGTTAACTGTTTAAATTACATGATGTCATTCATTTAATCCTCAAAAAAGCCATATGAGATATGTTATTTCACCTCCATTTCCCAAGTAAACACTCTAAGGTTTAGGAAGTGAGTTAATTTGTTCAAGGTCATACCGCTAGCAGTATCTGGAGTTGTGACTCAAGTCCTGGTGTTTGAAAGGAGCTCAACACTGTGTCTGGGGCACAGTAAAATGTTTAGCTGCTATTATTATTATTATTATTATTATTATTATTATTATTATTATTATTATTATGCTTATGTTATTATTTGAGTACATGCATTAATATGCTGGAGGAAGTAGGAAGCTTTTAGTTCTATTAGTTGCCTTGAAGTTCTACAATGTCATCAGCTAGTGTTCGTGATGTGATGATGCTCCCAAGATCTTCTAAAGCAGGTGATTCGTACAAGTGAAGCAGTGAGGAGGATTGAAGGAAGCTGGGTGTGCACATGCCCATTTAAAAGGGACATGTGTCCTCTCTGGCTTTAGTCATTTTGTCCTGCAGGAAGACAGGCTACTTTTAAAGTAGAACTTGAAATAAGTATTTTTATGTAAAGTCATCTAATTTTCAGTGAAAACAATAAAACTTCAAGGGAATGTTAACAGACTATATAAAGCCAATAAGCCATGACATTTTAGGTCAAAGTTGTTTTGCAGGTCAGTTTGCTCCTTTAGCGCCCTTCCTAAAGAGTCCTCTTCCCTGGATACATTTATCTCACATTACCCAGCTATTCATTTGTTCATTTGTTCATTTGAGGAGAGTCTAGTAAGGGCCAGTATTAAACATATTTACCACCAATTACTTCTCAGTTGCATCTCCCCTTTCACTGAGGTATATCCTGGTTTCATAAACACACGCCTGCCCGGCATACGGTGTGCTGCCTTCTGTCTCTAAACCTCAGATGTCTTTCTGTTCCTTTCTGCTGCAGTCCTGCTCCTTCTTACAGACTCAGCACCCAGACCTCTCTTTATAAGCCATTTCTGACCTCTGACCTTCTTTAATATTTATAAAATGTCTCTTTATAAGATACTTTCTGACCTTCTTTATTAAACATATTCCAGCCCATGCCCCAGGCACCAGCTGTGACTTTTTCCAAATAAAGATGAGGATAAATGGTTTATCAATGCATTGTCCTGAATGTTTGAATTATGTGATCTTTGCTCCCCAAATATATGTTGAGGGATAGTTTAATTTACTAATCTAAGGTAGGTTTTGAGAGTAAAAGCAGAAATTATTAAAAATTAAACTGGACAACAAGCATAAAGCAACAGTTGTGTGTGTCATTTTACTTTATTTTTATTTTTTATTATTTTTATTGTTGTTCAAGTACAGTTGTTCCATTTCCCCCCCACTAAGTCAGACTTTTATTGTATCCCTACTCTCCCCGCCCACACAATGTGCATCCCTGTTTTGAGCAAAAAGCTGTGGTTTATTGAGTGTCAAATAATAAGTAAAAAAGGAAAGAGTCAAGGTATAATAGCAGATCAGTCTTCAACAACAGAATGCAACCAAGGAAATATATTTCACTGAAGTTGGTACAAAGTGAATGGAACTGAAATGTAGGTCACATAACAACTTCATAATCATCATCAAGCCACTGTGAGCAGCCTCGTGCCTCCTATTTCATGATGCATCCATCCTGTGTGGAGTCTGTCATTATGCTGCTTGGTGTTATAGTCTGCAAGACACTGTTGCTTAATCAGAGCTACTTGAGTCTGACATTGCATCTCATGTTGTCCGATGTGCCGTCCTTGGTTCTCAGCAGTCAGCCACTATATCGCTTGCTTAAATTGTAATCTGCTTGACTCACTTGAGTTCCACAGGGAGGGCATCTCTGAGTAGCATGCTGTCACATGCCCGCAGAATAGTTGATTTTGACAGAGCATTTTGTATGCTCTTCAGTCTTTGACCTCTCTGTTAAGAATCTGCCCCTGCTGGGTAATATAAAATACCAAGGCCCATCGGCTTATGCTGTTTAAACTTCTCAAGGAAATGGATCCCTTTAGCCCTGAGAGGTTGATGTCTCCCAGCCTCAAAGGCTTGCACAGTACCTGTGCCTGTTTCCTCACCCTCGTTAGCACTGCCTGCATTGCTGTAACAGTCGGCTAGCCTCTTCATTATCTCTCCAGCCAGACTTTTTCCCCCAGTTCCACCTGACTGATGTTCTAAAACTATAATTCAGACATCACTCCTCTGTTTAAAATTCTTTAATGGCTACACAGTCATAAGTTCAAAACTCTCGGGTTACACTTAAAGCCTTCACAGTTTGC
This sequence comes from Micronycteris hirsuta, assembly GCA_004026765.1. Lineage (NCBI taxonomy): Eukaryota > Metazoa > Chordata > Mammalia > Chiroptera > Phyllostomidae > Micronycteris > Micronycteris hirsuta. Next base: position 39,035 of record PVJI01000699.1, on the reverse strand, counting down.
GTCCCAACTACCTGCCAGCTTCACCCCTCACACTTCATTGGCACACAGCCAGTCATTAGCTGCAGGACAGTCACATTTCTACTTCTCTTGCAAACTCTCCTCCGTGTTCCTGGAACACGTATGTCCACTTCAAATTCTATGAACTCTTAGTCATTTTCCAAGCCCAGGTCAAGTACCTCTAGTACTGATGAACTCCTAATTGCACACTTTCATATCTGCACTGCTCTGGCACTATGTGTGGATTCTCTTAGAATGGCCGCATGTCCCGGTTTGTCCTGGACAGTCCCAGCTTATGCCCATTGTCCTGGCACCCTGACAGGTCTGCCATTTGCCCTGTACTTGACATTTTGTTTTTAAAGTAAAGTATCATTAATAATAGTTCTGTTAAATTAGCTGAAGTACATTATTAGCTCTCTACTTTCTATTTGATCTCACCTAGCAATGTGTGAGATTTGTTTGCAGTGCTCAGAGTAATTATAATACATGGTTAAATCTGAAAGCTAAAAACTGATTACTCATCTCTGTTTCCCCATCTTTTCCAGATAGTAGGTTATTCACACGTCCCTTTCAAGGACAGCAGACAGGGCGCTTGTAGATAAAATGAAATAGTCTCTGACATGAACGCCTAACCCATTCTGATCTTGGGTGGTAGTGGGAGAAGCATTTGATGCTGTTGCCCTTCCCGCTAGTCAGTGTAACAGCAAGTGATCTCGTAGTCTGTGCTGTTGTTTGAAAGCTGCATAAAGCTGTCAGGCCACGAACTGACAGAATTAGTGGGAATTACGTGAGGAAATAGAGGTTCCGCCGATGTGCTGCGGAGCTCTAGACCAGCGATTCTCAACCTTTTTTCACCCCATAAACTCATCGCACACTTAAATTGATTAGTAAAATTCTGCAACATCAAAAAATATATGGTTTTGCCAGTCTGACCCAAAAATAGGTATAATTTTGATTCATTCACATTGGAATTGTTTTGACTGTTGTCTTTTTTTTATTTGGCAAACTAAGGAAAGTGAGACCAGTGTCCATGACTAAATAATCAGGCACAGCATGTTTTAAAAATTCTTAAAACATACCAGCTGAAAATAACTGTTTAGGAATATAATCTTAATGCTCTTGCTTTAAGTATATTTGTTATTTACCTTATGGAGTGATTTTTTTAAATCACTGTTTGTGAATCAAAGTATTTTAGTACCTCCAGAAACACATTATTTTTAAAAGTAGGGAGTACCACATGATTCCATTTTAATAAAACATAGATAAGTGGTAAAAAATAGTTTTAGAGGGGAAATCATGTGGATTGGGTATTTTTGGTATAACCAAAAATGAGTATGATACTGATATAATAGATTGTTATTTTGTATGTCATGTCAGCATTCGGGAGGCTATGGAGGGGGTGATTTTATATTATAAAATATGAAGCATAATTAAATGGGGATTTGGAGCCATGATAACGTATTAACTTTAGCTATGTCATTTTAAAATACGTGGTATATTAAATGCCTTAATTATATTAAAGTAGCTGTCTTCTGTAGCCATATTCTTTTCAGTGGAATCACTTCCTAAATAAAAGTACTCTCTGGTATTGCATTTATCCCTACCATCACAAAATTTATAGTAATAGACCAGCTTTTTGCTGAAAATTTGTTAACCTTATGTGAAAGATGAAATATTTTGATTAAGAATGGTGTGTGTATGATATTAAAACATGAGATATTGGAACTTTAAATGTAATAGTGTACTAAATTTTAAGATATTGACATTTGGTATTCTTGTGTTATAAACAAATCGCCTACAATTTTTAAGACAGTACGTAGAATAGCTCTATAGATTAACTAGTAGATGGTACACAACTGAGTCTTAATTTTCTCTACAGACTGAAAATCTCTCCCTTTTATAGTCCTTTGAATCATTGGATCATTTATATTGAATATAATTATTTAGATGGCTGAGTTCACCTAACTTATTATTATACATTTTTATGGGATCCACCTGGTTTTTGTTCCTATTTTTACCATCATTTTGTTCTCCTATATTGACTTGTTAGCTATACATTTTTTGGTACTTGCTCTATTATTTGTAACATGCATTTTTTACTTATCAAAACATATAATCAAATGATATTATACCATCTATCATGTAATGTAAGAGACTTACATTACTTCCAATTTCCCCTTCTGTGTTTAGTGTATTGTTTTCATTTATTTCACTTCTATGAATGTTAATACCACAGTATACAATTTTTAATTTTAAGTGGGCAATTATATACTAACTTTTTAAAATGAGGCAAGGGATACATGGCATATTTTTGTCAAGAAAGGTTGTCCATTTTCACCACTTTTCTTCAACACAATATTGGAAATCTTATCCATAGCAGTCAGAAAAGAAAAAAATAAATAAAATACATCCATATTAGAAAGAAAGAAGTAAAACTGTCATTATTTGTAGATGGCATAATACTGTATATAGAGAACTCTGGAGACTCCACCAAAAAAAAACTACTAGAATTGATAAATGAATTCAGTAGCAGGATAGGATATTAATATTTAGAAATATGTTGTATATTTATATACCAATAATGAATTGTCAGAAAAAGATATATTAAAAAAATCCCATTTACAATTGTGTCAAAAAATAAAGTATCTAGGAATAAATTTAACCAAGGAGGTAAAAGACTTGTACTTGGAAAGTTATAAGATGTTGAAGAAAGAATTTGAAGAAAATAAAAATAAATGGAAGCACATAATATGGATAGGAAGAATTAACATCATTAAATTGTCCATAGTACCCAAAGCAATCTATACACTCAATGCAATCCATATTGATATACCAATGACATTTTTCATGGAACTAGATGAAATAATCCTAAAATTTATGGGACCACCAAAGACCATGAATAACCCTGGGGAATTTTGAGAAAGAAGAACAAAGTTGGAGGTATTATGTTACCTGATACTATACTATAATATAAGGCCATAGTAATCAGAAAAACATGGTAGTGGCATAAAAACAGATACATACATCAGTGGAACAGAATAGAGATCCCAGAAATAAACTCATACATATGCTCAATTAATATTTGACAAAGGAGACAAGAACCTACAATTGGGTAAACATGATCTATTAAATAAATGGTGCTGAGAAAATTGAACTGATACATGCAAAAAAATTTAACTAGACCACCTTCTTATACCATATAAAATAATAAACTCAAAATGGATTTAAGACTAAACTGTAAGACTTGAAACCATAAAATTCCTTGAAGAAAGCATAGGCAGTAAAATTTCTGACATGTCTCTTAGTAATATTTTTCCTTATATCTCTTTTCAGACAGGGAAAAAATAAACACATAAGACTATATCAAACTAAAAAGTATTTGTACAAAAAAAGGAAACCATCAACGAAACAGTTGACAACCTACCAAATGGAAAAGATAGTTCCCAATGATATATCCCATAAGGAGTTAATTCTCAAAATTTATAAAAATCTCATACAACTGAAAGCCAAAAAAGAGAGAGAGAGAGAGAGAGAGAGAGAGAGAGAGAGAGAGAAAATAATCCAATGTCACTAATCATCAGAAAAATGCAAATTAAAATACAATGTGGTATCACCTGGCACCTGTCAGAATGGTTGCATTCAATAAATCAACAAACAACAAGTGTTGGTGAGAATATGGAGCAAAGAGAACCCTCATGCATTGCTGATGGGATTGCAAATTGCTGCAACCAGTATGGAAAATATTATGGAGGTTCCTCAAAAAATAAAAAAAAAAATAGAACTACCTTAATATCCAACAATTTTCTTTATATATATAAAGAAATTCATAACACTAATTCAAAAAGATATACAATATCTAGACATTAGTGTTATGTCTAGAAAAAGTACAGCCATTGTTAAAACAATGAGAATGGTTTACATAACATCGGTGTCACCTGGCAGCCAAGGGGAGTGGACTGGAATGCGCATGTGTGAACAATGATGACTTCACTGTACTAGTCAGTGGGGGGCAGTAGACCCCACAGAGTGAGCCTGTGTACTGTGTGGCCATTTCATTAAAAATGACTGAGTGAGTAGAGCAATGAATCTGCATCAAATTGTACATTAAGCTTGAACATTCCTTCACTGAAACTATTTGGATAATTCAGAGAGCCACAGCTATGGAAGCAACCCAAGTGCTCATCAATAGACAATTGGATAAAAAGCATGGTACATATATACAATGGGATATTACTTGACTGTTAATGAAGTTTTGCCATTTATGACAAAATTAATGGACCTAGGGGATATTATGCTGAGTAAAATAAGTCAGCAACAAATGCCATATGAGTTCATGTATACAGACAAAACAGAAAGAAACTCATAGATACAGAAAATACACTGAGGTTGTCGGGGGCAGGGGGGATTTGGGGCTGGCTGAAGAAAGTGAAAGGATTAAGAAGTACAAATTGGTAGTTACAAAACTGATCTTATGTTGAAGGCCGCTATGTAAGTATGAAATATTGACTAGAACTATTGTCACTGTTAATCTTAAAGTAATTACCGTGAAATAAAAGTTTATCAAAGAAAGGTATTCTGAAAAGTAAATATTCAGTTTCTATGAAAATATTTAAGCTGAAGTGTATTTACATTTTTGAATCAATCTAATTAAAATTTCCCATCATTAAAAAAATTAGCTGAAAATTTTGTAGATACCTTAGCACCTATAGAGAAAAACCTCTCTTAATTCAAAATGATATTGCCTATGGAGACATCTGTTGAACATGCCAACAATTCAAAACACTTATAGCAGTACTAATGAAAATAAGATTATGGAAAGAATTGTTCAGAAAAAGAGTAAAAATGCATTAAATGTGACTAAGAAACATATGTAAAAATATGGATGTACTACAAATGATTGTTTTGCTTCCATTACTCTTAATGTTTAGGTAATTTATATAAAGAATGCATTTCTTTTGAACAGGTATATGGCATTATTTAACAACTTATCTTATTTTTAAAATAGCTTTTGTATAGATAATTATTTTGAAATGTTCATCAATAACATAACAGTTCTGCTAGTAGTTACATATTTCAATGACATAATTTAAATTATTTTAGCTTCCTGTTTTATTCCCAGAATTTTTCAGTTTGAATGGCAAAAAGTGACCTGATTTTAATACCCATGTTATTATATTAAAGCCATGTACACATCTGCAGTTCCTCTTAGGTTGTGTTCCTTTGAAGGTCAGGGATGTTATAATGTTGATATTTTTTCCACAGAACTTTGCCCTGCACCTGCTACTTAATACTTAGTAAATGTAAAACAAATCTGATTGAATAGAAAAAGAATAATAATGTAAAATTAAAAGCACATTAATTCTCTCTATATATTGCCTGCCTGTCAGAAATAATGTAAAAGAAATTTATGTGGTTTTTCTTTGAATTTTGTTCATTAATTCTGGTGATCTCCAAATATAAGAATTCTATCTCAAATTAGAACTTTATGCATATTATCTTTTATAACCTTTAGATATGAAATCAGTTTCCCATGTAGGTAATTTTGACAGACTTCAACCTTACATGCCTTTGGATTTCACAAAAATTATACCCATAATTTTACCCCCACTTGTCTCCACTTTTGGAGCATAATAGTCAAGGAATGTAGGGAGGCATTTTCTCTTACTAAAATACATCTTCACTATTAAGCATAATATCTGGCTCACTGTGAGTACACAATTTTCTGGTGAATTAAATGTATAAATATATTTTGAAAGAGATTTCTGTATACTTATAAGTATATTACAACACTGACTTTGAGGTTTCTTTTGCATCCCATGCATTAAGCCACTTTGTGTCCCCCATGAGCTGATGAGAATCACTCTGTCATGCTGCCATCTACTTTAACCTGGCTTGCCTTATCATTAGGTACATCCTTAGAAACATAATGAAATTCTAAAGATAGCCATGTTGCTGAGTAGCTGGCAGAGTATAGACCTAATAATGATGTTGAACATTCTTTATAAAATTGATGGATCTTGTACAAAGCAAGGGCTCAATCAAGGTCACAATTCTCCAGGGGGAAATCCACCTCTAGGTTACCATCTGCATTTCAAATATGTTCTGATTGATTTGACTCTGGGTGGGATTTCCTTCCAGGTTACACATTCCTGTTACCCAACTTTATTTCCTTACAGATAGTGAAGTGAAGAATATAGTGTCATTTCTTAGTCACTAAAACAATGTGAAACAAAACTGGAAGAGAGGAATGTAAGACCTTATGAATATCACATTTGAACTACGACTTTTCTGAACTCTCCTGATATTATAAAAATACATAGAACGGCTTTATCTTTAGATAGACTACACAGTGAATAGTACAATAAAATCTATTAATCTTCATTCAGAGAATGTCTACAACCTACTTAATCTCCCTTTCTTTCTGCACTAGACACTAAAATCTGGTGTCTCCTGCTTTTGATAACACTCCTTACTTAACGGTATGAAACTCAAGATTTATCTTTTATGAGAGGTCTTGAGATAAAAAAGTTTATCCCAGAGTCAACTTCCTGAGCAGAAAGGACCTATGAGAACATATTGAGTGATTTCAGTGTATTTCTTCTTTGCCATACAAGGCGATGCAGTACGGAAACTGTAATGTTAATTTGCCTAGGGTCACTGAGATAGTAATGTAGGCTTTATCACGGAAAAATAGCTCAGTCTATCATTTATAATTTTGTGGAAACCTATACAGGCACTCGCTAGGATTGTAAAATCTGTATTAGGTAAAGTGCATGATTCCAATTAAATTACATTCTATTAGATGAAAACGAATATAAAATGAGAATTTAGAAATAGATTTATAATATCAATGAGTTGTAACAATGATGAGAATTCAGTCGTATTTTGTAATTCTTAGTACTCTTTTGTTCTGGAAACATCCTCAGGTTATCCAGATAGATTAAAGCAAATTAAAGTGTAATATTAATGTTGTTACCACATACTTAGAATAAATTATTTCTAGTGTCAGAAAATCATTGACACAGAAATAAGTTTTTGGCATATGCTGAAATGATAAATTATACTTTTATTCATTTATCCACTCATTTATTCCACAAATATTTATTTAATGAGCTACTTTTAATTATAGTGGGAGATTTTCTTACATATTAGGACAATTTAAAGGACAAAGCTTGATTTGATCAGATTACATTATTTAATGACTGCAATTAACTCAGTGAACTGAGGGCAATGTTAAAAACAACATTTAGGTAACATTTATATAAACTTTCTCAACTAAAATATAAATTGTTTTCTAATGCATGCTGAGAGAGATGCTTATATACAAAGTCTGGCACAAATAACACCCCTTTATTTTAGAAAAAGATTTTATTTATTTATTTTTAGAGAGAGGGTAGGGTAGGGAGAGAGGGAGAGAAACATCATTGTGTGGTTGCCTCTCATGTGCCCCCTTCTGGGGCCCTGGCCTGTAACCCTGGCGTGTGTCCTAGACTGGGAATTGAACTGGCGACCCTTTTTTTCACAGTCTGGCACTCAGTCCACTGAGCCACACTAGCCAGGGAAATACCCCTTTCCTTTTACAAAGTATTTTGTTACAAAATCATAAGCATGTAATCATGTAACAACAATATCACACTCAAGCACAACATATGGCATGTTAGGTGACATGTTCAAATTGTTGTCCATTGCATAAGAAGCATTCACGTACCCTACCAACCACACTCGAGCAGGGTTCCTTCTGCTGGACCCTGTATATTGGGTTGGCCAAAAAGCCCATTTAGTTTTTTTCATAAAATAAAAGACACATTTGTCATTTTCACCAATAACTTTATTGATTTGGATATTTTCAATATGTCGGCTATCTCCTATGTGTCATGACATTGATTGTTCTAAATTAATGTCTCAATTTGATTACTATCAACTTCAAGTGGTCCGACCATGGAGCATCATCCAGAGAGAAACCTCCAGCACGTAACTTTGCAAACCTTTTGACATGTTCGATCAGTCCCAGAGCCTTCTCCACACACGGTACAAATCTTTTTTTTTTTTTTTTTTTGCATTTCAGTTGTGTTTTTACTTTTCGTAAAATAATAAAACATAATATGCCCAAACTGTTGCATATGTTGCTTCATCTTCAGTATTAAAATGGCTACACAAAAATGTACCAATTTTAAGGGTTTTTTTAACACACACTGATATGACAGCTGTCACGATGCAATCTAACAAAATTGATTTGAGTGAAGTTAAAGGCAAATAAGCACTACTAGAGTCATCTTATGGAAAAAACCAAATGAACATTTTGGCCAATCCAATAATTAACACAAGAACACCATACATATCTTATAAAATTGTTCTGGTGATACAATAGTAGTTACAAATTGTATTACTTCTGCTTGTCTGTCTTTTTTGTCACATTCTGGGCCTTGAGAATTATTAAGAAAAACTGCAATGGATATAAGTTGTTTTGGTAGAATAAAAGGTTTCATTTTGAAAGCAAAAATTTGTCATTACAAATTTATTTTAAACTTATCCTAGTAACCAGATACAAAACTCATTTTGTTAGAAATAATGCTTTATAAAGATTTTATATTTTAGCTTGATATTATAAACTTAGCCTCTAGAAAAATGTTTTGCATACTATACGCTCTCAACAGAGATATCATTATTATAATTATTTTATTGGTATCTATTCTAAATTAACTTTCCTTCATGCTGAATAAGTACTGTGTATCTCTTTCTTAGATACACAGACTTTTTCCAGCTTGACACAATATATGCTAATGCAGTCCTGTGGATAAGACTCTAAAGTTGATATCTATGTAATTTTTTTAGTACAAAGAGTGATTAATTACACTTAAATATTGTAAATGTGCAGGTTTTTAGTTTAATAGAATGATAGGCAGGTAGAGAGTTGTTCTTTTGATTTTAAAATTACATTTAATGATTAATAACATTTTAGAAATTTTAACTAATATTATTTGAGTTTTGTATTATGAGATTAAGTATTCATATTATTTGAGTTTACATAGGCTGCGCATTTTATTAGGAAGTGTCTATCACTTTTACTTAAGAGATGTCCCTTTGATAAAGTCTCATGTCTGCATTCCCACTTTAACTGCCTAAGTAAGTATGTGATGTTGGGTAAGTTTTTATACCCTTTAAGACTCAATTTTCTCACTGAAAATATATGGATAATAGCAGTAGCCCCACTTCTAGTGAATCAACTGAAATACAGCTCACAGTGTATTGCTTTTTTAAGATAGTGCTCAATAAATGTTTATATTAACAATATTAACTACTCACATACTCTTCTATTTATATGTCTTTCCCTATGACTATTATCATTTCTGTTGATTAATCAGCTGGTGTAAGGAATACTATCTACACTTGTGTAAAGACTAGCCACTTGATAATTCCTATTTTGAGAGGAAGGAAAGTAGGAGGAATGTTATCCTTTATTATCAATGACATAAGGTTTTATAAGTTGAATTCAGGTTATATCTGGATACTATAGCATATAAGCCTATTAGATGCATTTTCCAGAATGTTCTGTCCATGGTATTATTACAGGTGAGACAACAAGGTTGTTAAGACCCTTTATCTTTGTTGGAATTTCTGCTTGTTTTACATATTTATGTCAGGAAAATGCAGAAATGAATGGCATATTTAAACCTCATAGAAGAAATACAGATGTTCATTTCATGAATTAAGTTAGAAGCAATTTGAACTGAAGAAATTAAGAAAATAAATAATAATAAGTTTATGTTAGTGATAAATATATTTTGACATATACTTTTTATTATGTTTAAAGTAGTTGATAAGATAAAATGCTTACTTACCAAAAAGTCTTCATTTTATAAAACACACCCTATATCTTATTTTAGAACAGGAGAGAATAGAGATGATCAAACATCTACTTGAAAACATATGTAACAACCAAAAATGCAAATAAGAATTATATAAAAAAGTGTATGTTCCTGAAAAGTGAAAAATAAATATTGAATAAAAAGTATTAATCTATTTTAAAACATATGACTAATACTTTATTAAGATCCAACATCATATATATTTTTTTTAATTATCCATATAAGTATGTGAGATTATTTCACTCCAAATTCCCAAGGAGACAGGGCATGGCTCTCTAAATGCTTATCTATTTTTTTTCAAAGGTTACAGTTTCTATTTGATATAAAAAACACAAATGATTGACACTAAAATTATTATAATTTTGTCTACCCACAAACATAGACTGTAACCATTATGGTATTCAAACTTTCAGTAAGAAAATGAAACAATAGGATTTACACTAAGTAATTGTTCCTGTGTGTATTTAACTAATTGGTTTTAGAACTCAAGTAATTCCAGGAGGAAAAAATTTCTTTGGTCTTTCATTAAACCCCGTAATTTTATATTGTGCCTTCAAATCTTACTACTAATTTGTTTGTTAATTAAGAGAAAAAGAAACAATAGGTATTAACCACTTCTTTCTTCAAGTCAAACAGACCCAAAAGTAAATACATATTTTCACATATATTAGCTGCCATTTTACATATTATACGTTATCTTACTATAGCTACTTGCTTCGACTAAATCTTTCAGCACAGTAAATCTGACAACAGAGCAACATCCCCCCCCACATTCAGCTAGGACATGATTATAGCAACTGCTTTAATTTTGATATGTGTTTGTAACATTGTTATATGTACATTTTTACTTTTAAGAATGTTATTTGTAAGATTAAAACTTCTTGCAGACACAGAATCTAGCCCATGGGAAGCCTCAAAAGAAAAAGATGTTTTCTTATAATTGTTTGTCATTCCTACTTTTCAATATAAAAGCTGTAGCACATTTCACATTTATGTCACCTCTTTCCAGTAGAGCATTTTAAATATAAATCTTGTATGTAGAGTATCAATTTATATTTGAATATTGCAAAAATCAGTCTATAGATAAGTTTTAGTTTTGGTAGAAGCTATCCTAGAGCACTTCAAGAAAAACATTAATGAATGAGTTTATACAAAAACAGTTTATAAAAACTATCAGTATTGAAAGGTTATACTTGCCCAGACTCTGTGTGTGCGCATGGTGGATACTCCCCTAAAGAACACAGGTACTTACACAGAACAAATTAATGTGGGAACTGGATTAAGACTCTATCCCTCTACTCTTGATATTCTCCAATATGAGTTCAATTTTTATATTATGAACAATTAAAAACAAATCTCTCAAAAATATATTACTTATATAAAGGTAGATTTAACTATTTTTGAAGAGGATTCCTATATATGCCACCTGTAGCTTTTTTACTTATGGATGTAATCTCCATCTTTTTTCATAATTTATTTATGTGGTTTATCATTTTACTTTAACTGAGGGGAGAAACTGCATCTCTGGGACAATTAAAGCCAGAAGAGGACAGGGTAGTCTAGTGTAACATTTCAGGATTTGGTTTCTGAAATCAGAAAGACAATTTCAGATCATGGTTCTGAACTCTTTAGTTGCAATATTGGACAGGTTAGTCCTCCTAAGCCTTAGTTTTCTCACTTCTAAAATAAGGATAATAGTGACACTTGACTCATAGATTTGGTAAAATAATTAAAAGAATTATACATGTGAAGTCCCTATTTTAGTCCATTCCTCAGAATCACTATTTCATCAGTAAAATGAAGCAAAATTATAAGAGTTCTGATTTAATACATTTTGTTTTATTTAAGTGATTGGTAAAATGACATTTAAGTCTACATTTGTAATCCTTTTAAAAATACAAACCTTTGAAAAATAAACATTTTTATTCTTCAAAAGTTGTAAACAAAATATGTGAGTACATATGTATGTATATAATGCATATACAACTACATTTTGCTGTTGTTGCTGCTTTTATGCATAGCATCAATATCCACTCTTTTCTATCTTTGAGAGTTGGGATATTACAATGCTGTATACAGATTCTCTGGTTTCTTTTTTGTTATGTGTATTAGAGAGATAAGTTAGAACAGATTTTATGGGTGGATTGACAAATTGATTGGTCCATTTATCTATCTATCATCTATCTGTCTATCCATCTACATGTCTACCTACCTTCCTACTCACCTACTAGGAATGTAAACAACAGAATCTGTTAGTACCACCACTATACAAAACAATTTGATGTCTGTTCAGTTCTATTTGCATTAGTTCATTTCTTGTTTGTATGTCTAGCACTTAGCACAATACCTAGACTATATTGTTAGCAAATGAATGAATGAGTGAACACTAGTCGTGTGTCTGTAAACCAGCAATTTGTCTCATTAATTTAAATGCAACTCATAAAATAATGTGTACAAGTGCTGATTCATACATTTGTTAATACAATTTAATAATGGCTTAAATGGATATTTTAATAGCTTCTTTGTCTTGATACTTAATTGGCATATGCTTTAGGGTAAATGTACTTTGTGATAATTCAAAATAATATTTTCCATTAACCTACATAATTGGAGTTAACTCTATTATTAAATGGGCCATGTACCGTGGATAGAAAAATGTTACTTTCCCATGGTTTCATACTATTCTCCTCTACTAATGTGCTTAAAGGTTTTATTTTTGGATCATTTTAGATTTATCTGCAGTTGTAAGAATTAATAAAGACAGATCCTGTATACTTTTTACCTAGTTTACCCAATAACAACTCTGACACAGCTATAGCACAATATCACAACCAGAAAACTGACCTAGAGTCCACTGATCTTATTTAGATTTTACTAGTTTTAAATATACGTGCGGATGTTTATTTAGCTCTCTGTAGATTTGTATGACCACCGCCAGTACATCAAGATGCAGTGCAGGTCATCGCAAGAATCCCTCGTGTTACTTTTATGAACACAGTCACCTCCTTCCATCTTCAGCCCCCCAAACTCCTCGTAACTACTAACCTGGTTTCCATCCTCACAGTTTTGTCACTTTGAGAATGTTACATGGATTTAGGCAAACAGTGCATAACCTTTTGGTATATGTTTTCACTCAGCATAATCCTGTTCAAAACCATTCAAGTTGTCATGTATATATCATTCTTTTTTATTGTTGAGTAAATTTCTGTGATATGAATTGCCACAGTTTAATTAATCACCTTTTGAAAGGCTTTTGGGTCATTCCTAGTATTCAACTAGTGCCAATAAAGCTGCTATGAACATCTGTTTTCATATTTTTATGTGAACATATTTTTTATTTCTCTGGGTAAATGGGAAAGAGTGCACTTATTGGGTGGTATGGTAAGCACATATTTAGTTTTGCAAGAAACTGCCATACTTCTTTTTAGAGTGGCTATACCATTTTACATTCCCACCAGCAATGGGTAAGTAGTTTAGTTTTCTCCAGAATCTTGCCAGCATTTGGTGTTATCTATTTTTTTGTATTTTAGCCATTCTTATAGGTATGTAGTGATATTTCATTGTGGTTTTAATTTGCATTTCCCTAATGGCTAATGATGCTGAATGCCTTTTCATGTGCCATCTGGAATACTCTTCATTGAAATGTTTTTGTTTTTTTAGTTTTTTGTTTTTTTTGCTTATTTTGTGATTAGATTTTTTCTTCTGCTTCTTTTTTTCCTTCTTTTTTATAGATGGGTTTCAAGAGTTTTTTATATATATTTAGATACAAATCCTTTGTGGAATATATTCCATGCAGACATGTTCTTCCAGCACGCATCTCTCTTCTCATCCTTTCCACAGTGTCTTTCACAGAGCATCTAATAGTTCTGAGTAAATCTATTGTTTAGCGACTGAAACGCCATACCCCTTCTTGCAATAATTTAGCATACAAATTACTTAACAAATATATTTTTTAAATAATTATTATACAGACATTAAAAATCAGCTGAAGCATTTTTAATTTTCTAGAAGCACACAGGTATGAGGAAGGTTCTAAACTCTAGTGTCTGGAACTGTGGAATTGATTTGGTACCTTCAAAACTAAAGTTGTGTTTCTATCTTTTAATAGGTTCTGTTGCCACTGCATGTCGTGATCCAGGTGTTCCCATGAATGGAACTCGAAATGGGGATGGCCGAGAACCTGGAGACACTGTTGTCTTTCAGTGTGACCCAGGATATGAACTTCAAGGAGAAGAAAGAATAACCTGCATTCAGGTAGAAAATCGATACTTCTGGCAGCCCAGCCCACCAGTCTGTATAGGTATGAATTAAAGAACAATAACATTTTTATATAAGTATAAAATGGTTATAAATGGGCATTGGTATCATTAATTAAGAACAATATTCCAGAACAGGTTCTAATATGAAAATCTAAGATTTCAGAGGTCCATGAACTTTCAAAAATGTACAATGGCCCTTATTTAAATGATCATTACTTTTCTCTTAGGGGCATATCCACAATTTTATTAAATTCTCAGTGGTTCTATGATCCTTAAAAAAGTTAAGAAACAAAGCTCTTGAAAAATCCTGATCTTTATCTACTATGTAAATGCAGTTATATGCTGCTTTTAATATTTGAAGAGTGATTTAGACTCTACATTTTCAATGGGCCATGTTGATTTTGCCTCTACAATGGTTATTCCTTCTTAGAAAAAAATTTTATTGGAACTTAAGTGTGGGCTTCAAAGCTTTGACTTTTTCATTCAATTTCATGTATTCTAAAAGAATATTAGTTCTGAATTTGATGATCTAAGGAGTTTTAGCTGCTTTGTTCATAGTTCTAACTATCTGCCTTTAGTCCCTATGCTCTGTTATTGAATCCCCAAGTTATACTCCAGAAAATTAAAGTACATTTCACTGTTCTCCTGGGCCTGAGAAAAAGTTAGAGGGATATACCACTTTGGGGATAAAAATGGTGAAAAACTTGCTATGTAGTCTTTGTTTCAAAATCCAACTGTTAACTTTTTATGTGAAACTAATTTAATCTCCAACCTTTTAGCTTAAGTATTTTAGAATTGGTGTCATTTAAATTGACAATACATTTTGACCAATGTGTGTACTCTCTACTCAAAATTTTATTTCTTCACATACTCTATTTCTAACTACACTGTAAACAACTTGAGAGAAGATTCCATAGCTTGTTCATCCTTGTATTTCTTACACTATTTAGCATAGGCAAACTTAGAACATTTAAGAGAGAAAGCCTTCCTTATATTTTTACTTACTCATAAATGCATTTTAAATAATCATTTTATAGTATTTTTAAAAACATGGTAATAGTTTAAATAGTGAGTCAGTGAACAAATTCAATGACTCAATTATTTAAATTTATTTTACTCCATTTTGTAACTTTTTATACTCGGGTTGCAAACTCAAAATTTATTAGTCACTCAGTATATTGTAGGCACTGACTTAATGTTGAGGATTTATTAGAAAACATAACAGAAGTTTCTTGTTCTTGCGAAGCTACTTTCTAGTGAAGTGAAACTAAAAAATCAGAATTGTCACATCACATTTTTTGTATTTTGTATGTTGGTATTTAAAAAAAAAAAAAACACTTGATTCGCAAAATAAAACACATTCAATAGCTCAAACCAGGCAGGGAGAAGGTAGACAGTTCTAGACTTCTGTGGAAAATGAGGCACATGTCAAAGGAAAATCATACTGTAGAGACTTTTTAAAAGCACAAAATAAGATCATAGCTTGAACATTTTCTGATTTAGCCATATCTCCCTCTGCACTTTATTATTTCCATTTATCCCTCTTCATGTCCCCCTGCAAGAAGGACATTTTAAGTCATCGAGATTAATTTATATTTATTATAACAAACTCATAGAAGCAAGCAAGAACTATTTGTAAAGAAAAAACTGGGACAATGAAGTTTTTGTTTGTTTACTACTAAGTTAACCTAACAAAGTGCCATTAAATGAAAATGTCACATTCCAATTAAATGGAATTTAATTGAGTATCTCATAAAGAGAATCTGTGTGTAAAGGGCAAGTGACAGAACACCACAGACTTCCTGTAGAACATCTTGTTTCGTTGTGATTCTTAGACTTGGTTAATAGGGTGTTGCTTGGCAGAATAACCAGAAGGACTCTATTATATGTTTTTTTTTTTATGTTTAGAATTCTAAAATATTGAACAGCTTTTTACTGAATTTCTAGTAATCACTAAAATAAAAACAAAGGAAGAATTTTGAGATAGGCTGTTATAAAATTCCATTTATAGATAAGACTTTAGCAAGTCCTAATTCTAGAAAGGAAAAAAAACCAAAACAGTTGAACACTAAATCCTACTTAAATTGAGCTGATTGTGGGAAGTTTTTGTGTGGATTATGGGGCTGCATATTATTTTTGGTAGGAAAAGATAGCTTGAGGAGAAGAAATGCATTAGAGCTTCTCTGAGGAAGAAAATAACCTAAAAATAAAATGTCTGAGAAATTGCTAAGGCTGCAGAAAGCTTGACCTCTGAAACTGATAAGCAAGAACTCCATGATTGGAAATACTACGCCAAAGATTAAACCCTGAACTTTTTTAGAAGCTCCATAAGTCTATGTCTCAGACCCTGGAGCATAAAGCATTTTGCTTGCATGTAGAAGAGTCAGCCCTGTGGCAAGCACCAAGCAGAAGGACGTCATCTTTAAGAGAGTTAATAGAATTCATTCCAACAAAATTGACAGTGTGGAGATTACTTTGACATTGCCAGAGGGAAAGTAGCAGCGCTCAATATGAAGGTAAATAACAAAGACACCAGTGTGGGTGGGCTGCTGATATACACAGCAAACGCAAACAAAATTGCAGTTTGTGAGTAATTAAGAAGATTGTAAAACAGTTATTAACGGTGGCCGGCATCACTGCCTCACAAGAAACTACGCTTAGAAAAGATGATCAATGCCAGAATTTCATGTAACCTAACTGAACATTTAATTCATTGATCTATTTGACTTAAAGAGAATTTTATTTGTCATGTTGTATTATTAGATGCATTAAAATAGGTATTTTTCTTGGCCCGGCTGGTGTAGCTCAGTGGATTGAGCGCGGGCTGAGAACCAGAGGGTCCCGGTTCAATTCCCAGTCGGGGCACATGCCTGGGTTGCGGGCCAGGTCCCCAGTGAGGACCATGTGAGAGGCAACCATACATTGTTCTTCCTCCCTCCCTTCTCCTCTCTCTGAAAATAAATAAATAAAAATCTTTAAAAAATAAATAAATAAATAAAAAATAAAATAGGCATTTTCAAATGGTATTAAAGTTGAATATCTGTAAGACAAAGAAAATTTTCTTTACTTGTGAGTGTTTTACATATATAAATGTCAAGTAATGTTTTTGATTATTTCAATGGCTTTTGTAGATTTTTCAGAATCAATAACATCAATAAATCAGGAAAACCTTGATAAATAATTTAAATAATAGAATTAAAAGACCCAAATATACACTCAAATATAATATAATCATGAACCATTCAGTAAAATACTTAAAAATGTATGTAATATATTTTCTATATACTTTATGAGAAAGAATATGCCTACATAATATATGAATGTGTACATGTGTATAAAATTTATAACAATAAAAACATCAGTGTTCCCCATGAAAAATAAGAAAAAATGAAGCAAACGGTGCTCTATCATACTACACATAATCCCACAACTTAAACACGTGAAAATAAACATAAGAAACATTTTGCTATTATTTCTGTCTTTTATACATACATATACATATATTTGCTATTATGACATATATTTTTCATATTTTTCAATTTTCTTCAAATTCACATTGATTTTACAAGTATCAAAGGCAAAATATGCTATTATTTTTATCAAAACACATACGTACAAATTAGATTTGCACATTCATCTGTGGTCATCTCAACTATCTTCATAATCAATACAAAGGGACACTACCATTCCACAAACATGTATGGAATGTTCAGTATGTGCTGAATCCCAGGGATAAAGTAGCTTATAAATCACAGTCTTAATCTCATAGATTAGTGATGGATTCCAATACCTGAAAGGAATATTTAAATAAAATATTATAAGGGAAATAATGGAGATAGGCAGAGGTTGCTATGGATACCAAAGTGCATTGGAAACTGTTTAAGCAGAACCCAGACTGGAAGTTTCCAAGAAACTTCCTAGAGGCAGAATGAATCTTGATATGTTAATAAGAGCTATATAAATACAGAAAGGCAAAAGGCATTTCAGGAAAAACAAATTGTATGGGCAAATGCATGGAAGCAACAGGAACTCTAAGCAATGTAGTGGGATGTGAGTTTAAATTATGTCTAGAGTGGTGGTCAAATCAAGTGGAAAGGTCACAGTGATTAGACTGTGAAAACTATGCTAGAGCTGAGGCATTATCTTTTAGGCGATGTGGAGCAACTGCAGAATTTGGTACATGAGCATCATGTAATTGGATGTTTCTACTAGCGGAGAGAGGAACTGGCGAAAACTAGAAGCATGGGAAACAAGACACCATTGCAGTAATTCTGGAGGCAGATAGAAAGGTCAGATCTAGAAATATGCTATTAGACAAGGAGAGAAGAGATAGGCTGAAAAATATCCACATGGATCAGCGAGGTGGAATC
Source organism: Micronycteris hirsuta (assembly GCA_004026765.1). Taxonomy (NCBI): domain Eukaryota; kingdom Metazoa; phylum Chordata; class Mammalia; order Chiroptera; family Phyllostomidae; genus Micronycteris; species Micronycteris hirsuta. The sequence goes on along the minus strand of PVJI01000699.1, from coordinate 20,543 downwards.
TTGACAGTGCTTCCTGCTGGACTGGATACAAGTAAGCAGTGAAGAAAAGAGAAGAAGAATTTTACGTTTCTAGCTAGGGAATATAGAGAATAATCAAACAACGAGGGAATGCAAAAGAAGAAACAAATTTGAGTTGCGGTTTGCATATATTGGATATTCTGTGTTTAATGTACCTATAGACTATCACATAGAGATAACCAGTGTGCATTTGGGCATATGGTCTAGAATGAAGCAGAGAAATCTGATAGAGAAGATAGAGAAAAAAGTCATCCATGTATAATCAAAGATAAAGTAAAAAAAAAATGGATGTGGTTAACCAGGAAGAATGTAATAGAGTGAAAATTAGAGATGACCAAGTAAGAAACGTAAGGGGATAACAAAATAGTAAGATGAAGTGAAAGAAAAATTCCTTGGCAATGAAACAGGTCTATACAAAATAAATTAGGAGTTCCAAAAACAAAGACAGTGAAATTAATGTAGTAAACAGTTACGGATTACTACAGATATGAAGAGAAAGGTAAAGGCAGGAAAGTCTCCGTTGTACGAGTCAATGGAAAAGTCATTTCATGGTGAGCTGAGATGCCTTTGTGCTGTTGGCAAGGGAGCTAGCCATGCCTGGTGAGAGGATGAGAGGTGAAAAGGACCAAATAAAGACATCTAGATCTCTAAGCAATAAAAAGGTAATTGTGTCTCTCCAAATATACTGTATTTTTTGGACTATAAGACACACCAGACCATAAGACACACCTAGGTTTTAGAGGGGGAAAAGAGGAAAAAAAATTGAAGCAAAAAATGTGGTAAAATATTTTATCTGTTCCTGTCTCCTGTGATCCAACTCCACCGCCACATCCCCATTTTCCTCCCAAATTTGGAGAGGAGGACTGCGTCTTATAGTCCGAAAAATACAGTAACTTATTATGAAAATAAGATTTCTCGAAATGAACACTTTGGTGCTTTTCTTTGAAATATAACACAAGAAACCATATTTCCCAGTGGTGACTTGCTTTACTAATCATGTTAGTCAGCCTATGGGTAAATACAGCCCATAGATAAGAAAGAAACAACGTGATTAGTTCTACTTTTCAAAAGATTCCTTGTAAACTAAAAAGTAAATTTGAAATAAGTAACGATATTTTATTTAAAAAGAATGATGTCAGGGTAGGGCAGTGGGGGCAGGGACTGCTATGACAGGGATACCCATGTGGCCCTGAGATGTCGCAGCATCCCGAGTTAGGCAAAAGGCATTTTGCTCTTATAGAGAGGAGTACACAAGGCCAGAAAGAACCAGGTACGGAGACGTGGGGTGCAAGGGCGGCCAGGCGGGATAGAAGTTCCGAGAAGGTTGTACTGTGTGCAGCTGGTTCTCAGGAGGGGCTGTGTGCTGGTTCAAGGCTAAGGGTGGGCCAAAGTTCAGGGACAAAGAGGAATGAGAGAAATTTAACCTTACTTTGGTTACAGGCATTTAATGCTGATTAATCAGGGTGGACAAGCAGTTCAGATAACCATTGGAGTCAAACAGTGGGAATTTGCAGGGTTTGTGTCTGGGTTCATCATAGGAAAATGGAGGGGATGGGTTATTGCAGGGATCCCCAGCCCCCTCGGTGGGCCACTACCAGTTTGTGGCTTATTAGGAACAGAGTTGCAAGCCAAGCTCACCTGGGCTGTGCTCTGCCTCCTGTCACCCCACCCCCCAACCCACAGAGGTGAGCCATGGAAGCTCACCTGAGCGCTGAGCTCCACCTTCTATGTCCCATCCAGTCCAGTCCCCTACTGTCCTCCCTGCCCCTGCCCGCTCCATCTTCCAGGAAACCAGTCCCTCGTGCCAAAAATGGTAAACTCTTTGACTCATTTAACGCCTCACAAAATGGCAAGGGGATTTCTTAAGCAACCCTCAGGTAAAATATTAAACACTTTTTAGGGACTTCATTTTATTTTTAAGATGAAAGAGACTTGAGCATGCTGTGGATAAGGGGAAGAAGCTAGAGGGTACAGGAGATAAATGAACAAAGTTCTGGAGAAGAAAGAGGGGTTATGTGACCAGGTTGAGGATGTTATCCTGCTTAATTGACCAGGTTGACTGTGTTATCCCGCAGTGACTGGAGCACTGAGGCCAGGGTAGCGAGGGACATGGAGAAATGTAATAGCGGACACCCATAATTCCTAATTTAGATGGCAAAAGCTTCCAAATTAAGTTTACAACTTTGCATATCTAGACTCAGACAAAGAACAGACATCTGCAATGTTACCAGAGCCAGAATTTTCATCCTTCTCACACCAGTTTTTGCTGTCAACAAAATGGAGACTGCCTTATAACAGAATGGTAAAATTTACCTGAGGAAATTATAATTTTAAAAGAGTTATGATGCACTGATTATGTATAGGAGACATAATGAAATCATGAGTATCTCAGTCTCTGTCCCTCTCTGTCTCTCTCTGACTCTCATTTGTTTATAGTCACACTCTACCACCAGGAGCCTCGATATGTGTATTTCTTTATTTTTCTGAAGCTACCCATTCTATTATATATATAGACCTAACTTTATTAATAAGTTAGGCAACTAGAATTTAGGAATATCCTGACACTCAATATATCGTGTTGGCCAAAAAGTCTGTTATGTTTTTTTCTGTACAGAGGCTCTAGTAGTGCTTAGTTGTCTTTAACTTCTTTTGAAATGATTTTGTTAGATTATATTTTGACAGCTGTCATATCAACATTCATTAAAAAAATCAAAATTGGTGAAGTTTTGTGCCATTTTAATATTAAAGATGGAAGAAAAATTACATTTTCAGCGTATCATGCTTTATTATTTCAATAAAGGTAAAAGTGCAACTGAAATGCAAAAGAAAATATTTGTGCAGTCTATGAAGCATGTGCTGTGACTGATCGAATGCATCAAAAGTGGTTTGGGAAGTTTCTTGGCACTATTGACATTTTGGCCAGATAATTCTTTACTGTGGGGCTGTGTCATGCATTGGCAGATTAACAGCACCCCTGGCCTCTACCCACTAGAAGCTAATGACTGGAGATAGCTAACATACTCAAAATATCCAAATCAATAAAGTCATTGGTAAAAATGAAGAATGTGTCTTTCATTTTACAGAAAATATCCAAACAGACGTTTATGGCCAACCCAATAAGACTGTTTCAGTCCTGACCAGTGTAGCTCAGTTGGTTGGGTGTCATCCCACAAAACAAAAGGTCACAAATGCCTGGGTTGCCTATTGGGTTCCCAATTGAGTCATGTAAGAGGTACAACCAATTGAAGTATCTCTCTCACATCAATGTTTCTCTCCCTCTCTTTACCCCTCCTTTTCCCTCTCTCTAAAAATAAGTAAACAAAATCTTTTTTTTGCAGAAAGAGTATTTTACTGTAAACTGCTATAGGTTCTCAGAAAATTATCCATTTTAACTCATAAAGTATATCAAAGGCTCTTCCTCCATAAATATATAAAAAGGCACCAGGAGGATATGAAAATGAGCCAAAAATCTTACATCCTATTATTCTACTTATTATTAGAGGATTTTGTTTTTCTTTCTTTTTTTTTTCAACTTTCCTAGTATCCTTCAGATACTATAGTAACCATGGGAAAACCATCTTTACCCCTCTTCTCCATGCTTTTCTTCTACATGAAATAAAAATAGAAAGAGACATAAGTGTACATGTAATTTTTCTTGTCTTTTGAAGCCAGGAGAAAGCACTAAATTTAATGTAGCTATGTGTATACGTATTTAATATTTTTGTGTTTTTTTCTTGAAAGACAATGCCATATTCAAGCATTGAGTGCTATAAAATGTCAGGTCTATATAAAATATCCTAAAACTTTTTAAAATCCTGCCTTCACAAATATTGACAGCTAATACATTTTATTAATTACTTAAGGGATTTTCTTTGTTTATTCCAAGCACCCTGTGGAGGCAACTTAACGGGATCTTCAGGCTTTATTCTTTCGCCAAACTTCCCTCACCCCTATCCCCACAGCAGGGACTGCGACTGGACAATCACCGTCAACACAGACTATGTCATCTCTTTGGCATTTATCAGGTGAGTGCCTATACATCCCCACGTTAAAAAAAATATTTTTGTCATCTGCTCTAATGTTTGCTTAGGCAAATTTTTATTTCTATCCATGACATTTTTATTATTGCTTGTTAATTCTAACACCAAATACTCCACAGTCTGCAGTGTACAAAGCCCTGTCTAATAGCAGAGATGCCAGTGCAGTTCGGAAGGCTGGTGGGTGAGCATCTTCACCAGATTCCAGTGGACGGGAAACATGTTAAAAGTCAAGTGGCTTGTTGACTCTCATGAAATGTGATCTCTTTATAACCTTTTCTGCCTCCTTGTACTTGCCATCATGGCTTCAAAAAATTCAGTTTTTCCTAAACTTCAAGATGAAAAGGTCAGTCCTTCAAGGATTTTTTTCTTCCTCCATACGTGGGTCACCCAAAATCTTATGAAACATCTAAATATCCACCATTAGAATAGATTCTAATAAGTAGAATCTATTTATCACCTTGCCAGTGGTCTCATTAAATCAAGCTCACAAAGAAGAATTTGATGGATCCTCCTTATATTTCTCCACAGAATTCGTAGAACTTGACACGGAAGTGTTTTCAAATCGGCATTTGTTGTTTATTCCTGGACTCGATTGCAGGCTTAGCTCAGCACTGAAGCAACAGAGAATGCAGCGTCCTGTGTGAGAAAGGAGACAGCTGAGTTTGGGCCCTGGCTCTGCCGCTGTCATCCCTGTCACCTTGGGTACATTATTTGAATGAGTCTCTGTTTTTCCACATGGAGCTAATAGGCTATGATCACAAACCTGACCTACCTCTTGCCCTTAGCATTTCATTGGGAGTAATTGGTATCAACGAATCAAAAATGTCCTAAGTAGGAATGTTACTAATCTTCAGTGTCCAAGACCGATCAATGTACACGGGTTCTGGTCACACAACCCCTCCTTCCGCTGGTGTGTTACAGCTTCTCAGTGGATCTGTAAAAGATCAAGATTAAATATGCATTTTCTAATATATCAGAGATAGATTAAAAAAAACAAAACTAAAGGTAGTTTGGATGCATGAAAATTTGGAAAGAAATGTGCATGCATAGAATTTTTATTTCTATAACTTTATAGTGATATATTGATAATTGGTAAGAACAGAGCAACAATGAGAATATTAGTTATGTGCCAGGACCCAGCTATAAGACAACTTCCCGAGGTAAATGTTATTGATATTCCTATTTTACAGTTGAGGAAATGGCAATGCTGACATTAAAAATGATAAAAGGTATGATGCAGGGCTTTGTTATAAAATTATTCTAGTTAGTAAATGAGTGGTAGAAGGCTGTTTCACATGAAGTGCATGACCTACATTTGATTTCCAGCCGTGCCATTTATTATGTGACCTTCAGGAGACCACTCACATTCTTAGTACACTCATTAGAAAATGGAAATGATGACCCCTTCCCTATACCACAGGATTATTGGTCTGAACAAGCTGATATTTATGAAAGTGCCTTATAAAATACGATGTATTACTAGAATATACTGTCTTTCAAGTTTTTCAGGAAAAATGATCATTACAGTTAATATTCAAAGGTTTCATAGAAAAACAGTTTTTGTTTTATTATGATTTTCAAAGAAGTTGTGAATCAATATTCTGATGTTTTTAATTAACCCCAAACTACAATTAAAAAGAAAGGTACTGCAATTCTGGCCTTTAAGGATGGTAAACACCACTGTAATGTATCATTTACAAAGCCCTTGTTTGTAGTGCTTATCCCCAAAGTGAGATGGGTAAGGAAGGTGTAATTCTCGTGAAATCTTAAATTGAAAGAGATGAAGTTCTGGGAGGTTGTGTTTTACCCTAGACCAAGGGTAGTAAGTAAAGAAATAAGGCCCTATTCTCCAATTTCTGCTATATTACAGTAAAAGTTAAAATCCAGACCTCATATGCACTGAAAGGTTTTAAGATCAATTTATTGAATTAGATTTGTGAAGCAACTGAATAAATGAAAACAAAATACAGCGATGCCGTGGTTCCCCAGTTTTTTCATGTTGCGGGGTCCCTTATAAATATCAAAGGTTGGGAACCTCTGCATTATCCCAGTCTTTCTTCACCACTGTTTATGCACAAATAAGCAGCTGGATCTCCCTCCCTTATACCTACATGCACACATAAAGGATTAGAATTTTGGAGGAAACAACCTCTGTAAATCTAGTAGATTTGAAAATATCTGTCACCTAACAAGTTTCTTATTTAGATGCAAGGATGATAATACATGTAAAAAGTCTCTCCACTGATGGATGTTCAACAATGACAAGCTTTACTGGTTTTATCTTGAACTTACTGGCTTTTCTTAATGACTCAGTGAAGTCCATTCTCTTCTCTGCCAAAATATGAGCTAGGTGATAGAGAGACAAATGATTGCTTTGCCCTGCCTTATAAATATGTGGGTTCTATCATTATTATGAGGCAATTAGCATACATTGGAAGGTTTCTTGGGCAAATTTAATTTGCAAATTTTGCAATATTAAAATATTAATTTGGAAAATTTACAAGCTAAAATGTCTTTATTTGCATATTTTTTAATTTTGACAAATAATATATTAGTTTCATTTCTCCTACATTAAGTTTTTAAAACAGAAAATATATTTATTTCCAAAAAAGATATACCTAAAACTATGTGGTGCTTCATTTGCATAATTTAAATGCAAATTTGTATCTCAAACTTTTGTTTGAATATGATATGCAGTTGACTTTTAAAACAGCAAAACTGCTTATAAATTTTGAAGTCAAGACAAGTAGTATCACTGATAAAGGAAAAATAGTTCTCATTTTCTGATGTAAAATGTCTGAATGAAAAAATTAAAAATAAATACTGCCATCCACATTTTACTGATATAAAGTAACTTACATAAGAATATATACCTTAGCAAGGACAGAATCAAGGTTTGAACCTACATTTATGACTCCAAAATATTTACCCTTTCATCAGCTAAACTGTTTGCCTGACAATCATGTGTAGTCCCTATAGATACAATGCCAGCTTAGACACATTTGAAAATATCAAGATGTCTTTTCTGTTTTTCACTGCTGACTTGATATTCATATTCAGTGTGTTGTTGCTACGCAAACTTTCAAATTAACTTACTTTTGAAGGGACTGTTGTTGTTTTTAAAGATATTGACTGTATTAATATATGATTGTATGACTTAAGCTTAATTTCTTAGTAATAACCACTCCACTTCTCTCTCTCTCTCTCTCTCATCTAGTTTTAGCATAGAGCCAAACTATGACTTCCTCTATATATATGATGGGCCAGACAGTAATAGTCTACTAATTGGAAGTTTTCAAGACAGCAAGTTACCAGAGAGAATAGAAAGTAGTTCCAATACCATGCATTTGGCTTTTCGGAGTGATGGATCTGTTAGTTACACTGGATTTCATTTAGAATATAAAGGTAAATATGAACATTTGATTTTAGCAGCATGATTTAAATTGTGAGTATTTTATACAGGAGGATAATGTTGTATTGGCTGTTGTCAGCGGTTACTATCTGTGTATTTCTTAGTGCAGGCTACCTATGATTCATCTCATGAAGAGCTCTGACTTTTCCTATCAGTAAAAAGGAAATTAGCATTTCCCTAATTACTACCAAAGGAAATGTATCAGCAAACAAATTAGCAATTAGTATACTCTGAGAGTTGGCTGAAACCAGAAAATAATTTTAAAAAACTCATTTTTGGAGGGCTGAAGATTCATTTAAATATTTTTATTCAGAGACTACTCTCAGTGATAGAGAACAAAGTTTAGTGATAATTATATTTCAGAAAATGTCTAAAGTAACTTAAATATGTCAATATTCAGAATAAGGATAATAAAATATAGTGATAATTATATTTTAGAATATTTGCATGCATTTAAATTAATCAATATTACAATGCCTATGGATGCTTATAAATACATTTTTCTTAAGTCTTACTTGCAGTGATTATAAACAAATTAGATCTTAGTTGTTTAAAGTTAAAATTTATTTTTTCAATAATTGCATAAAGGGCATACTGATACTTTAACTCAAGTTGTCAATTGAATTTTGAAAATACATATTTTGCATTTGTAATATACCATTTGGCTTTTTAAAATTATGAAGTGCTTTCAATAACTGAAAGTAATATTGAATAATAAAATAAACTATAAAGTATCTACCATTTAACTTGGTAAACTTTAGCATTGTGCCATATTTGCTTCAGATCTATTAATTCTCGTTTTAACAAATGCAATATTGCATATGCAATTTTGCGATTGCCATGGGAACTGGGTTTGTCGCTTCAGGGCTATCAAAAGAAGTCAGTATAAACTCCGCAACTTCACATAGCGTGGTTTAAGGGAGGCTTTTTTAGGGAAAGGAAAAACCCACAAGTCAGTAAGATACCATTGCTTGGAGTCCTCCAATATCTTCATCACTTTTTGGAATGCATGCCAGGGACGAGGTATCTGCTGGGCATGGGCATGGCATGGATTTTATCTCAGTGTGAAGATGAAGCCCTCTCTGGGTCTTTCATTTTACAGAGCAAAGTAGGAAAATGGCCATGTCACCGGGAGAATATACAGGCTCCTTGGTACCAGGCAGTGAGGATTTGAGACACCAGCTGTTCACTGGGACTGTCTGCAGATGCTAACTCCTTCATACCACGGGACCCTGGGGAAGTTTAGACCTTGTGATTGTGGTCCAGGAAGCATCTTGTGGAGAGTTGAACTTGAGCACTCTATCAGTCTTTTCTGTTAGAAAAAGCTCCCAACACCATGTGGCAGGACCCAGCTAGCTGATAACCCTGGCAAGCCGTGATGAGCCCCAGAGGCTCTTTTCAGGCAGCCGTACTTTTTCATGACAGTGCCTTCCTATTTCTGTGTTTGGTGCTTATCTTTTCCATCTTTGAATACTTACACTTTTTTTTTTTATATTTTCTATCATGTGCCTGTCCTTTATCCTCTATGCATAATTTTAAATCTCCATCATGTTCACACCTTTGTGGAAAATTTTCCCTTTAATTTTGTTGAGATTTATCACTGATAGAGACTTTGGGGGAAGCTTTAAAGAAGAAAAGGCAAACTTTTCAGACGATGAATGTTACACTGCTAGACTTGTCAGAAAGTAATCCTTTTAAACAGTAATTCCAATCATTCCATTTCCCTCAAGGGATTTAGTTCAATCTCATGAAGGCCAGCTTTACATGCTAGGTGGTTGTTCTGCCTAAAAATTACATTGTGTTTCCTGCTTGTATAAGGAGACTCAATGTGAGGTTTCATTCTTAAAAAATAAATAAGCAGCCCCTGCAACACTAAAGCCCAGTTCTTACTGACCAAATGTAGTATTTGCCCTGCTGATTCTTACCTGAAAACAGTGTTGTGTGGATATTTTACCTGGAAAGAGATATATTTTCTTGGACTGGAAACAATTTTTATAGTGCAGTCTGAATATAATAAGTGGGTGCAAAATTGTGTGAGTATATATGTGTGCAAGTGTGCATGCCAACGTGGGAGCACACATTTGGGAGATCAAGTTTTTAGTTTTGTATTGTAACTCAAAACTCGAGCGTATTTGACTTGCAGGCTCCAGTGCTCTTTCTCCCCTTCATGCCCCTCATCTCTCTTTGACCCGGTCAGCTCATTGTCTCGTAATGTTCCATTTGACTGTTCCTCTTTTGTAATACTCATCACAATTACAAGTATTTATTTAATATAAGTATTAATAGACTACAAATGCCATGAGGCCTAGACTATTTTCTAATTATCCACTGCTATATTTCCGGAGTTGCCTGGGTAGTGGGATCTTCAGTATTTATTGACGGGAAAGAAGATAGGAGGGAAAGTGGCCTTCTTCATTCTTCTGATATTCGGTTGAAATCATTTAAGTGCTCACCCTACCATTCCTCTTTTAGTTGTATGGGGAGAATCTTATATAACGTTCTTCCTAAAACACTGATTTCTCATTATTTCCTATAAATCTTCAAGTACTTTGAAGTCTGAAAACTTTTAGGAAAGGAAAAAATATATATTTACTGTTGGAGTTTATCGGATTTGGATATATTAATATGATTTCTGTAATAGCCAAACACAAACATATTTTTAACTTAAATTCTAAAGAGGCTGTGAGTCATATCCAGAGATACACCCAGCTCCTGACTTCCCATTAACCTACTCTAATGTAGAAAATCACCTTTGTTATTCTGAATTTGTAATGGTGCTAACATTGTACATTTCTCTATTATTGCTTAAGTAAATAATAATAATAATATATTGAAAATATTAAGGTATTACTAGATCATTTAACAACAAAGTATTCTAGTATCTGTTCTCAAAATGTATAAAGCAGTCTATTTCTCTATGTATTTTCAAAATGTTATCTGTCTCTGTAGTTCACTCCCTGGGTGCACAGAAAGCGGTTCCTTTGTTGTGAATGGACTATACTTTTACAATTGCCTTGTTCTATGAGCTTTGAAGGTGCTTGGTTTGATAGACTATCTGTCTTAAAAGATACTGGTTTGGGTTTTGTGAAGATTCTGTCACCATCTTACAATGGACAGGCCTCTGATAGAAATGGGGGGAATAACTAGAGCAAGTAGGTTAAGAAAAATGTTTTCAGGACAGAAAAAAGTGTTTTTCATTTTCCTCTTAGTGGTGAGATGAACTGAGCTATAAACAGGCAAGGATATCATGGAATGGGTGCACATTAACAAAGAAATATTAAATAAGGCAATGAGTCCTGCTTCTTTTTATAATAGACTCTAAAATCCTATGTTTGACTGTATATATTAGATACTAATTTAAATGAGAAAACCAATGAAGCATTTTATTCTCTTACTAATCAATATGAATTAGCAAAATGGTCAGATATGGTTAAGGGCTGCTTTATAAACCGTGCACTCAGAGGCTGGCAGGGTGCTGATACTTTTTTTTAGTGGTGATGATGCAGAAATCTTAAAAGCTGTGTAGAAAACAGTATTTTAAAACAATTCACTTTATATCAACATTGTTTACAGCAAAACTCCGAGAGTCCTGCTTCGATCCAGGCAATATAATGAATGGCACCAGACTTGGAATGGATTATAAATTAGGGTCAACAGTCACCTATTACTGTGATGCTGGTTATGTTCTTCAAGGCTATTCAACACTCACCTGTATCATGGGAGATGATGGAAGACCTGGATGGAATAGAGCCTTACCAAGTTGTCATGGTAAGAAGCATTTTCTTTTGCTGAGGTTTTTTTGTTGTTTTTGCTGCTGTTGTTTGTTTGTTTTTTAATCCTCACCCAAGGACATGTTCATTGATTTTTAGAGAGAGGGGAAGGGAAGGAGAGAGGGAGGGTGAGAAGCATCGATGTGAGAGAGAAACATTCATTGATTGCTTCTCGCTCGCGCCTTGACGGGGGACTGAACCCACAACCCAGGCATGTGCTTTGATTGGAAATCAAATCCATGACCCTTGTGTTTATGGATGACACTCCAAAACATCAAGCCTCACTGAGCAGGGCTGGTAAGTTTTTTTTTTTGTTTTGTTTTGTTTTTATTGTTAGAAGGAATCAATAAATGTTTAATGTCATGTCTGTACTTTTACAAAATCAACCATTTAACATATAACCTACAAATTGGATATAGCAATGCAGAGATTTTATCAAGGATTTTTAGATTGAATTCAATAAAGGCATGGTTTTGGAAAGCATTTATATTCCCAGGTGTCTCTAAAGCAATATGCATATGATAGTAGGAGAGCTAGTAACTGAAAGCAGCAAGAGCACCTCTTCATTTGTGCTCAGGTCTTAGGGGATTGCCTGAAATCTTAGGTGCTTAGAAATGCTGGCTGAGTAAATGAGGAACAAACACACTGGAATTGATGTTCTGACAGAAGTATATAAATGCAGTAACTTAAGTACTATAAAAATGGTGATAAATCTTTATCTGAAATAGGCATAAAGGAAAATATCTATTTCTCCTAAGAATCGGTCGTGTAATAGTGACAACGAAATTGGAGCTGCTCAGACAGCTCCAGTAGCACAAGGAAGATCTAAAGACACAGAACGGTGGAGAAGGACCTAAAACTAGATACAGTGATGTAGTATCAGGTGTGAAAGTTGGCAGAACTGCCGCAGCTAGAGTTAGTAAAAGACCAATAATCAGAATGAATTTGACAAAAGATCAGGCAATGATCGTAGCTAGGAGACCTCTGATATCTAAGACCTCGAAGTCTTAGGAAAAATACATTCAAGGGGGAGAGATTCAATATTTTTGAGATGAAGGTAGTTACCAATTGGAGAGGCATCTTCTCTTGGGGAGTGGGATTTGCTAAGTGGTTAGCTGCATAAATGAACAGTTTGGGAATGGTTTTGAAGGGACAAGAGTGGACACAGAGGGGGAACCAGGCAAGTCACCAGTTAACAATAAAGCAGGTTTGATGCTAGTGGTTCAGAATTTTATGAATATGTATTTTGGATAAATTCCTAGGGGATTTTCCAAAACAAGACCAGTTCACAACTTTGTGAAACTGGTGACTTGTGGCCTTTTGCAAAAAAAAAACATATCTGAGTGTTATATACAGAAAGTCAAACTCAGAGTGTTTTTAGAAATTATTTTAATGAAAAATAGGCATTTTAAAAGTAAGTGACAGAGTTTAATCATAGACCATGGAAAATTTTTATCTCAAGCTGTTGGAATTGAATATTATAACTGAATAAAATAATTTTTATTACAACAAAATAATACTGCATGCTCAAAAATCATATGCTTGTCTACAACTATATTTATGATGATACAAATACAGTGAAAACAACAGTCAGGAAGCAGAGAGAAACCATGGCACCACAATGGAAAGTTATCACAGACTCTCTAGGCAGGTGAACAATCCTAATGCATTGTACACAATAGACATGGGGATGACATCATCTAGGGCAGATTTTCCAAACTATGGGTCACCACCAGGGAGTCATAAAATCAATCCACTGGGCCATGACTAGCATTTTTACAATTGACATAAAATTTAATAAAATAAATAAAAATAAATTAGAAGAAGAGAAACACATTGTAATTCAAAGAACCCAGTAAGATAAATATTATTTGTGGAACTTTTGGGTTATATACAGAGATAAATAAAATGCAATCTATATACCTATACAAGTGTGTGTGTTTGCATGCAGGTGTTTGTTTTCATTGGTATGAATGTATTGCTTACTATGAATTTCACTGGGAAAAAATACCCCAACAGCCCTGATCTGATAGTTAAAAGTATGGATTCTTGGTGTCTGTTGCACATGGTAATTTTTCCTACTTGTATGATATATTTATAGATTAGAATTATGTGAGATTGATTTCTGACTAAAACACAAGTCATTTAACTTCTCTAGGTTTATTGACTCATCTCTAAAATGGGGACAATTGAAATTCTTTACTTCAAAATGTTATTATAAAGAAATAAAGAAAAGGTAGATATCTAGTAAAGGGTCATTTTGTTAATATTAGAACAGCTGGTTAGTTCTTGACTTAAATTGATCATTTCATTTATCAGAAGATGAGGGAAGTAAATACAGAATTAAGTAGTTTGGATTTAATTCTCCCAAAGAAGAAAAAAAGAAAACAATGGATATACGGAAGTTAATAGGAAATTTAAGAAAAAGAGTTATTACATTGTCTTAGAATTAAGAGCTATCCAAAAGAGAAATGTATTGATAACCAAATAAACATACTAAAACACTTTCAAAGTTTACTCTCAGTAATCACTAAGAAACTATGGAAAATTTCAGGAGCCAGACAAAAATAAGCAAAAATTCTGGTGGAGAAAATGCAAAGTGTGCAAATAATTTTAGATCAAAAGAATAGGTTCTTCACACGGGGATAAACGATTAGATGACTTTCATTGATTTCGGCAGGAAAGACAAGAGTACCAGAGTATAGCAGGAGCTCACTGAGAATGTGCTTGCCTGAAATAATCCCATTCCTTTCCAACAGTTCCTTCTGTATTGACAGGTCACAACAATGCCAAAATCAGCAAGGAATGTGTCATAAATGAATTCCTATGGGATCAATTATAGCCCAATTAAGTATATCATTCTGTGTTGGTTGAGTAATAACACATACAAAGAATGTGGAGGGAAGAAGAGACCCAGGTTCAAGTCTTCTCATGTACCGATGGCCTGAAGCAAGCTGAGCCTCAATTTTTAAATCGCTAAAACTGGATAATAGTTTTATTTCAATAAGTTATTGCAAAGACTCAGTTAATTAACTCAACACATACAGAGGGCCCAGTAAAGTTTACAACAAAAGGCATAGCACTGGAAAACATGCATTGTATGTATTTGTTGAAATACTATAGTTTGTCATTTTAGTATTAAACCTAATTTATTCATGTCATCATATTTACCCCCATCCTAAAGATAGCATAGGAGTTCAGTGTTTTTAAATTCCTTCAGAGATAAAACTTTTCACCATAAATATAATTGGATCTCACATGACTTTTAATCATAATGCCAAGGTATTATGGAAAATAAATTAAAATTATTCAATGCATATTTTAAGCTATTAGAAAACAGTTAAAATACTTTGATGTTAAAAATATGACTGCAACTATTAATTTCTAGCATACTAGAAGGGAAAAAGATCCCCACGTTTTACAGTTAGATATATTTAACTATAAACAATGATTTAAAAACAAGAAAAAGCCTGGGTCAGCTCTGTAACCTTGTTCAAATTATTTATTTTGTACATCTAAGCATGAGATAAGGATGTGTAATTTGTAAAGTTCTTGCAAGAATTATATTAAGTAACTAATTTAAAGCATCTGGTCCTGTGACTGTCACTGTCACACAATAAGGAGAGATTAATACTTTTATTTTTTTTTTATCAGGTTAATACATATCTATTTGTTTTCCTCTGTAGTGATTATATAAAATCCAAATACACAGGACTGGCTGGCTTTCAGATTTATTAATTTAATACTTTTAAAAGTCAAAATTAGTGTGTAAAGCATGAGCATTAGTGATGGAAGGGCTTGTTGTTCATAAGGATAAATTAATTTTAATTAAGATATAATTGACGTTTTTACTAAAGTAAAATATGCATGCAGTAACTAAAAATATAATAGAGAATAGCTTACCATTTAAAGCAATGGTCATCTTCCCCACCCCCTCTGTTCTCCTAAGTCTCAGCTGAGTCTTATAATAATTTCTATTCCCATTTGCTCTAAGGGAACCTGCATAACCTATGAAGCTCTCTGTGAACCTGCATAACCTATGAAGCTCTGTTTCTTGCCTCGCCAACTCTAGACAGTGTATATTGATTCCCTGGTGTAAGAGATAAGGAGTCACATCACATCCACAGCTCCCCTCTTCAGCGTTCCAGAGATATATACATTTTGCTTATTCTAGCAATTGCCTTTGTCATTGTTAGTTTGCTTAGGCCTCTATTTCAATGTCATCAGTGTCTGAGTGTTAGGTGGTGAGTCTCAGCTGCTTTTCATGCTCAGGCTTCTGGAACTTTTGACTGACCAGTAGCCTTTGCTTTAGAGTGTATAAGTAGGAAGTTGGCTATTGAACTGTGATCCCTAAGTGCCAAAATAAGAAAATAAGGTTTTTACTTTTTTATATGAAGATAACCGTGACCTTACTTTGCATACTTTTAAAATGTAACCATACATATTTTGCTTTTTCTTGTAAGATTGTCTTAGCCTCACCTAAAAGACCATAAACTCATGAAGTCCTATGCTGCATACTACCTTTTAGCATGCAGTGCATTAGTTGATACAAGAAGTCTCCAAGTAAATATTTTTTAACCTGAATTGAACCGTAAGAAGGCACAAAGTTTGTCTATTTTAGATTATAGATTTTTATCATTGTTTAGGATTAAGTGTATGTTTTAAATGTGAAGAAAATGTTTATGAGAGCTTATATTATGACACTGAGAGATTATCTTTGTCAGAAGTATACCCAAAATGATAGTGTCCTGTGGTAAGTTCTGCTCCGTGATAAGAAACCCTGCATATTATCTCATGAGAAAGTCACATGCGCTAAACGATAGCAGAACAGGATGTCTATACCTGCAAATCACTTTGTGATAGAGAATGTTTTTAGAAAATAATTTCTTTCTTTGTTAATTTTCAGTTTAAAAATTATCTGTCAAAACATAATTACATTATATCATCCTTATCCATAATCTGACTCAATGTTAAGTAAAGGTGATAAACACAAGTAGTGACTGATTCTGTATTTTCCCCTTAATATTCATTATTTGACTTACTTCACCTGAGGCATCGTATTTGTTTATATAAACCCATCTAAGGCACCAGCCATCGCTTACCTCTTATCCTCTCTCACAACTAGTTTCTTCCCTTCTGTTTTTTCGGTCTCTTCTGAACACAACAAAGTAGTCGTGAAAGCATAGGTCAGTTTACACCACATATATATTCAAAATCTGCCTGTGGTTTCCTGAATCTGAATAAATTCTGAGAATTGCACAGTGCTGTAGTTAATCTGCCTGCATGCACACCAACCTCTCTGCTGACCCCCCTCTCTACTACATAACTGAGCCACATGGGCCTCTTCAGTGTTTCTTCAAAGCGCTGCTCACGTTTCGGCATCAGGGCTTCAGCGTTTGTGGTCCTCGCTGCCTGAGTGCATTCCCCAGTCTCTGGCTGGCTAGCTCTCCAACTTCCTTCAGCATATATGGTCACTTTTCTTCTTAGTAGAAAAAACACTCCCATTTAACCCTCCCCCTGCTCCCTAAAGCTCCCAGCACAGAATCACATATATCTAAAATTGAAACTATATGCCCTGTGTAAAGATACCGCTGATGTGTGCAAAAGCCTTAGTTATTTTAGGGCCTTAGAACTTTAAAAGATAAATCATTAAATTTGAGAGTATTCACCATAATACCAATCAATATTTTTAAATAAGGTAAAATTGATATAACATCATATTATTTTCTTCAGGTGTGTGACATACTGATTTGATATTTGTATATACTGAGAAATGATCACAATAAGTCTGGTTAATATTCATCTCCACACATAGTTACCGAAAAAGTGTTTTTCTTGTGATGAAGACTTTTAAGATCTATTCCCTATCAACTTTCAACTATGAATAGAGTATTATCAACTATAGTCATGTGCTATCCATTATAGCCCTGTGACTTATTTATTTTTTTAACTGGGCCAATGCAATATACTTGACCTTTTTCATTGCCATAGCATACAGTGAACACCCAATTAATAATTATAAAATAAGACTCTAGGAATAAAAGTATTTTGACTGTTAAATAATTACTAGCTTGCCAATTGTTCTAGAGACAAAATAGTATCATTCATTCCTTGTCAAAGGCATTCAACAGTAGCAGTTACTGGCCTGGTTCTAAACTTACTATTAGGGATCAAATGTGAAGTCAATATGGTCCTTTCCTGTAAAGAGTTACAAGCTAATGAGATACAGACAAATAAGGTCCATTGCTAGAAATAAAAACAAACTACTATGAGCACAGCATGAAGGTGCATCTGACCTAGTTATAAAGAGAGATCGGGGAAGTCTTCCTTATAAAAGTAATCCATGGACTGAATCTTAAAATTATAAATAAGAAGGAGCCAGGTGATTTACAGGGTGTGAGGGGATGACGTTTCACCCCTAGGGCTCAGTGTATGTAAACATGCAGGAACATGAGCAAACAGGGCATTGTGGGTAGAAATTACAGCAGCTCAATAGGGCAAGTGCATGGAGAGGAAGAATGACGAGGGGTAACAGCTTACCTGCCTGCGTTGAGCACAATGTGCAGTTGCGTGCCCCTATTATTTCATGCCTCCTTCATGTAGGGAGTACTGACACTCTCATGTTACAGATGAGGAGGCCAAGACACAGAGAGAGGTTCAGTCACTTGCCCAAAGTCACATTTGTCTAACATCCTTGTTTTGGAGTCCATACGCTTAATCATTGTTCTGTAGGTAGGCTGGTTAATTCTCCAAACAACCTTGTATTGATCTTTTTATATCTCTAGAACCTAAGAGTACCTGGCATATTTTAGTTGGTTAGATGTTTCATGAATGGACTTGTGGCACCAAGAATAAAGGGTGAGTTTTAGGGTTCTCCACTTATTTCTGAAATCTCCCTCCAGGCTAAGTGTGAGCATTGTGAAGGTAAATTCCTACCAATAACTGATAAAAGCATTTATCTGATGTGCATTTTTCCATTCCTTTTAAAATCAACTTCGCACAGAATACAAATGACAATAGATACAACCAGTGTTGTTAACTCAATTCTTTTGAAAATATGCTACTTATTTTTAATAACTTTCTTTCACCCATGCTAACATAAGTTATGGATTCTGAGGGGTGGGGGAGTAAAAAATGAAAGAATTAAGTACCTCAGTCACTGATAACCTTTAAGTCTGTCCAAAGTGCATTAACATGAATATATCACCATTAGACATCCAGTAGTCATCTGGCATCATTCTTGTTCACCTGCCAATTAAATGTATAGGGAATGATAATAGTACTTTTTTTAAAAGAGCCCTCTTACCTTAACAACTGAGGAAAAAAATGAAACAACTAAAGAAATGAAAAATAAAATGGCCATTTTGTAATTATAGCTTCCTAACCTTAAAGTTGTCTCCCATTAGCAGCTGCATATGGCCTACTTTTAATTAAATCATATTGTTAGACTATATGAAGAAATAAATAACTGAATTTTTATTCCAGATCTGCTTAAATGGCATAACTTACCTTGGGCCAATTTCTTATTTTAACTGTCCTTGAAGTGTATAGATTTTGGAGATGTGAAACAAGTCTGCAGTCCCATTTCATTGTAAATATATGTATAGGTTACCTAGTCTAACATACTGAACCATTAGAATTGTACTTCATTTAAATACATGATATAATTAAAGCATGTAGGTGAAAAATTTATAGAACAAATACCTAGTGGTAAATTATTTCTCAGTACTATCAAATAATCTGCCTTTCATCAGCTAGACATAGGAATTTTATTTATAGACATAATATACAGATCATGTGTCAGAAAAATGTTCTATAAAGAAGTGTAATGTATTTTTGTATTGATACAAAGTAGTATTGGGATAAGACTAAAGCACGTTTCATTTTCATGCAATGAGAGGAAAGTATTATTTAAAAGAAATGGGAAAAAAAGCTGATGTCATTAAGTACCTGCTATTTTCTAGGCCCTCTTACGTAATTTTCACTCCAGTTGGCCTCCTGCCTGCCACTCTAGAGAATCACTAACATTGTTATAAATAAATCCTCCGCTGCTGTGGATTCTGGAGCATACTATGTAGAATTGCCCATGTAAAAAGAAATTTGATTGCAAATCAATGGCTGTAACTCACAGAATATTTTCTTGTGACCACTGACTTAGAGCTCATATTTAGAGCATTTTTATTTCCCTTGCCTTTGGCATCTTAATCAGACTCCTTGTCTCTGGAAGGGTAGTCACATGGCCCCTCGATGTGCAAAGATGTCCCCATTCTCTGCTGTGATGCAGTCTATTTTTAAGTCAGACTTCAAACATACGTTCCTAATGTGTTGCCAGGTATTGCAGAAAAAAGAGAAGCATTTGTTTATACAGAAAGCTGACTTAACCCAGTGATTCTTTCCTTACAGATGAAGAAAATAATGTATATAACAGTAATTATTAGAAGTCATAGTGTGATTCAAATTTATGACAGGATGGTTTTAAGGTAATAAGAAAAGAGATCTAAGGACAGACAAATCCTTACTTTTATGAGGGAAACAGAAATTCTACTAACAAAGTTCATTCTACAAGACCTTGAAGAGAAAGTGAGCAGTTTTATTATTGAATAAGCTTATCTAGAGTACAGTGCTCATTGCAGGCAGTTTAGTAAACACACTGTGAAGACTAGATAGAATCTCACGCAAATTTATACAGTAAAATGATCAAATAATACTATCTCTGAGAGACTGGTTGATGTACCTTGTTTCACGTATATCTTGTTATGAATCCTGAGTTCATGTCAGAAGTATGTGTTTATATCTCCAAAGGTCAGAAGGTCAGCACCCTTACACTGTAAAACGAAAAGCTTGATCCATTATGTTTTCTAGGAGACAACCTAAAGGAAGACAGGGAAAGATTGCCACTTCCCTCCTCTTTATTAAACATAGAAAAAATTCATTTTACACTAAACTTCAATCAGTGAGCCATTCACTGCAAGATTCCTAATGGACATACATGAATAAAAGAAGACAATATAGAGTTCTCTGTGCAACTGGGAATTTGGTCCCAAGTCCCAAAACAGAAACCTAGTGAGCTACATTGAAGCACACGGATGGGTTAGTGAGTAAATCTAAACCATATTTAGGCTATGGTTCCAAATAGCCTCAAGCTTAATCCAGTCCTATAACTGCATATCTCTCCCCAAGTTCCAAACTTTTCTGATTCAAGGAAGAATTGATCTGTCCTGTTAGAAAAAGAGGCAAAAGAGCAGGAAAGGAAGAATCTCCAATAAAACAAACATTTTTCAGATCTCCTGAGGCCAAAGCACA